>PVIH01001682.1:0-222266 GCA_004025045.1 Sigmodon hispidus | reverse complement strand
TCCTCCCATGGCCCTCTCTCATCCCCCCATGGCCCTCTCTCATCTCCCCCATGGCCCCCATCTGTCTGTGTAGCCTTGGCTGTCCTGGAACTCAATGGTAGACAAGGCTGGCTTCAAACTCAGACATCCAGCTTCCTCTGAGGTATGTGCCACCATGCCCACAGGAGTGGGAGACTTTAGTTTTTGGAACAGGGTTTTATTTAATAGTCTAGGTTGGCTTGAAGCTCACAATCTTCATATCTCAGCAGGACAAATGCTAGGGGTACAGGCCTCTCTGTGCCATGTGCACAGCTTGTTATTCTTAATGAGAAAGGCTTGGTCACTCCTAATTTCATGTGTGTCTTATTGGCTATGTTTATGTTGAAAAGAAATACTAAATTTCAGAAAGAGATGAATGAATGTATAGCCCCCTTCTTAGCTCATACACAGCTAAATTATTTTTCATTTATATAAAATTTTACTTAAATAAATTATGTAAATGTCCAGACAACTAGTTCTGGTGCAACTTATATTATTATTATTATTATTAATTTTTAAAATTTATTTTATATACCAACCACAATTTCTCCTCCCTCCTCTTCTCCAGTCCCCTCCTCCCTCCTTTCTACCCCCTCCTTCCCATCATCCACTTCTCATAATGGGTAAGGTCTCCCATGGGTCAGCTTGGGTCAGACACAGCTCAATTTTTAATGAGGATTCGAAATAAAAAACTAAATTGAAGGAGTTCTTGGGGTTTTTTCCAGCTCCATAATTCTGAGTATGACCCTGCAGTGTCCCAGGGGAAAGGAGAAGGATTCTCCTCTTAGGATGGCCCCAGGACATGCTTATAAAAGACCTTTCCAGCCATTGCCTACCTTTCCTGCAGGGCAGCTGGGTTCCAGAAGTACTGGAGTGGAGGCTCCCCCTCCCTGAAGCCTTTGCCCTCCTAATCAATAGCTGCTGTGGGGGATCTATTGACAAACAGCCACCTCTCTCTTGTTAACCCCAGTCAGCCTGGGGACAAAATGACTTCGGATTTGGGCACAGCATTGGGGTGAGCTGAGTAGTACTCTGTGAAGAGAAGCGCTCACCAAAGCCAGGAGCCACGGATGCCAGCCTCTCATCTGAACACCAGGCTGCTCTCATCAGTTAAAGAATGAAGCTGTTAACAAGACCTTCCTGGACTCCAGTGGATGCTCCTCTTCCTTTCTAGGGCTCCAGGGGAGTCTGGTCTTCTCAACACACAGGGGAGTATAGGACTTTTTTTTTTTTTCCCACTTCAAGATTCAACATTCTCTCTCCCCAGTTCTCCTCCAGTGCTCCAGAGCCTGAGGGCACATATGCACCTGTCAACTTGAGAGAGCACACACACACACACACACACACACACACACACACACACACACAAAATTGTCCTTTCCCTTCTTCTCTTCCTCCTTCCCTCCTTCCCTCCCTCTCTCCCTCCCTCCCTCCTTTCCTTCCTCAATCACTTTCCTCCTTTTGTGAGACATCTCACTGTATAGCCCAGGCTGGTCTCACACTAGTGACATTTTTTGCCTCGGCTCCCTGCCAATACCACATCACTACACAAACACAACTCTACAGATTTGTAGTGTTTAGAAAGAGCTTTACCCAGAGTGAGATGAAACCCTGATTCAAGCTTTAGGGATGGTGGAATTGTGGTAAGAGCCTCTCCAGAGTCTGTTATGTTCAATGCCTAGCATCCTGCACTGCCATCACAGACAACCCACATCTTTGTTTAAGTACTGCTCTTCCCTGGACTGTTGTTTTATAATATACAATCTTTAGAGCAGTGCTAATTCTTCAGACCCTAGAATGGCCTTAGAATTTGTGTAGGAACACCAAAAGGTATGCAATGGGGTCTAATATGAGAAACCCTGCCAGGAGAAGCTGAGATACTCATCAGATTCCCACGTTCAATCCAATCCAACATTGTTTTATTAGTTCATCAATTATTCATCCTTGTGAGGTGGCGAAGAGCCAAATACAGCCCTATCTCAAAAGTCAATTTCTAGTAAGGGAGGTGCCTACAGGAGATAAGCTAAGATATGACGTCATAGAGCTTAGAATGGCAACATATGTATTGTAGTCTCCTTGCCCAGGGTTTCACTTTCCATATGTCTGTCTGTCTGCAGTTGATTATGATCTGAAAATAGCAAATGGGAGATTCTAGAAATAGGTAGTAGTTCATAAGCTTTAAATCATTGCATATCATTCTGAGTAGCAGTATGAAATCTTGTGTAGTCCTCTTTTATCTCGCCTGGGATGGGAATCATCTCCTTGTTTGCTGTAGCCACACCGTATGAACTACCTGTCTGTTCACTGTATTCAAGTAATTGTTAACTTTACTTGCTAGCTCACAGCGCAGGACTAGTGATCCTGGCAGTTTAGATATACCAGAGGTATGCTATGAAATGCTTCCTTTAATTTTTGATGTCATAAGAAGATGGACAAGTATTTTGAAGGAGGAAAAATATAACTTTCATCACTGGATGCTATCATCATTCTTATTAATTAATTGTTAATTCTCATTACATATTGCTACTAATCTCTTACTACGATAGACCTGTAAATTTTGTTGTACATATGTGACAAGTACTTAGTTCAGCAGTCCTTGTTGTTTCAGGCATCCACTAATGGACTTGGAATATGTCCCCATAGATAAGGGCTTGAGGGTGTGGCTGTGCCAGGTAAGGCTAATCAAAGCAACTGTGTGACTTAGGGGAACTGAAAAGGTTGTTATTGAGCAAGGATGGCCTGGAATGTAGAGTTAGTCATTAGGTCAGAGGAAGAGGGAGGGAATAGCTCCCTTCAGGGACTCAGCTTATACAACGGTTGAGTATAAAAATGTCTGATTATCTGAAGGTAGAGATTGCATTAGGTTGTCAGAATGCTTCAGACCTAATAGAAACTACTTTCTGGTGACATTGGAGGTGGACTCCGGAGTCCAAGAACAAGGTGTCACTGGGTTCAACTTCTTCTGAGGCCTCCCCCTTGGCTTCCAAAAGGCTGCTTTCTCATTATGCCTCATGAGGTCTCTTCCATGTGTGTGTCTGCACACACATTCTTACTGACTTTTTGTATGTCCAGATTTCCTTGTTGAATCTGACACCAGTTAGACTGGAGGGGGCCTCGTTTTAGTAGCGACATTAAATGGATCCTCATTAATGGCTTTAAAGGCATTGTCTCCAAATCTAGGACCAGGGGCTACAACATAGGAATTTGAGAGACTCTAACTGATAGCTTCTCATAATGCAGGAAAAGAGGTGGGCACAAAATTGGGTACTTGGAAAAGAATTCTGAAAGCCAAGGCACCAAGGGCCTTCTCCCTGAGTGATATTCCTGTCAAGGTATTACAGAAAGGACTTCTGGTGGCCAGAGAGAAGGTTATTTCTGTCAGCCAGCTTCCTAGCAGTATACCCCACTCTGCTCCCCAGGCATCCATATGTCCTCCCTTCAGGAGCTCTGTTAAGAAGGCAAAGACATGTGAGTGACACCTTCTGCTTCCAGGGCCATCAGAGGCATTTCTAGTTATTCTTCCTTGCTATGACAAAACACTAACCAAAAACCACTGAGAGAGGAAAGAGTTTGTTTGGTTTATGTGACCCAGTCATAGCTCAAGGTAGAAACATTAGCAGAGACTGTGGACGAATGCTGCTTTCTGCATTCTTCCCCATGGTTTTGCTCTGCTCCTTTTGCATACAACTCAGGACCACCTGCCCCGGGCTGGCACCATCGACAGTAGGCCAGGGCCTTCCACATCGATCATTAATCAAGAAAATACCCTATAGACAGACCCATGGGCCAATCTAAGGGAGGCAATTTCTCAACTGAGGCTCCCTCTTCCCAAGAAAGAAGAGCAACACTAGGCTTAAAAGTGATTTAAAAAATGAACAAACTCTTAGGAGTGTTCAGAGGGTGAGGCAAACATAAAGAAGACTCAGAAAAGCAACTTTGTTAGTTTGGTTTGTGGTTTAACATTTTCTACCCTGTAAGACAACTATGACCCTTCTAGAAGACATCGTCTTTCTATCTTATACACAAAATTTTAGCTACTACAACAGCCACCATATTGTGTACCTGTATGCTGTGGATCATCGGTGTGAGCAGAGCACAAATGTCGTGAGCAGAGGAATGACATGTCTCTACTCCATCACGTCAGAGACTAAGAGAATGGTTTGAATCTAGGGTTGGTCATCTGGTGCTTGTCCATGAATGTTCTAGGAGTTCCAAATATACCTAATTCTAATCACCTCCCAAAGGCCCCACATCCAAATAGCATCAACATATGAGTTTGCAATTGAGTTCTTAACACTGACTCCCAGCACAGAAGACAGAAGCTGTCTCTGAGGCACAAAGGAGGCATCTTGCTGAGCTGCTGACCAGTTGTAAGCCATCATGCAGTGGGGGTCGCACTACTGTATTGGTATGTGAAGAATCAGTTGAGCTCTGAATGAAAATACATGCAGGGTCCACTGCACCTTATACTTTAAATACAAGTGCTTTGGAAAGGACTGGGGACATCGTTCAGTGACAGAGCACTTGCCCTCAAGGCCCTCAGTTCACTCTTGTACAGAGGAAATGGGAGGTGGGATAAGAGATGATGCTGAGAAAGAATATGAACAAAGCATATTATATTATTATGTATAAAACTATAAAAGAAGAAATAAGCAACCAAGTAAAACAGAGGATAAATATGATCAAAGTAAATTGTACAAAATGCTCAAAGAACTAAGAAAAATATAAAAAATAATAGCCAACACACATCTCTGTCTATCCTAACCCCCAGCTAGTCTTACATACCAGAGTGGAAATGTCTTTCCTCAGCACCACTTCCTCTGGGTTTCAGAATCTAAATGTGCCTGAAGATCCAGGCCTATAGTTATGTTATCCTGCCCCTCATTTTATGGAGAAAGAAAACAGCAGTGAGGCAGAGGGAGGTAAATGAATCCAAGGGTAGCAGTGTGGGGCCTTGGACCTTCTGAGACATGGGCAGTTTACAAAAGGCAGAATCTGATCCTGGTTTTTCTCTTTCTCTCTACACCCATAAAACTCTGCTCTGCATGGGCATTGTGTGTAGTCACGTCTGTTGAGTGGGAGTTTCTGGAAAGTTTCTGATAAGCTTCCAGGGCCCACCCAGATGGGCAAGGATCCCATACAGCCCAGGCAAAGGGCCAAAATTGACCCTTCCTTGGGGTGTGGCTCCAATGATCAGCCCTAAGGACCATAGGCATAAAAGCCCATAGGCCTCCCAGAAAGGCCAGATTGTAGGGGACAGGAAGCTGTGGTTGTTTACTTTCCAGTGAGGTTTCCTGGCAAAAACCAGCAGCAGGCACCTTTAAGTCTTAAAGTGTGAAACCCAACCAGAGAGCAAAGGCTTTCCCTCATTTAACTCTGCTTAGGTCCACTTTTTCCTCTTCCACAGTTAGGGTCTGCATTATGAGAAGCTATCTTCACTATATAGATATGGTATAATATGGCATTTAAATGACGGTTGGTATAGGTGCTTATTGATTGCTTTGTGACAGTGGATATTGTCTGGCTTCCCTGAACTTCAAGATTTTTTAGTCTTAAAAACAATAAATAGTCCTGGGTGTGTCTAGGGCTGTAGTGAAGATGCTCAGAGAAAATCACCTATTTGCTTAGTAGCTGTGCAGCCTTTAATGATGTGTTGACCAAGCAAAATGAAAGCAGAGTGGTTGGCATTTATTATTGATTTTTAAAAGGCTGTGTGTGGAGGCCAGAGGCCAGTCTCTGGTGTTGTCCCTCATTGTGTTCACCTTGCTTTTTAAGGTAAAGTCTCATTTTTACCTGAAACTTGCTATTCAGCTGGGTTGGCTGGAGGCCGATCACCGTAACCACATGTGTGGGCTGCCACACTTGCTCCTTTTAGGCTCCTTACCTAGAGAACCCTTTCCCCAGCCCATTTCCTCTCCACAGATGAAGACAAGCCTGAGGTCAGAAAGCAGATAGAAGAGGACCCTGGAACCAGTTTCTGTCTGTCCATCACCAAAGTGCATTCTGGTGTCTTCTGAGCAGGTGCCCATGGTTCTGAATGCATGACCTTGAAGGCTTCCCGGAGTCACTGTCATGCCTTACGTTTTCGTAGTTGTGTCTCTCACCTTGAGACACACTACCAGCCTCAATGAGTCTGGGTGCCAGGGAGCAGCTGCAGCCCTGAAGAGCCTCTTCACAAAGGGCACCGCTCTGAGGCTCTCCTTTCCGTGATCCCCATAGATGGAGAGGGAATGATGTGCAATCTACCCTTCCTTCAAACAGGTGTGTGAAGAAGTATTTGACTTGATTTGATCTTTTAAAAAAATAACATGGTTTAAGATAGAAATGGTGTAGCACCTAAAGCACCCATTGAAAGCATGTCATCTGGTGACATTTGTTATATTCACAAAGTGGCACAGCTGTCACCATAAAGCACATCTTGGTTATCACATAAAAGTATTTTATACCGCTTAGCCATAATCTTCTTCCTGCTCCCATCTTGCCATGAGTCCTAACACTATAGACTTTTAATTATAGACATTTCATAACAGTGGAATCTATTAATATTAGTTCTAAGTGACTTGATTCTTTTGTTTAGGTTATCAGCCTTGGCAGCAAGTGCCCATACCTCCAAAGACACTTCCCCAGCCCTGAGGCTAAGCTTTATCCACATTACCATATGTGTTAGTGTTTCATCACTTTTCTTAGGGGGAGGTAAAAGGATACTGAAGGACTAGATCATGATTGGCAACGAGGACTCTAAGCTACACCACCATTAATAACCATTAAACTATGATATTTTGAGGTGGTTTTGTTTAGTGTCCTAAGCAGGCCATATACTTCCAAGACTTTTGCTTTCAACCCCTAAACAGCATGTGCTGCTAACACCTGATGGCTTCATTCCTTTATATTGCCAATAGCCATCCATGGTATGACTACACTGGAATCTGTGTAGTGGAGGTTTGGGTTGCTTTTCTTTTGGGCTGTTAAGAATGCTTTTCTGCTGATGTATACCTTCAACCCCAGCACTCATGAGGCAGAGGTAGGTTATCTGTGAGCTCTAGGCTAGTTGATATTCATAGCAAGTTCCAGGACAGCCAGGGATACATAGAGAGAAGTCTCAAAAAACATCCAACCAAACAAACGAAAAGAGTAATGCTTTTGCAAACATTTATATGTGTCTTTGTGCTGACATAGCTCTTTTAGGCATATACCTGAAAATAGAATTGCTGGGCTACATAAGAACTCTATAGATCCCCTAGAGCTTGCTTTTTAACAGCTGCATTATTTTTCTGTCCCCACCAGCAGTATAGTGTTCAGATTTCCCACATCTGGCATATCTGTGGTTTCACCCCAGGCTAAGAATGCAGACCACTTTCTAATTTTCTTGCAAGCTTTTTGTATGCCTTCTTTAAAATTTTATTAAGAGATGTATTTATTTTTATTTTATGTTTATGGGTATTTTGGCTACATGTAGGTATGTGTACCATGTTCATGCAGTCCCCTGAAGGTTCAAAGAAGGCAATGGATTCCCCCTAGAATTATAAATGATTACCTGCCTTGTGGGTGCTGGGACTTGAACCCAGAGCCTCTGCAAGAGCAGCAAGTACTGTTGTGTGTGTGTGTGCTTGAGACAGATTCTCTATGTCTTTGTGCTATGAAAAAACCCAACAACAAAGATAACTACAAAACAAAGTGTTTAATTTGGAGGCTTATGGTTTTAGAGGGTTAGAATCCATGACCAAGATGGGGGAAAGCATGGCAGCAGGCAGGCAGGCAGGTAAGAGAACAGTAGCTCAGAGCTTACATACAGATCCATAAGCAGGAAGCAGAGAACCAACTTGGGCTTTTGAAACCACCAAAGACCCCTCCATCTCCTCCAACAAGGTCATGCCTCCTAATTCTTCCCAAACAGTTCCACCAGTTTGGGACTAAGCATTGAACTATATAGGCCTATGGGACCACTCTCATTTACACCCCCAAAGTCTATTATGTAGTCTGGACAGTCCTAGAACTCACAATATAGACCAGGCGGGCCTTGAATTCACAGACACTCCCTTACCCCTGTCCCCTGAGTACTGATATTAGACGTGTGCAAGATCACACTTGGTGAGAAGAGCAAGTACCATCTCTCCAGACCCCCTGATGCACGCTTGGAGAAATAACGATTCCTATTCTTTGCTGGTTTTTCCCTTTCATTGTGAGTTGTAAATTCTTCATACCCTCTCTTCACAGTCCCTCATGCTGGATTACTTTTAAGGTTATTTGGAAAAGGCCATTTCCTAACTTCCTGGTTCCTGTGTTTACTGGCTGGAGAACTGACAGAAAATAAACATTGGCTCCTCTGTGGGCACAGCCTCTTTGGAGGCAACAGCTCAAGTGCAGGGCTGGGGTTAGTGGAACGGACAGGCCCTCCCGTCCCCTTCCCCCACCTCGGGTCTGCGGGTGGGGAGTGCAGGGGGATGTCAGCACACCTGTGGGATTCTTTCTGCCCTCCCATGCCTCACCTACCCATGAGAGTTGCATATCTTTTCTCTCTCTTCCCTCCCCTCCTCCTGTTCTCCCTGAAAACTATCCGAAGAGAAACACTTCTGAGAGTAGCTCAGGTGTGGCATGACGGCCAGCCCGTGGCTGGGAAACTGAGAGGGAGGCCTGGGGGATGGGCGGTGTGGCCAGTGCGGATTCCCAGACAAAGGAAGGGACGTTCCCTTCTCACAGGGCCGTGAAGCTGGTGAAGTGGTCAGGCTGTTCTCTGACTAAGGCCAGAGTGTAACCATGTGAGGCAGATCACACCCTGGGGAGGAAGGAAGGGACAGTGGCCTCTTTCTGTCTCCAAGAAGGATCTTGGCAACATCACTCAGTGTTTATTAGGCTCTAATGTTGAACCAGGCACAGTACTAAGCATTTTGTATTCCTTATCCATTTAAATCCCAACCATAAATTTAAGGGTTAGGCAGTGTGTCTTTATGTCTCCAAAAAGGAAAGTGAGTATGAATAAATAAACTTGCCAGCTAGCAAGCAGGTGGTAGAACTATCTGGATGGAATATCTGCACTCTACTCTTAAACTCTTTTTTTTTTTTTTTTTTTTTTTTATGCTTAAAGCACTCTGGCTCTGGAACCCCAAAGCCTACACATGCTCATTTCACGCTGTCAAGCTCCACCAAAATTTGCACAGAAGATAGCAAGCTACCTGTGGAAGAAAGAGCCCCAAGCATGGATTAAAAAGCTGGCAGAGGGCTGTGGAGACAGCTCAGTGTGGGTGAAGGGCTTACTGCAGGAAAACCCATATAAAAGCCAGCACAGTGTATTACTGACTATAATCCCAGTGCTCAGATGGGGTGGTGGGTAGTGAAGACAGGAATATTTCCAAAGCCCAGGGGCCAGCTAGTCTAAAGAAGGCAGTGGTAAATGGCAAGCACCCCTTCCTCAAACAAGGTGAAAGGGTTAGGGGATAGCATCTATAGTTGTCTTCTGACAACCACGTGCTGTGAACACACGACATGGTGAACACCCATAGTCACGTACACGAGAGCAAATGCTTACACACACATAATAAAAATTAAACAAATAAACAACCACCACAGAGAAATGCCCAGCTTGCACAGGTTTTGTGTGACGTTAGTCAAATTACATCATCCTTCTCGAGGTTTCTGTCCCATACGGAGACAACATGCCTAAGTCAACAGGGTTATTGGGAGGTCAGATGAGATTGTGGCTGGGAGTATGATTTGTCAACTCCGGCGCTTGGAAAAGTCAGAGGTTGTTATTCTTATTACATTGTTCACTTAATTCAAGTCACATCCTGTCATTAACTGCCCCAAATCTAGATGATAGGAGGTGTGAGTCTTAGCCAAGGAGCTCAGTGCTGACTGCTTCTTCTAAGTGATACTCAAAACAACAAAAACATGGTGCCACTCAAAATCTGCATTTAGATTCTACTTTAAAAACAATATATTTTTTATGTATTTGTTTCTTTGTGTATATGTATGTGAACATATATGTATACATGTGTGAGCACGTGTGTCTATGGAAGTGAATGCCTGTATGTGCTGGTGCATGTGGGGGCTGGCTGTCACGTGTCTTTCTCTGTTGTTTTTCTACCATATTATTCCATAACAGGATCTCTTATGAACCTGGAGCTCATTGCTTCCACTTGGCCAACTGGCCTGCTATCCCCTGCCACACTCCTGTCTCTATTCTCGTACATGGTGGGGTTGCAGGTGCATACTGCCATGTCTGGCTTTTTAATGTGGGCACTGGGGATCTGAACTCAGGTCCTCAGGCTTGTGTGGCAACATGTTACTGACTGAGAGATTTTCTCGGCTCCAGGTTCTGGAGCTTTTAACTCTAGAATCTTGTTAGTTCTTCCTGACTCCTCAACTACCAATTTGGATCTTGGCCTTTGCCTCTCCTCTGTGGTACCTTCGGACTCAAATGCCCAAGCCTCACCTTTTCTTGATCTTAACAGGTTGATTGGAACAGAGCTAAGACATATTCAGCAAATGTTCAGCAATGCACTCTTAGCAGTGAGATGTGAGCAACTATGACATGTGTGTCCTCCTGGAAGAGGCACCTAGGGCTCAGCACTTCTCTCTATTTCTTCCTGTCCCTGTTGGGACCACCTGTAGGATAGAATTGTGTTGCTTGACTTACACCAGTCTCTGCTAGCAGAAGGTACTGAGACTAAAGAGTTGGTTTGCACAAAGTATAGCCTGATATTACCCCACCAAGTGTATTTCCTGTTGTTAGGCTGTACAGAAGGAGGAAGAGATAGCCCCTTGTGCCACTCCTGTGGGGAGATGGGTGATGAAAACTGGGGAATCTCTTGGATGCTTGGAAGTTGACCGGCTAGCCTGGAGCATTCAGAGAGGCAGAAATAACTATATAGGCCCTGCTTCTACAAGCTGGAAGGAGAGTCCTGACTCCTGAGAGTTGTCCTCTTACCTCCATATGCACACATTGGCAAGTTCGCATTTGTGTATTCGCACAACCCACACACTATTAATAATAAACACTATAAAAAGAAATGCAATGATAGGATGCTGGAGAGATGGCTCAGTGATGAAGAGCATTTGCTGCTCTTGCTGAGGACTGGGGTGTGGTTCCTGGCACACACATAGTGGCTTACAACTGTCTGTAGCTCCAGTTCCAGGGGCTCTGGCACTCTCTTCTGACCTCCAAGGGCACCAGACACTCATATGGTGCACATACATACATGCATGCAAAGCACTCATACACATCCAATAATACAAGTAAGTAAAAAAATAAAAGTGTGCAGTGAGAAAATAAAAGACAAGTGTCATGAAGATAATAGAAGAAAAGAAGCTTGAACATGAGAAGGAAAGGACTGTCAATCAAAGATATTTTATTTATAATGTTCATTCACTCATTGGGTATTTTCTGAGCATGGACCACATGCCATACAATGTACTAGACATCAGGGATGTAGTAGTCCCCACAGTGTGGTCCTTGACCTCAAGGAGCCAATAGTCTAGTGGTGCCAGGGCGTCAGCCTTCTCAGGATGACCTGTGGAGGCAAGACAGGCAGATGACACCACAAATCAAATGATGGAGGAACCAGATTTGGCATCAAGGAAGTCTTTTCTGAGCTTCAGCTGATTGGAGAAGAAGCAGCAGAATCAAATGGGACAGGTGGAATGACTGGGGTGGTGGGAAGCATCTTTGCTTGAGGTAACACCAGCTGCAAATTCTGTGGTGGGGGAAGCAAGGATGTGAAAAGAGCAGAGGAGGCCCCTGTGACTAAGACACGAAGGAGGGGACAGTGTGAGATAAAACGGAGACAGGAAGGAGCAACACCCTGTGGGACTTCAGGCTGCTGCCTCCTTAGATATTTTTGATTTTTGTATTGATTATTTTTGCATCATTTGAACTAAAATATCACACATAAACAATTTAAAGGATTTTTTAAAAATCATAAACTCAGAGGATATTGTTCATGGTCACTTAGTACCAAGGACAGAATGCCATAGGAGTAGGGGTATGTGTTCTAGTCATGGTAGGAGAGAGAGAGAGAGAGAGAGAGAGAGAGAGAGAGAGAGAGAGAGAGCCCTAGGATAAACTCTTTGAGACTTACTCCCAGTAACTTTTCCCTTGTTGACTCTGCCTCCTAAAGGGTCCACAACCTCTCAAAATTAGTGTCACCAGCTGAAGACCACAAATAGATGATATGAGCCTGTGGACTACACTTCAAACCATGATAGTGGGTCTTTGAATTGGGATCTGGAAGGACTTGTAAATGAGCAAAGGGATAGATAGGAAAAGGAAAGAGCATGGGTGAAGGGGGGCGCTGAGAAGGAGCGTGTGCACTGCTCTGGGGTTTGACGGCAGAGGCCAGTCATAGCCAGCTCATAGATCTGGTTGCTCCAGCCAAGAACTGAGACATTCTCCTGCTGGTTCTTGTCCCATCCCCACCCCAATGAAAATATAGCCTGTGTTCTTAAAACATGTGGCTGGAGAGATGGATGGAATGCTTACTGTTCCATCATTGGAACAGAATTCAGATGCAAGTACTCACTTTGGGAAGCTCACAGATGTTTGTAACTCCAGCTCCAAGGGAGGCCAACACTCCCTTCTGGCCTCTGGATACCACTCACACACATACAAACTCAGACACGTGCGCACACGCACACTGAGAGACACAGATGGAGACACACAGACAGACACACAGACGTGCGTGCACGCACAAAGTCTATCTTAAGCCATCACTCCCTCCTAGCTCCTCTCCTCCAAGCAGTATTCCTGCTGTTGACAAAAAGCTAGCTGGTTTCAAACTAATGGTGTAAAGCCAATGGTTTGTCATTCATTCCTCAAACTTCTCTGAGAATTGTGTGGAGGGCCGGAAAAGCCTGAGTGATGATGCACTTGGCACCTTGAGGCCCTTCCATCCACCTCATTCTCTCTAACTGCCTTAGGCTTCCTCAAAGAGGGTGGATCCAAGACCAGGATTTACTTGTAAGTGACATCTGATGAATGGCCTCACTTTACTTCTCATAGGTTCAGAGTGAATGAAATTGAGTGTGTGTGTGTGTGTGTGTGTGTGTGTGTGTGTGTGTGTGAGAGAGAGAGAGAGAGAGAGAGAGAGAGAGAGAAATTTTTCTATGTGGGGAAAAAGATTTGTTATTAATTTTATATCATCATCAAATACATAGAATGAATTATCCTATTGTTTAATTGAGCAGTGCTCACTCTTCTTAATGTCATAGCTTACTCACTTTAGATGCTTTTAAAATCACTCTGAGTGTCACTTTCCTCATCCATAAAACAAGATTATGACACTCTCTTGGCAGGCTTATAGGGGCGTGACAGTCAGTAAACTATAAACCATAAAGATTAATAACCTTCATCTCTCCTTCGACACAGATAATGGAGGGAGAAGAAGGTCCTGGGAACACAGGGGGAGGAGAGAGAGGAGAAGAGGTGGGGGCTGGGAACATAGGAGATGGAGAAATGGAGGGAGGGAGGAGAAGAGGGAGGAAGAGGGAGGAAGGAGGCCTGGGAAGACAGGTCATGGAGGGAAGGAGGGGGCCTGGGGGCACAGGTGATGGATGGATGGAGGAGGAAGGAGGAGCCTGGGGGCACAGGGACTTTGATCCTCCTGATTTCTTCATATGTATTTACATGCAGGTGAGTGATGAGGGTGCTTCCCCTTTATCGTCACAAACATGGGAATAGTGAAACTGAAGACACGGCTGTGTTAAGAGCTGCTGTAGCAAAGGACCTGGGCTTAGCTCCCAGTACCTAAGTGGAGGCTCACAGCCATCTGCACTTCCAGTTCCGAGGGATCTGATGCCCTCTTCTGACCTCCAAGGCACACATAGGGTATGTATGTGAGTATTTTGCTGGCACACACACACACACACACACACACACACCACATGTGTGCCATGCATATATATGTATGTATTCATAATAAGTATGTACGTGAAGCACTCATACACATGAAATAAACAAACAAAGAAGAAACCCAAGTGGATCTAGTTACGAGTACGTGCACTTGTTTCATCGGGTTGTCAGGAGATTACAACTGCTTATCACAGAGTAGTTTCTGTAGTACTGGGCTTGTTTCCCTTTTAGGACCTCTCTCTCTCTCTCTCTCTCTCTCTCTCTCTCTCTGTGTGTGTGTGTGTGTGTCTGGTGTCTGTCTATCTGTGTGTTCATGCCTGCCACAATGTATTGAGACCAAAGAACAACCTCGAGTGTCAGTCCACACCTCCACCCTGTTTGAGGCAGGGTCTCTTTGCTATTTGCTGCTGCATATGGCACAGTAACTAGCCCAGGAGCCTCCAGGGATTCTCCTGTCTTTGCCACTTATTTTGATTAAGAAGCTCGGGGATTACAGATGTGCACAAACTGAGAAAATTTTATGTGCATTCTGGGTTCTGAACTCAGGTCCCAGCTGAGCCATCTTCCTGCCCCAGAACTCTACTCTTAAGGATATCTCTGCAACGAAATACTTGACAAAAACAACTAAGAGGGGGGAAGGCTTATTTTGATTCATTGTTTCTGTCATGACAGGGAAGACATGATGGAATTCATGGTGGTAAGAATGTGCTGTCGTTCTGTTCACATCTTGGTGGATCAGAAGGCGGCAAGACTAACAAGGAACAGGATGTAATCACATCACTCAGTCTGCTCCCAGTGGACTATGTCTGCCAGATAGAATCCATGACCCAAAGGCTCCACAATTTGCCCAAGCAGGGCAGCCAGCTAGGACCAAGTGCCAAGTGTTCAAACATGGGAGCCTTTGGGGGAATATTTCACATGCAAACCATAGCACAGCCCTACTGAGCACTTGAAATGTGACTAGTATGCCTGAAACACATAGGGTTTTTTTTTTTTAAATTATTTTTGGAGATTTATCTGTTTTAATTTTGTGTGTATAGGTGTAATTAGTTTTGGAGATTTATCTGTTTTAATTTTGTGTGTATAGGTGTTTTGCATGCATGTATGCTGTGGGATATTGCTCTTGTACACTGTAAAGATTGTCACTTACATTGGTTTAATAAAATGCTGATTGCCCAGTAGGAAGTATAGGCAAGGCTAGCAGACTAGGAGAATTCTGGGAAGTGGAAGAGCAGAACAGATGGCAGGAAGATGCAGAGGAAGCTGAATGAGAATCCTGCACTGAGAAAAAGTTACCAAGCCATGTGGCCAAACATAGATAGAAAGCATGGGTTAGTGTAAGAGTTTGCAAGTAATAAACCTGAGCCATAGGCCGAACAGTTTGTAATAATTAATATAAGTCTTTGTGTGATTATTTGGGACTGTTGGTCTGCACCTCAGGACCAGAAACTTCAGGATATGCATGTATGTCTGTGCATCACACCAATGCCTGGTGCCCATGAAAGCCAGAGGAGGGCATTGGATCCCCTGGAACTGGAGTTAACAGGTGATTGTTGGTTGCAGTGTGGGTGATGGATGTTGAACCCAGTTTTATTTGGTGTGTGTGTGTGTGTGTGATATGAGTTTATAAAGGCTCCTATGTGTTTGCACATAAAGTAGAGGTCAGAGATTAATGTTATGAGGCATTTCTCTTTATGCCTTTGTCTTCATTTTTGAGTCAAGGTCTCTCATTGAACCTTCAGCCCACCAATTGGCTAGAGACATGCTCTCTGCCTCACCAGCACACTTGACTTTTCACATAAGTGTTGTTGATCCAAACCCAGGTCCTCACACTTATGTGGCAGGGAATCTACTGACAGATTCTTCTTTCTAGCAACCCTGATTAACTTCAAATGATTAAAATTTAACTTTGTATTTGGAGTTGGAAGTTTACCTTAGGACCTGGAGCATGCCAAAGCATATGATGTACCACTGAGCAACATTCTCAGCCTTGAATTAATTAAAATCAAAATGTCTCTATGTGTCTGTGTCTACCAGGTTGAATAGAAATAGTATGGAGTTGTATTTCTGACTCACTAAAGTTCAGTTTTAGACAGCATCAAGGATGAGGAGACAAGGCAATCTTCATCACAGCTTCTAGCCACAAAGCTGGTACCCCCAATTTGATGCCTGGGTGACAGTGTGGTGATATGTTACATATTTAGTAAAACCTAGAATATCAAGAGACCAACCCACAGTCAAAAACTAGGCAGACATAGCTCAAAAAGTTCTCGATCTTTGAGTACCAGGTCAAACAACTGGGCTTCAATGGCACACACCTTTAATCCCAGCACAGGGAAAGCTGGGAGTGGTGACCTACACCTTTAATCCCATAAATCCAGAGACAGAGATCTTTCTGTGTTTCTGTGAGTTCAAGGCTGACTACCAAATACAGTTGCTCCCGTCTTTAATCCTAACCTGGATGGGATACAGCTGGTGAGAAAAGTTATTTAAGGCAGGTGTAGGAAAACAGCAGCAATTAAGAAGCAACCAGGAGCGAGGCTGAGGAAGCTGGAAGATAGCTGGGTGAGATTTGTCTGTGGTGTTTCCTCTCTCTGATATTGCAGCCTTTCCCAGATAGCTGGCTCTGAGTCTCTTTCATTACAATTGGAATTCGTGCTACATGACAGTCCCAGGTTTTGCCCCAGACCTGGCTGTCCCCTGACTGACAAAGAATAGTCCATAGCTGCCCTTTTCTGAGAGGTGACAAAGCAGGGTTTTCCTGTGGCAGGAGGTGAATCCCTTACTTTCCTGAGAGGCTAAGCACCTCCGCCCTGCTCTCGCCTTCTCACCTTCTTGGCAT
The DNA here is from genome assembly GCA_004025045.1 of Sigmodon hispidus. Taxonomy (NCBI): domain Eukaryota; kingdom Metazoa; phylum Chordata; class Mammalia; order Rodentia; family Cricetidae; genus Sigmodon; species Sigmodon hispidus. Next base: position 205,563 of record PVIH01001682.1, on the reverse strand, counting down.
GAAAAGCACCCCAGTTAGCCCCCAGTTCTGCTTCCCCAGATAAGCAGAGAGAAGCTGCAGTAGAAGCGGTACCAACTGCTTGCATCATCTCTGAGCTGGAAGCCAGGCTGGCTGATGTTCAAGGTTTAATTAGCTGAAATAACGGCCCATAATCATCTTTAAAATGATGGTGGTTAAAGCCCAGGCCCCACTGCTGATTATTCAGCTGCCCTGCATGAACATCTCATTGCCAGCTCAGCTGTGCCAATGAGGCTGCCAGCCTGTGTGCATGGCTCTAATATGCCTCACCGAAGATCCTCTCCTGCCGACCACTATCCATGCGATGCAATCTCCATGTGAGGCAGGACAGTGTTTGGGGCTCGGCTCTGCATTTCTTCAAGGACATAAATCACATCTCTCAAAGGCAAAGTGCTTGGGGTGGGGTTATCTGCTAGAGGTTTTGTATCATTATCAAATACATCGAGAAAGGAGTAATCAGAGGGTCTCCATGGAGATCACAGACAAGGAGACACTGGTCCTAGCTGATGAATGACCATAGCACAGCAGTTTTTGTTTGTTTGTTTGTTTTTTGTTTTTGTTTTTAAATATGGAAGCCTGTTTCTCTGTATGAAAAATGGAGGACACTCACTTTAATAATAATAAAAAAGTCTATTTTATGTGTATGGGTATTTTGTTGTAATGCCTGAGGAGGTGCCTGAGGAGCCTAGACAGGGTATCAGAGACAGTCAAACTGGAGTTACAGACAGTTGTTAGCTGTCATGTAGGTCTGGGGAATTTAATTCAGTTCTCCTCAAGAGCAACCAGTACTCTTAACTGCAGAGCCATCTCTCTAGCCTCCATGAAAAATGAAGAGTACTAATTTTCAAAGGAGTCTTAGAGTATATTTTATTAATGTAATTTAAATTATTACTATTGTTGTTATTTACAATTTCCTGACTATGCTCACTCTCAGCTCCCTCCCACCCCAGTCCACATTCTCCACACATCTCTCTCACATTTATATCTATTCATTTTGTTTTGTGACTCACCAAGATTAATTAGGGCCATCTGCATGAGCATAGGTTTAGAGCTATGCATTTAAACTTGTCGACTACAGCAGAGGGTATTCAACTAAAGAACGTGATCCTTGGGGCTCATCAGTTAAGAGCACTGTCTGCTCTTCCAGAGGACCTGGGTTCAATTCTCAGCGCCCACACTGCAGCTAAAAATTGTAACTCTAAGATCTGGCACTCTCACACAGATGTACATGTAAGTAAAACACCAATGCACATAAAATAAAAATAAATAATTTTAAAAAGTGTGTGATCCTCCCTCTCAGAATCTATTGATAGCCAATAGTTAGAATTAAAGGGTAGTGCCCCCATCAACCCCTCCTCTTTCCTTGACTGATTGTTGATAGTGATGGTCTTGAGTAGACCCAGAGCAGGAAACTACAGTTGATGTGGTATTTAATTATTAATTGGTGCTGGGGACTGAGTTCGGAGTTTGGTCAAGCTACAAAATAGGCCCCACCAATGACTGTCACCCTCTGTGCCTGTCCTAGAGCATTTAAAGAATATTTGTACAAGCGACACTTGGGCCATGGGCCTGCAACATGGCCAGTGCTCAAATATCTCTTTCTCCTATTTTTGTTTTTGCTTTTCTTTCTTGCCAGGTTTTTGGAAACTTGCTAGTACAGAATGAGAGGGAAGGACTCAGTCAGGAGGTTCAAAGAAGCTGGTCCCCCAGAAATTCTTGTGTTCCCCAGACTTCCTTGGAGAGATTCAGAGTTTAGACAATCCCTGGAGAATGAAGAAAAAGGCAGATACCAGGACTTTTCAAGGGTGAACCATGCATGTTCTCTTTGAGAAACCCAAGCAAGGAGGAGTCCCCCAAAGCTACTGACTAATTTGCACAGGACAGTGAAACCCTGAGACAGAACGACAAGAAACTCCTATTTCTCACAACAAAACTGGTGAAATATAAGCAAGACATAATTATAAATACAGTCATTGAATTTCTCTTTATTAACTAATTTAATCTTCATTTAGAGGTATGCTGTTCCTAAGTGCTTGTTTAATAACAAAAGAAAAACTATTTTAATACAGGAAAGAGGCTACCAGACAGGGTGTCACTCACTGATTATAGGAGTGGAATGAGGGAAAGGCTGCTCCACTGATGGAAAGGGATGGAGAAGCTCTGGGAGGTGGGTGCTTTTGACAGCTGGAACAGGCAGAGAGAGAGAAACAGCACCACCTAGGCACCAGGGCTCTGAAAATGAGCAGGGCAGGAAGACCATGTCTCTATCCACACAGTGCAATCTCTGTAACAGCAGGCAATGAATGGGGACGGGAGCCATGCCTCAGTGGGTTCTTGATGTGAAAGCAAGAGAACAGGAGCTCTGCCTGCTCTGCCCCCTGGGTTCTGGATTAGAGGCATATACTCTCAAGCCTGGCTAGAAAGGACTTTAGGACTTCAGTTATCTCCAGAAGTCACTAAATGATTTTTTTTCCCCTTTAAGACAGGGTTTTACTATGTGGCCTTGGAATTTACTAAGACTGACCTCTAACTCATAGAGATCTGCTGCCTCTGTCTTATTAATGGTATATGTTATTATGCCCAGAAAGCCACCAATTCTTTTTTTTTTTTAAAAACTGAAAGTAAAATTATTTTCATACAACACATTCTGATCAGTTTCCTCTATCTGTCTCCTCCCAGATCCTTGCCCCCTCCCCACCCTTTCAACTTCATACCTTTCCTTCTCTTTCCCATAAGAAAACAAAGCCAACTAGAGAAGGCAAGCAAGAGTAAAACAAACTAGAAAATAAAAAGAAGAAAAAAGGAAAAATGAAACAAAGAGCATGAGAAAGATATACACTTAGACAGAATAGGAAGGTGCACACACACACAAAACTAATAAAAATAAATTAGGACCCGCCCCTCAAAAAGCCCAGGTGGTGGTAGGTGGAACCGACTCCTTTAATCCCAGCACTTGGGAGGCAGAGGCAGATTCTCTTGAGTTGGAGGCCAGCCTGGTTTGCAGAGCAAGTTCCAGAACAGCCAGGGCTACACAGAGAAACTCCATTTTCAAAAACCAAACCAAACAAAATAATAATAATAAAATAGGATGGGAAATCTTAATGTACAAGTAAAAGACCAATAATGTTTTTTTAAAAAAGCAATACAATAATAAGAGACAAAACATCTCCAAAAAATATTACTGAGTTCATTTTGTGTTGGCTGTTTACAGCTGGGCGTGGGCTCTTCCCTTAAGTGATATATATATATATATATATATATATATATATATATATATATACCCAGTGAGGTTCCACTGGAGGAAACTAATTTTTGCTCCATGAGTGGCTGGGGATGCAGCCCCATGTCCGCATCTTCTCTCAGTGCTGGCACATCATCTGGGTTAGGGTTAGGGTTAGGGTTAGGGTTAGGGTTAGGGTTAGGGTTAGGGCTAGGGTTAGGGTTAGGGCTAGGGCTAGGGCTAGGGTTAGGGCTAGGGTTAGGGTTAGGGTTAGGGTTAGGGTTAGGGTTAGGGATCTCTGCAGGCCCTGTGCATGCTGTCACAACCTTCATACATTCAGATGTGTGTCAGTCCTGCGGTGACCTGAAGATGCTATTTTCTTTGGTATAACTCATCCCCACTGGACCTTACAGGTTCCCCACCTCCTCTTTCACAGAGTTCCCTGAGCCTTTGAGAGGTTTGATGAAGCCGTTCCTTCAGGACCAAGTGATCCAAGGTTTATCACTCTCTTCATATTGTCCAGTTATGGGTCTCTGTTAGTTCTTATCTACTGAGGCAGGAAGCTTCTCTGATGATGGATGAGCAAGAATTAGTGAATCTATGGGTATAGCATTAGGAATAATTTTATTGTTATGTTCCTTTAACAGAAGACAGTATTTGGTTTTACCCTAGGTCCCTGCCCTACCTACTCTTAGGTTCTTGGCCACCCGTGCAGTGTGAGACATGGGTTCCACCTGATAGAGTGGGCCTCAAATCTAATCAGAGAGCACTTGGTTCCCCTCACAATGTTTGTGCCACTATTGAACCATTGTATTAGGCAGGCAGGTCACTACTGTAGATTGAGGGGTTTGTAACTGGGTTGGTGTTCACCCTTCTCCTTTGGTAATGTGGAGAATGTCTTCCAGCACCATGATCACTCATCAGTAGGGGTGAAAGCTCAGTTTCTCCATGTTCAGTGAGAATATAGGAGTTATCCTTGGCAGTAGGGTCTTACCATCCATTTGTGGAGAGTAGCCAATAGCCTTATGCCCAGCCTTCTATGTGGTTGCTGGGGAACTGAATTCAGGTCTTTATGTTTGTATGGTCAGTATTTTATTAACTAATCAATATTTTCTGCCCCTTGGTACTTTTTTTAGATTTAATTTTATTAACATACCCATCACTCTTCCCCCTTGTGCCGCGCCAAATCCCGACCAGCAGGAAAAGACACAACACCAGGATTCTTCCATGGCAATTGACCAGGTCCTTTTTATTAACACAGATACTTCTTGCAGCAGTAGCCCCAGCTCCCAACCCGTGCAGCCAGTTTTAAGCTCAAAGTCCTTCACTCAGCTAATGCCGAGTGGGCTTCCACCATAGGGCCACGCACACGGAAGCAAGCTAGTCAATTCAGCACATACCATGAATGGAGTTAATTATTACTAGAAGCATTCGCCATTAGGAGGGCGGGGGGGGGGCAGGAGCCAGCGCCATCTTTAAGGTGCGGCAGCTCCCAACACCCCCTCCCTCCCCTCTTTCCAGTCCTCCCCAGCTTCCCTCATCCCATCCCCCTATCCGTTTCTCTGAGAATGTAAGGACTTCCAGGGTGAGTCAATGCAGTCTGGCATATCCATTTGAAGTAGGATCAACTCTCTCCCCCCAGTATCAAGGCTGAGCAAGGTGTTCTTCTATAGGGAAAAGCCAGTTCATGCTCTAGGAATAAATTCTGGTCCCATTGGCAGAGGCCCCAATAAACTGCCCATGCCATTCAACATATCTCACGCAGGGGGCCTAACTCAGTCCCATGTAGGTTTCTCAGCTGTCCATTCAGACTCATTGAGCTCCCAATAGCTCTGGTCAATTGTCTCTGTGGGTTTCCTCATCATGATGCTGAGCCTTTTGCTGAGCTCTCCTCCCTCTCTTCGACTGGACTAGGTGCTTGACCCAGTGCTTAGCTGTGGATCTTTGCATCTGCTTCTAACAGTTGCTCAATGAGTAGGCACCTTCTCCACTTTGCTTGGAGTCTTAGCTGGGGTCATCTTTGTGAGTTCTTGGGTGTTTCCTTAGCTCCAGGTTTCTCTTTCACCCTACAATTGCTCCCTCTTTCAAGACATCTATTTTGTTTTTCTCCCTCTCTGTCCCTCCCCCTACTCAACCATCCCATTTCCTCATGTTCTCTTTGCACCTCCCCTAATACTCTTATTTTGATAATATATTTTCATCTTATTTTAGAAAGATAGATTCCAATTCCTGGTATTGTGTGAACAGTGGTATTGGTTATGTTTTTTTTAAGATCTATTTATTTTATTTATGTGTGTCTGTGCCTGCATGAGTTTTTATATGTACCACATGCATGCAGGTACCCAAGATGCCAGAAGGCATCAGATGATCTGGAACTGGAGTTACAGGGCAGTTGTAAGCCACCTGATATGGGTGCCAGGAACTGAACCTGGGTCTTTCAGAAGAGCAGTAAACATTTTTAACCACTGAGCAATCTCTCCAACATTGATATCGGCTGCTTTGACATCTTTGTTAAGTCTGACACCTGGGCCAGCTCACACAAAATTTCCGATGTGTGTTTTCTCCTTCTGGACTACCCCCAACCCCAGTAGTCTTCTGATTTATTTGTTAAGATTTAGGCATTCTAGGTAATACACCACAGGAGTTCTGCAGACAGATTCTCTTTGAGATTTGTTTTTAGTTTCTTAGTGACTTGAATCATTTTTGTAACGTCTTTCAAGCCTTGGGCACCCAGACTTCAGTGGAGTTCTGTTTGACTCTTTTATCTCTCTGTTAAAGAGGCTACCTTTGCTAGTATCAGTTATTTCAGATTTTGGTTCTACTAACTCACCTGAGTTTTCACACTGTTGCTGTGCATATCCTGGGACATCAGTTGCTCTGCAGTCTAATTAGCATATGTGTTAAGAGCAAGGCTAGTTTGTGTCTAGTTTGTGTCTCACCCTGGTTTTGACAGGTATTCTAGAAGGCTCATTTTCTTGGCTCTGATGGACCTAATTCTTTTCTTCCTGATGAGCTCCAAAATCTCTGTTGTCATTGAGAGTGACCTTGACCTTGATTTTGTCCACTCAGTTTCAAAAAAAAAAAAAAAAAAAAAAAAGCAGTTTCTTTGCTGTGAGCTCTGGAACCCTCTGTGTTAATAGATTGTGTTTTCTCTCCCCAGCATCTCTAACTCTTCTTTGAGTTGGGCAGTGACAGTGGCTCAGTTTTCTAGGAGTGAAAATCCTGATTCATCTGGCAGTGATGTCTTGACTTACCATCCCAGTGTGAGGCTGCATCTTAGAAATGAGCCAAATGAGGACAGTCCAAGATCCCACACTTGCAGTCTAGGGTGCTTGGCACACTCTGCTCCACAAAGGATGATGTGGAGGAAGTGAGCCCTTGCTCCTCTGCATTTGATCCTTACAACTTGGGAGTTTGCGGGAAATAAATGAGGAAGGCATGTCTTTCATAATGTTTACTTTACCGTTTGTCTGGGAATGAGGATCCCTGTTTTCTTTGCCACATCTGCCCAGATTAGAGCTAATACCTTTCTGAGACAGGGAAGGAAAAGTGAGCATGCCTTGATCATTTGGCTATTATAACTTCAATTTGAGGCTTTGAAGTAATGTTTCAGGTGCTCTATAACTTCAGGACAATTTTTAGAGACTTTACCTGGTTGGGCTTAAGGAACTTCATTGGTTGTGACTTCCTGTCATCCCAGAAGATATCCCCCACTTAATAAACAATCTCAATTAAAATATCTGCTAAACTGCTGGGGGGTGTTTAATTTACTTCTGTTTTACCTGTCACAACTCTAGTGAAAACAATGTTTTTTCCTTTCTTAGGCCCACCAATCCTGAAACATCCCCTTTTATCCTAAGTCTTTGGACTTGCATGTTTCACTGTCCATCTGATATTGTTTTTTCTCATTTATTTGCTCCATCAGGAAATCTGGGAACAACTGACTATTCATTCCTTTCTTAGTTGTCATTATCTTTTCTAGGATTCTGTGGTCCCCATCTGGACTGGCTCATGCTTGTTACTATCTGAGCTCATTTTCCTCTATTGGTCATTAAAGATGGGGAATCTTCAAGGTTCTGGCATGGCTTCTGCCTTAATTACTGATTATTGAGAAACAAATCACTCCTCAATATAGCAGCTGAGAACAACAGGTGTTCACTGTCTTACAGTTTCTCTGAGTTTGAAATCTGGCCGTGGTACATCTGGGAATCTCTGGCTTATAACTGCCCAAAGCTGCTGCCACGGTAGCCAGGGCTGCAGTCATCTGAAAGCTTGATGGGGACTGCCGAGTCTGGTTGACAGGATTTCTCTCTTGCAGGATGTTTGACTAAGGCCTTCAGTCCTGCACCAGCTGTTGGGTGGAGGAGGCCTACTTCAGATCCTTGTCACATGTGTTTGTCTACAGGGCAGTTCAGAATATGATGGTTGACTTTCCATAGAGAATGTGACTGAGAGGATGGGCATCCAAGATGTAGGCTAGTCTTTTTGCCACCTGAGTGACATTGCATTATTCTTTCCACTCATTGAATGTGGTTCCACCCACATTCAAGAGGACAAAGACAAACCCACTAGGAGGCAAGGATTATTGGTCCAACTCTCAGTACTGATTCAGACATCCTTTTCTTTGTTATCTTTTCCTAGACTCCTATTTCATACATGTTCAGGCTTTAACTACTAGTCACACATGAAAGGGATGTAATATGTGATTCATGAGGGGACACATTCTTTTCTCTTTCTCTCTCTCTCTCTCTCTCTCTCTCTCTCTCTCTCTCTCTCCACACACACACACATTCAGACTTCCTCTTTGCATTCCAAACTCATCTAGCTGATCAACTATCATTTTTTGGACTTATTCTTTATTGTTATTAATTTATTTATTTTACATCTTAACCAATGCTTCCCCTTTTCTCTCCTCCCACGCTCTCCCCCACTCTGCCTCCCTCAAGTACACCCCTTCTCTGTATTCACTCAGAAAGGGGCAGGCCTCCCATGAGCATCATCAAAGAATGGCATATCAAGCTGCCCTAAGACCAAGCACCTCTCCCCTTCTGCCCACCCCTCAGCCTGATCCCTCAAATTCCCATACCTGTCTGTCCCCAGGAAGTCTCCTGAAATGCCACTTAGTTTCAGGCCTGGTCCTGTTCCCCTGCTCCTTGCGTATTAATTATGGTACAGGCGAAGCTGTAGGACAGAGCAACAGGACTTCACCATGCTGCTTTTTTTTTTTTTTCTCTTGCTGTTAATAATCCAAAATTAGATGGGTGGTATCTTAGGGTTTACTATTACTGTGAAGAGTATAACCACAACAATTGTTATAAAAAAAAAAACCCCATTTAATTAGAGTAGCTTGCTTACAGTTTCAGAGGTTCAGTCCATTAGGATCATGACAGGAAGCATGGCAGCATGCAATCAGATGTGGTGCTGGAGCTGAGACTGCTACATCTTGCAACAGGAAGTCCACTGACTGACACACTGAGGGAAGCTTGAGAAAAAGAGACTCAAAACCCATTCCCACAGTGACACACTTCCTCCAACAAAGCCACACCTCCTAATGATGCCACTCCCCTTGGGGAACAATTTTCTTTTAAACCACTGCAATGGTCCAGCTCCCTATTATCTGGTTGCTGTGCTACTCTTGTGGATGTTGTCTTTATGTCCATGGGCTCATCAGTCCACATCCATGTTCCAGTCTATTGTAAAGAGGAAACATAGAAAACAAAAGTAAGCTTTCCTTTTTGAAAGGAGGTTACCCAGAAGAAGCATGTACCACATAGGCTTGTATCCTGCTGGCCCCGTCTCCCAGCAGGCAGTTGGTGGTTATCTCAGGACCTTAGAATGAGACTGGAAAGCAGTCTGCAGCCCAGGATGCTGCCGCCTTCTTCTTCTTCTTCTTCTTCTTCTTCTTCTTCTTCTTCTTCTTCTTCTTCTTCTTCTTCTTCTTCTTCTTCTTCTTCTTCTTCTTTTTCTTCTTCTTTCTTTTTCTTCTTTTTTCTTCTTCTTCTTCTCCTCTTCCTCCTCCTTTTTCTTCTTCCTCTTCTTTCCTTCTTTACCTTCGTACTTCTCCATTTTTTTTTTGACAGGGTTTTTCTTTGTGTAGCCCAGGCTGTCCTAGAACTCACTGGCTCTGTTTCAAACTCAGAGCTTTGCCAGCCTCTGCCTCCTGAGCATTTGGGTTAAAGTCTTGGGCCACCACTGCCTGGCAGCAGCCTGGTCTTCTTAATAAGAGTGATGGTGAAGGAGAGTGAAGGAAAGAGGGGGGAGCCAACACATGCCCTGTGAATGGGCTGACTGCCAGGACAGAGACAGTACACAGTTGCAAAGATTTCATCTGTTGACTTGAGTACAAACGCTTTGTTTTTCTGAGTTTGTAGGCAAGACAGGCACCAAGCTGAGTCTGTGGTGTCTACAAGCAAGAGGATGCATGGCAGAGGCCAGGCAGGAGGAGCTGTCAGACTTTGCCTGTTTATCGGAGCCCTTGCAGAGCTGGTACTAGAGAAGGGCATCAGGGACAACAGGAACAGAATGTGGGAAGGCTGTGTGATTGTAGGCAGGGGACATGGGCACAGGTGTTTGCTTTCCAGTCCCATGCCCTGTTTCCAAGTGTGACACCCTCTTTGTTTGGGTACAGAGAACAGGGAATCTTTGAGATATCCTGTCATCCCCTTTCCTTATATCCACATCTAATCCCCAGTCTCAGTCTGCTCACATCTCTCCACTCCGAACAGCGTGCTCTCAATCCAGGCTGCTACCATCTCTGGTGGGATCAGTATCTCCTAATTTCCTTCTTGCTTTCCCTCCTATCCAATACACAGTTACTGTGGCTTTTCTGTCACAGCACCTGGATTATGTCCCCACTGCATTGGTCTAACTGAAGCCTTTTTGTGGCTTTCCACTCACTGGAGGAAAAAGACATACTTATCAAGGCAGCTCGGGTATCTGGTTCCCTGGCCTTCCTGGTCTTTCAGAGCAGCCCTATCATCCTCTGTTGCAGCTTCCTTGGCTTCTTTCAGCTTCTCCAATTTGCCACAGGGCCTCTGCATGCATAACCCTAGTGCATCTGTAATTATCATCCTTTTTCTTTGCCTGCTTCCTCCAACTACCAGTATAACCCTCATCTTCCTTGGGAAGGGAATTCTTTCCTAAATCTCCCAGCAACATAAAACTCCAATCCTTTATGCATCCTTTCCTGGGGGTCCCAGACTAAGAGTGTGTTTCACATTTTAATAGGGCACAGTCACTCCTAATGTTTCATAGTATACTTTTTGATTATTTAAGTATACTTTCATGTTATATTATGTATATAACATAAAATATGTAAAATATATGTAATATATATTAATATTATAACATTATGTTATATTATATGTTGTAATATTAAAAATTACATATATTTCTTTTCTCTTTCTGTCTTTTTCTTCCTTTTTTTTTATTTTAAATTTTTTTCTCAAGCTTACCACTGGTCCCCTTCCCTCCCCTCCTCCCAATCCTCCCTCAGCCTCCCCTCACCCCATCCCCCACCCATTCCCCAGGGAGGGCAAGGACTCCCAAGGTGAGTCAGTTCTGTCTGGCATATCCAGTTGAGGTAGGGCCGATTCCCTCCCCTCAGTATTAATGCTGAGTTAGGTGTTCCTCTGTAGGAAATAAGCTCTGAGAAGCCAGTTCCACAAACTGCCTGCACCATTTGATTGTCATCGACATTTGGAGGGTTTAGTTCCTTTCCATGAAGGTTTCTCAGCTGTCATTTCAGAGTCAGTGAGCTCCCAATTGCTCAGATCAGCCATCTCTGTGGATCTCCTTCTTATCATCCTGATCCCTTTGCTCATATAATCTCTTCTTCCTCTCTTCACCTATACTGGGAGCTCGACCCTGTGCTTAGCTATGGATCTGTGCATCTGCTTCCACCAGTTGCTGGATGAAGGTTCTCTTGTGATGGGGCTCTCCAGAGGCAATGTCTTAGGAAGTAGCTAAACTGCTTCTTCTTCTTCTTCTTCTTCTTCTTCTTCTTCTTCTTCTTCTTCTTCTTCTTCGTTCAGAACAGAATTTCTTTGTGTAGTCCTGGCTGTCCTAAAATTTGCCCTGTAGGCCAAGCTCTTCTTAGACTCTGAACTCTGCTTTTCTCTGCCTCCTGGGTGCTAGGACTAACACGGTGCACCACAATGTCAACAATTTTATTCTATTTCAACTGACACCTAGCTATACATATTTATGAGTATAGTGTGACCTTTTAGTACATGAATGGACTGTATAATGACCACATCAAGATAGCTGTAATGCCTATCACCTCACATATTTATTATCTCTTGTATTTGGGACACTCAAAATCCTTCCTGTTAGCTGTTTTGAACTATATAATTATTTGCTAATCATATATCTTAGTTAGGGCTTCTGTTGCTGTGAAGAGACACAATGACCACAGCAACTCTTTTTGTCTTATTAATTATTATTATTAATTATTTTATATAACAAACACATCTCTTTCCCCTTTTCCTTCCATTCCTTATCTCCTGTTTACTCACCCCATCTTCTTGTCCTCAGTGGGAGTCAACAAAGCAAGTCATATCACGCTGGTTGAGGCAGGACCAGGCTCCTCCCGCTGCATCAAGGCTGGGCAAGCCAGGTCAACTCTTATAAAGGAAAACATTTAATTGGGTGGCTTACAGTTTGAGAGGTTTAGTCCAATATCTTCATGATGAGATGCATGGCAGCAGGTAGGCAGACATGGTGCTGGAGAAGGAGCTGAGAGTTCTGTATCCAGATCAGCAGGCAGCAGGAAGCGAATTGTTACAAGGCCTGACTTCAGCTTTTAAGCCCTTAAAACCCACTCCCTAGTGACCCACTTCCTCCAACGAAGCCACGCCTACTCCAACAAGGTCACACCTCCTAATAGTGCCATTCCTTCTGCATAGGAGTCTATTGGGACCATCCTTTAAACCACCGCACCATAGTTGGCTGGCCTGTTGTCCATCAGGGTGAGTGTCATATGACTCTGATTGCATCCCATCTTGTCTGATCTCAGACTGAGCAGAGCTGTGCCTGGCTAGAGAACTTGAATGAGAAGTTATTCATCCTGTGCACCTGCATTTCTGTCTCCATTATTATTTCTTCCTTTTCCAGACTGCTAACCACGGCTTCATTTCCTACTTCTGTGGCATCAAGTTTCTTAGCTTTCGCAAGTAGATGAGTGCATGTGGTTCTCACCAGATGCTGTCTCCTTAGCACAGTGTTCTCCTTATTCATCACCCGGATGACACGATTCTGTTGTTTGGTTTTCTTTTCTTTTCTCTTTTATAATTTGTTTATTTTTATTTTATGTGCATTGGTGTCTTGCCTGCATGTATGTCTGTGTGAGGGTGTATTGGAGTCACAAATAGTTGTGAGCTGCCATGTGGGTTCTGGGAATTGAACCAGAGTCCTTTGGAAGAGCAGTCAGTGCTTTTAACCACTGAGCCATCTCTCCAACCGTTTTCTTCTCTTCTTTCTTTTTCTTCCTTTTTTTGGAGATAGGGTCTCAAATATATATAAGACTGGCCTTGAACTTGCTATGTAACTGATGATGACCTTGAATTTCTTATCTGGTCCAGAGTTCTGAGATTTGAGCACGTGCAACTATGGGCAGTTTAAGTGGATGGGGGTTGGACCCATGTCTCTATAAATGCCAGGCAAGCCATCTCCCATCTGAGCTCATCCCCAGCCCTCAGAGTTTTAGAATATCCTGTTTGTGTGGCACACACTTTTTCCTCATCAACTCTTCTTCCTTTATGAACATTTGCCTCTGTGTGTGTGTGTGTGTGTGTGTGTGTGTGTGTGTGTGAGAGAGAGAGAGAGAGAGAGAGAGAGAGAGAGAGAGAGAGAGAGACCGCACACACCCATGGGCATGCATGAGATTTTATGTGCCACACTGTGCCTGTGGTGGTCAGAGGACATCGCCAAGTGTCAGTCTATGACTTCCACTCTCTTTGAAGTGGGGCCATCTTGTTTGCTGCTGTGTAGACCAAGCTCACTTGTTCACTAGATTCTAGTGGTTTCTCCAAATCCCAAACCCATGTTGTCTGGCTTTACATAGGCTCCTAGGTTTCAAATTCCCATTCCCAGGCTTGTGTGGTGAATGCTTAACCACTGAGCCATCTCCCCAGCCCTGAACTCATCTTCCAACAGCCATCTAGGTTGAGCTAAGGACTGACTTTTATAAAAAGCCCAGTAGTAAACATGGGGGTTCAGATGTTTGTTCAACACAACACTGGTTTCATTTCCTTTGGATACACCCAGTGGTGGATACACTGGGTCAGGTAACAGTCCTGTTCTTTGTTTTGTGAAGCCTCTTCATATTATTTTCCATAGTGCCTGTAACAAGTTATATTCCTACCAACAGTGTGTAAGTGTTCCCCTTTCTCCTCATCCTTTCCAACATTGAGCTTTTTTAAAGCTATAAAATTCATTCAAAGAGATCATGAAAGGATAAATAGTACCTTTTCAAGGATTTCTTTATCCTCTTTTTTGGAAGTACTGGGGATTGAACTGAGGATCTTACACATGCCATTGAACTTATCATTTCTGTTTTCTTTCATCCTAAATAGGTCACGGTGACTGTTTCCAGCTCTAAAAGTCTCCGAGTCAGACTTTGAGAACTCTGACTGTAGCTGAAGTGTGTTCATATCTAAAGTATGCTTTCCTCACTCTCTCTCTCATAAGGCTCTAGGTCTCAGGAAGCTAGAGGCTGACGTGGTATTTTGACACCACTGGGCTCAACTTGGGGTCCTTTGAAGAGGAGAAAAAGGTGACAGTGTTAAGTGAGTGGTGGGGACCTAGAACTCTAGCTTTCTTTATAGCTGATTATCTCTGTCTGCCTCTCTGGGCTGAAGTTCCTAAATATTTTCACAATGGCCAGAGACCAAGACACAGGACATTACAATCTCAGTCTCCCCCTTATCTACTCCCTACCTCTGTCAAATTTTTATACAGTGTTTATTTTTCCCAGTGTAAAGACTGGAATATCATTGTAGGATTATGAATAAACACTGTCTCCGTGTATACATTGCTTTGGCCAACTTGATGTGTATACACTTTAAAAATAGTTTATTATTTATGTGTATGAGTGTTTTGCCTACATGCCTATGTGCATGCCCGATGCTTACTGAGGTCTATGGTGTTCGATACCCTGTACCTGGACATGTACACACTTTTTAAATGTTAAAATTAATAGGCACAGTATAAGAGACTCCAGCACAAAGTTCACGAAGATACACAAGGCCAGGCAAAGAACTTAGGGGAGAAACCAAGGCAAAGTGCATAGTGGAGGTTTTGTAAAAAGTGCATCAATATTATTTTTTTCTAAGCTTTCATACAAGTGTGCATTTATCCTGAGCAGGCCTTGACAAAAGGGGAGGCAGGCTGCTAGTTCTAGAATCAACCACAAGGTGGTGCTGTGTGCTCAGCAATGAGAGTCTCCCTCCAGGGACCTCAGTCACTTTTTTCTCATCAATTATCAGCGTATTAAAACAATTTCTCAGTCTTTTTCTAGCCCATAATTTTCCTTAGCAAATAGTTTCATTTCCCCTTTCTTGTGTCATCTTTGCAGAGTGACATGCTTGCGTCATGGGTAATGCTGAGGATGATTCAACACCTGCACCACCCAAAGAGAGAATAGTACAGGATCATTCCTTTCTCTGTCAGAGCCATAACATAATGCCATGTCATGACAGTGCAGTGTAACAACATTTCAAGAAAAAATATAGACCTCAAAACTCTGAACAAGGTGGAGGGTATGAGCTTGGATTGGGGGCTAACTGTCTACCTGTGCTGTGTTCTGGGACCTGTTCACCCTCAAAACTGTCAGCTAATTTGCTTAATTTTCTTTAAAGGTTTACCCAGTTCAAAAGTTGCAAGATTCTGAGATTAGCAGTTCCAGAGGCCTAGGGTACTTTAATAAGGGAAGGTGTCAGTTACAGCTGGGCTTCTGGGTTTAGAAATCACTGCCGGCAAACTGTGGAAGCTGGAAAAGGACCTGCTGAGGACCAACACATGGCCACCAGAGGTCAGTATCACCTAGTTGAAGAACCCTCCCACGCCCAGGCTCTGTAGGGTGCTTGGCAGAGTTCACCTATGTCCAGTGCCTTATTCTATCTGACCAACTACATCGGTCCTGTGTAGATGTGAGGATGGACGCAATATAGCATTAGTATTATGTCTTTTTGGTAAGATATGTTGTTATTGGGTCTCTGTGATCTTGGACATGTCTGGGAACTGACAGACAACTCACAAGCAGAGCCTTTGAATATGCAGGGGCCATTCACACAAAGTGATGGGTCAGCCTGCTCCTTGCTAGCAAAGCTGTAGGCAGAGCTAGGTATGATAGCAGATGCTTGTAATCCCAGCACTCTGGAGGTTATATGTGTATGTGCATATATAATATATATATATAATACACACACACACACACACACACACACACACACACATATATGGAGGCAAGAGGACTGTTTTAGAGTCAAGGCTAGCCTGAGCTATATAATGAGATTATTTCAAACAAACAAACAAACAAGCAAAAAGGCAGCAACAACAGAACAACCGTGGGTAGACAGAATGATACCTTTTGTTTTTATTTTATTATATATTTTTTGAGATAGGATCTCATGTGGCCTGGGCTGGGTTTGAACTCTTGATTTTTCTACCTCTACCTCCCAAGTGCTGGGATGGTAGGCATGTGTTACCTTGCTTGGCCAAAGGTGAAATATTTTGTACAGTGAGAGACTGGGATGAAAGAAGACAGCAGCATGTAAAAAAATATGGTTTTGTGATTGCTGAAGACTACAAACTGGATAGTCTGATGGTTATGACCAAAGCTTTGGGGCCAGCAGTGTCCAGTTTGATCCCAATTCTAGAGCTTAGAAGTAGAAGGACTTAGGCAAGTTTCTTACTCTTAGTTCTCCAGTTTCTGAAGTTATAACTTGGGAAGATCATTTCAGTAGCTATTGTGACTCTTTCTATGCATAGGGTCACTGAGAGGACTAAACCAAATCTCATTTACTGCATATACACTTCATTCTTACTCTCGCCTTCATTTTTAGGATCTCATAATTCTGACACTCCGTTTTGCAGTTGTTTAAATGGAGGCTCAACTACATCATTGCACCCACAATGTGAAACCAGATATTTTCCTCTCTAGGTGTGCACTCTGATTTTCACCCTGTCCTCTCAGAATACACACCCATCAGTGGGCTAGTGACACAGCCTTGAAGGTAAAGTGCATGCTGCACCAGCATGAGGCCTTGAGTCTTGGTCACCAGCACCCATGTAAAAGCCAGGCTTGAGGGAACACGCCTGGAATGTGCCTGGTGGGGGCAAAGGCATATGAATCTCACAACTCAGTTCAGCCAAAATAGCAAGCTCTAGGTTTAGCAGGAGACCCTGTCTCAAAAAAATAATATTATACTTTCTATATCCACTCATTTCCCTACATATTTTCTTTTCTTTACAGGTAAGATTTCGTTGTGTGTCTGCACCACATTTTCCTGATCCGGTCCTCTTTGGATGAACATCTAGGCTGACTTCATTTCCTAGTGTAGTAAATAGGCAATAAAAAAACATGGATGAACAAATGTCTTTGGAATATGTGTAGGGCATATGTTCAGGAGTGGAATAGTTGAGTTTTGAGGAACATCTACACTAATACCCACAATGGCTACCCAAGTTTACATTCCCACCAGCAGTGAATAACTGCCCTTCTTTCTCCACAGCCTCTCCAACATTTCTGGGTGATGGTTATTATGCCTGGGGTAAAGTGATACATCAAAGTAGTTTTAATTTGCATTTCCCCAAGGACTCACGCTGTTGAACATTTTTCAAAATTGCTTACCAGATGTCTTTCTTCTTTTGAGAACTGCCTGTTCATTTCACTAGCCAATTTGTTGATTGGCAGTTTTGATTTTTTTTTTGCTATTTAATGTTTGTACTTCTTTGAAAGTTCTAGATATTAGCTTTCTGTCTGAATTATAGTTGGCAAATATTTTCTCTCATTCTGTAGGCTATCTCAAAAATGCACAATGATGTCTAATATAGCTTACGCTAATTAAAAAATAAAAATGAGAAGACTAAGCTGGAAAAGCAGTCAAGGAAATCATTGCAATGCCATCTTCTGGCCCCCACATGGCCTTGCACTGGTGGGTAGACACGCCCACACACCATTAATTATTACTATGATTACTATTACTGTAATGGGGTGATCCATGGCCTTATCTTCATGCCTGTATTACATAATCACAAATTGTATTGGCCTTGCAAAGTTTTAAAATTTTATTTTGTATGTATATATATGTGCTTAAATATATGAAGTATACTACCTGGATGCAGGTGTCTGTGGAGGCCAGAAGAGGTAGTAAGTCTCCTGGAGTTGGAATTATGGTTGTTTCTGAACCACCATGTGGGCATCAGGAACCAACACTGGATTCTCTTCAAGAACAGAAGTGCTTTTGAGCACTGAACCTTCTCTCTGGCCCAGTTATCTTTTTAAAATTTTGCTGTGAGCTCATGTGAGTCTTTTTTTCATCCACTCTTTCATCCTTCATCCCAACAGGTGGAGGAAAGCTGGCTCCATCTCTGAGATGCTCTGTCATTTCCTTTGCAGGTCTTCCTCAATGAAGCACTAGCCACTTGCCTCTGGGTGCACCAGCAAGGTCCTGGGCTCAAAAAATACTTCCGGGAATTACAGTTCTTTTGTGGCGAGAGACAAGGTTATACTCTTTATCTTAAAAAATAATTATGTGTATGTGTCTTCTTGTGGGTATGTGCCTGTGAGTACAGATGCCCATGGAGGCAGGAGGTGTTGAATGGTCATGGAGCTAGAATTATAGGAATTGTGAGCCATCCTACCTGGTGCTGGGAGCTGAACAAATCTCTGCAAGAGCAGTAAGTACTCTTGGCTACTAAACCATCTTTCCAGTCCCCTGAAGTCAAGGCCTTCTCTTTTTTTTGTTTTTTGTATTTATGTACATGTTTTTATTGTATTTTATGTATGCATGTATTTTGCCTGCATATGAGTGTACACTATGGGCATGCTCATGGGGCCAGAGAAGGGCATTAGGTACCTTGGGAGTGGTATTATAGATACTTGCGAGCCATCATGTGGATTCTGGGAATTGGACTCAGTTCTCTGGAAGAGCAGCTAGTGTCCTTAACAGCCTAGACATCTCCCTAGCTCCACTTAATGGCATTTAAAGGACAGATTTGGGTGAGGGCTAGTTGGTAACATGCTTGCTGTGTAAGTGTGAAGACTGGGTTCTATCTGAGAGCACATGTAAACATTGCAGGGATGGTGATGTGCCTGTACCAGGGAGCTGGAGGCAGGCAGGTCTTTGAGGCACCTTAGTCAGCCAGCTCAGCTGAACAGGGCCCAGGCTAGTGACAATACTGTCAAAGGAAAGGAAATCAAGCAACAGCAGCGTGGATGGCACCTGGAGCAATGACCCTCAAGGCTGACTTCTGGCCTTTGTGTACACATACATGAGCTTGAACCCATGTATGCAGCTACATGCATATACACACCCCTACACTTGCATATCACACAAAACCAAATTAGACTAAAAGAAAGCTTAAGTGACTGATAATGAACTTAGCCTCCTGAGATGCTAGATTTGGCTATTTATATACTGACACTCTGGCTTAGTGAGGGAAGAAATCACTTCATGACAAATGACCCCTGATTCCAACATCCAAACTGCATCCTCTCCTTCATACTGGTTTTGAGCTGGAAACTGCATCTGTTTCTTATGAGCAACCCCCTCCCCTGTCATGGTACCTCCAGAGACGTCTCCAGGGGGAACATCCTGATGCCAATGTTTGATTCTTTGTCTTAGGCATTGTCCAATAGGAACATTACACAGGTACAAGAGTGATTTTAGTTTTTTAAGCAGCCAATGAGGAAGAAACAAGTGAATTCATTTTAGTAATGTTTCATTTTTTAGCATATTTAGGTTATTATTTTAACAGATAACCTGTATAAAAATTTCAAATGAGATATGGCCATGTTCTCCTTCTTGCTTGGTGTCTTTGACACCTGTTTTCCCTTCCCAGATCACTTTGTTTGCTGACCACATTTCCATGGCTCATGGCTATGTGCAGTATGAGCTGCAGCACCACACAGTACAGGGAGAGCTCTTCAGAAGGATGTTATCTGAGATGAAGTGGCTAATTTTCCAACATTGTCTAACTTTATGCCCATATTCATTAGCATATGTTATTGTATAGAGTGAGGGATTTCACACCAGTCTTTCCGTATGTACATAGTTTACTAATGTCCTACAATCCCATCCACTTCCTTTCCCCTCCTTTCCCCTCCCACAGCCTTAATGGCTTTCCTCTCACTTCCAAGCTCTGCTCCTTGCCTAAATCTCACAGATGGGAGATAACACCATGTTCGTCTTCATGAGACTGGACCATTATCCTTGAGATGATTATGTCAAATTCTATCCATTTAGCTGCAAAAGACATCATTTCCTTTTCTATGGCTGAATAAAATTCCATTGTGGACATATACTGTATTTTTTTGTCTCGTCATCTGTTGATGGGCATCTACCTGGCCTTGGCAATTTTGATTCCTTGCGGTATGGCCTTGACTGACAGCAGACTGGTGACATGTTATGCTCTTTTTTTCTGTGTCCCTGTAGACCCTCAGCATTTGTAGACCCTCAGAATGTGGTATGCTTGACCCTCATGATCCTACTGACTTCTAACAGCAGTCCCAGGAGGTAAAACACTCTCTAAAATGATTTCCATCTTTAAAAAAAATTTATTTAAAAAGTTTTTTTTCATACCCACCACTGTTCCCCCTCCCTCCCCTCCTCCCAGTCCTCCCTCAGCTTCCCTCAGCCCATTCCCCACCCATTCCCCAGGGAGGGCAAGGACTGCCCAAGGTGGGTCAGTTCTGTCTGGCATATCCAGTTGAAGTAGATTCCCTGTCCCTCATTCCAGTATTAAGGCTGTGTTAGGTGTTCCTCTGTAGGGAATGGGCACCGAGATGTCAGTTCATGAACCAGGAATAAACTCTGGTTCTACTGCAAGAGGATCCATGAACTGCCACACCATTTGACTGTCATCTACATTCAGAGGATTTAGTTCCCCTCCATGAAGGTTTCTCAGCTGTTATTTTGGTCAGTGAACTTCCAGTAGTTCCAGTCAGCCATCGCTGTAGGTCTCCTCATCATGATACCGATCCCTTTGCTCATATACTCTTTTCCCTCTCTTCTGCTGAACTAGGAGCTCAACCGATATCTTCTTCTGCCTCCATCTGTTGCTGGATGAAGGTTCTATAATGGCAGTTAGGGTGGTCATTCAGATTTCCATCTTACAGATGAGGAAACTAAGTTTTGTAAGGCTTGGATTTTCAAGACTTCAAGTAGCAACCCCGGCTCCAACCCCTCAGCTTTGAACTCTGCTTTCCTGGCCGTGATACTGTGGGATGTGTGGGGGACTCAGACTGGAACGAGAATGGCCAGTCAGCAGCATGAGTGAGGTATACAAGAGGTTCTTGGGTGGCCATCAGGGTGCAGTAGAGGAGTTGGGAAGGGCAGGCTGAAGAGACTTTGTACAGCATTTAGAACACAGCATGTTCTCTTTCCTCGTGGAGAAGGGGGACATACGCTGTTGTCACCCGTGCTGGCAGGCTAGGATTTCCTCCTTAAGCTGTGTCAGGCTAACCTTCCCCCAGGCTCAGCCCCCTTGAACAGTCCCTGGTGCTGATTGCGTTGATCTTCTCCCCCTGGAGGACCCAGCCCCACATCCTCCCATTGTCAGAGCTGATATAGTGCCTCATTAATTTAGACTCATGTAAATATTTTTGGAAACATTGCTTTGCTGTCCTGAAGGTTGGTAGGGCTGAGTGTGAGCTGGCTGGGGTCTCATCCGCCTCTTCCTGACCTCCTTCCTGTTTCTGTTGTTTCCTGTCCTCTGCCTCTTGCCTAGGTCCCTCATCACAGACAGACAAAGACCAGGGGGCTGTGGGGAGAAAGGCTTCCTCCTCAGTGGCAGGCCTCTTGGGGTGGGAGAGATAGACTGGGGGTCTCAGGGACAACTGGACAAAGGCCTTTCCCTCCCTGGACCTTGCCTTTCTTCCCAGGGAACTCCAAATGTGTGGAATGGCTGTTACCACAACTTTTCACCATCAAAGGCCACTTTGCTGGCTTTCCTGTTCTCCCCTGGTGAGCACTCTTTGGGGAAGGATTTTGTTTATATAACCCACACCACTTATTAAATAATAATGGTTCTACTGCCTCAGTTTTTATTTAACAAAGGCCTGCTGAGCAGCATGAAAGGAACCAGAGTCACCATGTGGATTTGCTAAAATCCAGGCTTGAGCTGCTGGTGCTTGGCATTTAGAGGTTTATCTAAGGGAAAGGAAGAGGGACCGTGCCATTTCCAAAAGGTTTTATACAACACTGATGCCAGCTCCACAGTACTACCCTCTCCTTGCACTATCCTTTATGGCCTATGATCTTAACTTGGGAACCAAAGGCCTCAGGGAATTTACGAGTCGTCCATGTTGCAGGTTCCCAGAGCTCAGTCCTTACACATGGCCATACTGTGGAAGGCTTTGATCCCTTCTGAGGTTATACACATGGCGGTAATATGAGCCACATGGATTTGTTAGATTTGATATATATATATATGGGGATCTGGGGGGGTGAGTATTGGTAGGGTGAGCAGAGATCAGGAGAGACTTCCAGATTCCTGCTGACCCCATTCTAATGCACCAGATAGGGCTTGGTGACATGAATGTCACTCAGTGACTCTGAGATGGGTTCACTGTGTCCTTTTGACCTTGTTGGCAAGAAACTCACTTGCCCAACCACTGTTGGAGATGCTGCCACAATCCCCAGAATCAGAGTGAAATAGACGGGACAGGTTCCTGTGTGGTCGGTCTTTAGAGTACAGAGCAAGCTGATCATTCAAGCTTCAGCTAGGATGTCAGAGACCTCCACGAGGCCTCCACAGGGTATGCTTTCTTAAGCTTCCAGTTGTCACTTATTCTTTGCAGCCTGCCCATCTTAACTCTCTGTGTGGTGTTGATTGGAACCCCCCTGTATGGTCTTTACTCACCCGCTACTTCCTCACCTCTAGCAAGGGCAGGAGATCAGAGACATGATCTGAATTGGTCATGTTGTTTGCTCAGAGCCTCACACACAGTCTGCCACGTGCAACTGCTCAACAAACGCTTGCTGAGTGATTGAATTAATAGGCAGGAGGTGACTGGGACTCATCTTCCTGGGTCTCAGGCCAGTATATTGTTTCTGCCTTTGCTCTCTTGGAGCCCAGGGAGCCTTAAGAGTTTGGAATAGGGCCAAGAAGTTGGAAATAGGGACAAATGGTGGAATGAATTGGGGTAGGAGCTGTTGTCAGTGGGGGTGGGGAGGCTGGGGGTGAGAGAGCTGGGTGGAAGTGGGGTGGGGGAAGATTTGGCTTTAATTGCCGCAGTTGGCCATTTGGTTTAGGTCAGATAAGGAATGGGGCTGGTATACTACTGCAGTTCTGTGGCTGAAGATAATAACCGTTCAATATTGGTATGAACTCAGGTGGGTAGACAAGTTTCACAGCTAGGTCATGTGTGTGTGTGTGTGTGTGTGTGTGTGTGTGTTGTCATGCTCTCCCTCCCCTCTGCTTCCCTCAGTCAACAAACCAGCTGTTAGGGACACAGCTGTGATTGCCTCTTGAGAGAGAGAGAGAGAGAGAGAGAGAGAGAGAGAGAGAGAGAGAGAGAGCAATCCCTGTTGCCCTGGGTGAGTCCCGAAGCTGTGGAGTTCAAAGCAGACCTGTGAAGTCAGAGGCTGGAGCAGGGAGCTGGGAGGGAGGGGTAAGAAGTCAGTGAGGGGCAGAGAAAGGCTGCACTTCCACTTTGAAGTTCCAGCGCTGAGCTTGAGCCAGGTCTGGGTGAGGTCCCAGCAGATGGCTTCAGTTTTCCTCCTCAACTCAAAGCTTTGGAGAGAGCCAATTAAGCATACTTTTCTGTCTTTTAGCCAGGGTGTTTATCTAGATCCCTGATCCTGTGACATGACTGTGTGAGTCCACTGCACATAAAACCCCACTACATACACGTAAGCAACTCTTCTGTATCCAGACATGTATGTCCACTGTACTACCCCACTATATACAAGAAATCACATTCCCAGCACCCACATGACATCTCACAACTGTGTAACTCTTGTTCCAGAGATCTGACACCTTCATACCAATGCATAAATAAAGCTAAATAATAATAATAAAAAACCCTGCACTCACTAAGTGCACATGACACTGTCCATCACAGCACAGGGTCAAGGCTGTCTGTTTTCTTTGTCAGGAGTCAGCCAAGTTGGGGAGGACTTCTTAACCCTCGACTCTAGAATTCCCACTCTTCCCACAGTGTTCTCTCTTCTCAAAGAGCATGGAACAGGTCCAAGGCACTTGTCTGCCAGGAGGTGTTTCTCTTTGGCTTGTTACAATACTCAACAGAAATTACCCAGGAGAGAGAAGTCCCCTAGGAAACCTGCTCGATTCTCTCTGGGGCTAGTAAGCCCTGGGGACCCTGTTTTAGCTTCTGCTTTACCAGATGGCTGTAAGTAGATTATTTTGGATTAGTTTTGCAAAAAAGTTACCCTGGCTGTTATAATAGAACGGCCCTGGAGTGAAGACTCAAGTTGTTACCAGCTCTCTAAGCACATCCCTAATGCTTTACTTCAGCAGTCAATATTAGCAGCTAGGTAGAGAGGTTGGATGATGGACAGCTAACTGTCCAAGGCCTGGGGTATATGTAGTTTATGGGTAGCTTCCAAGTCCAGGAACACACATGACACAAGGCTGGTCTTCAACATCAGTTCTGACTACCAATCTTGCATATTCTATAATGAATAGTGCAGTGGGAGACAGGGATGGATCAGCTCCAAGGACGGGGAAGAGTGAGCCTGACAGTCAGTATTGGGATCACTTAGGCCACTGTCTCCAGCTGGCTCTAGGCTGGAGGCTGGGTTTTATCAGCACTACAACACTCCTCAATAACCCCTGCCCCATCCTTGGCTCCCAATTCCCTTTCCTTCAACTGAGTCAGAGAATTAAAGAAATGCATCCGCATTTCCTCTCATGGAGAACTCTGGGCTTGCATCTGGCTTGAAATCCAAGTGGGACAGCTGGGAGAGAGACAAGAAGTTGATTTTCAAGGATATCGCATGCCTCCATGCTTCCCTCTCTCTGTGTCCTCAGTTGCCCAGGGCTGCTTCTCAATCTTTCTGGAAGCAAAAAGAAAATATGTGTGTGGCTACTAGTAGTGTCAGAATCAGTCTTTATCCTGGAATGATTACAGCAGGCCTCTTTACTCTTTATCCTGATCTGACCTGAGAAAATTGCCCCCTTCACAACTCTTAGGTCCCTCCTCATAGGCAAATAGATCCGAAGAGGCTGAAGGTTAACTATTTCTACGCCATCACACTGCCATTCTTCTACATGTCCAGAAGAAGCAAGTGGGCTTGTGTACTGTGAGGCTGATGGAGTCCCACATGCAGGCGACACTGACTGTGATCACTGCTGCCATTAGAATGTCAAGGTTCTAGAGGGTGAGTCTTGCCATCTTTTCAACCAGCACAGCCAACCAGATATTCTCTCTAGCAATGGTAGATGTATAAATTACAGCCATCCCAACATCCTCCATATATCTATAATGCTTAAAATACTAATTTTAGAAGGGTTGAAGACCTTTCTTTAGTGGGTGAGTGAACAAGTTACTTTACCTCTCTTGTGTCTCAATTTTTTCATCTTTCTGCTGAGACTAAATAAGAGCATGTATCTCCTAAGGTCTGTGTGAGTGTGTGTTTGCATTTATGCATATGGTATACGTGCATGTGTGTATGTGTGTGGGTGATGTGTGTGCATGCGCGTATGTATATGCCAATGTGCTTACCTGTGCATATGTGGGCCAGAGTTTTGATGTTAGAATAGTTTTCTCAATCTCTGCTATATTTTTTTGATTAGGGTCTGTTATTGAACGTAGACCTGACTGCTTTGGCTAGATTGACTGACAAGTGAGGCCTCAGGATCTTCCTGTCTCTGTCCCACCTAGCACTGAATTATAGATTCCTGTTGTCTTTTCTGGTTTTATGGGGATTCTGGGGACTGCTGGAGATACGAACTCAGCCCCCTAGGCAGTCTCCCCCGCCTAAATCTCACATTGTGTTGATGACTTAAAGAGACAATAAAACATAGAAGTATGCCTGACACTCAGCATGTGAACGATGTATAGTGCTCAGGAGACCCAGGCAGACCTGTATTATCGCTGTTTATAGCTAAACGTCAGGAGAGGCCCCTAAGACTTTTCTTATCTTTCCCGTGTCTCCCCATTGTATTGTAAGACTTTGGCCATGGTTGTTTTCCTTCCTTCATTCTTTGCATTTTATGTTCTGGTTTCCTTGTCTGTGTGTCTTCTGCCTCCCTTCTCAGGGTAGCCCTTCAAACCCTACCAACTGGAGATGCTAGGATCTGTTTTATTGGTCTTGTTTTATGTTTTGGTATGGGTGTTAGTGGACTTGAACTAATGCATCTTCAGTTTCTGCCTCTCAAGTGCTGAGATAATCGGCATGTGCCACCATGCCTAGCACTTGGTCTACCTTTCTTTTAAAAATGTAATTAATTGCCCATGATAATCAATCTGGAAATTTCTGATAAACATTTAAAATTAGATATTGTTTTTGAAAGGTCTTGAAGTGTGCTTCCCATTACTGCAGTGACCAGAGATGAAAACTGAGGAGGCCTCCTGTCTTATTATTTTATTTTATTTGAGACAAATTCTCATTGTTGCCCAGATTATCCCCGAGCTTTTGGATGCAAATGATCCTCCTGCCTCAGTCTCTTAAGAAGCTGGAACTACAGTAAAGATACACATTGGCTGCCCAGTTTCCTTTGATAGGCAACCTCCAAGTTGTCACAGTCTAACTTGGCACAAACTCGGCACAATTCCACTCTCAGCTTGTCCATGCCGGTGTTTGAAACTGGGGCCTCAACTTAAAAATCTCTCTGGGATGTTCACTGACAAACCCTCCTTCAGGAAGTCACTGTAAATCCTTTGACATGAATGGCTAAGACTTACCAGGTTTTGGCCCATTTTATTCTAGCCCCCCCCAATCTTCTCTCTTCCTCCCTCCTGCTCTTTTCCAAGCCCCCAAATGGGGAGAGATGGAATCCAGGGCCTTGAACTCTACTCTTAAGTTAAGCTTGTAATCTTTCTGGTCAAATTCAGGTAGCTTCCTTCATTCTTGGGGGTGAGGTAGAAAGAATACTTTTTTTTTTTTTTAAATCTTATCTTGTGCATCCTTCCACTTCCTGAAGAGGTCCTGGTGAAGAAGCCAGACGGGAGGGTGGCTCCTACAACATCTGCTCAGGACCTGTTTCTTTTTTGGTGTCTCCTCTAACTCAACTTCCTGGCCCTATGTGGTCTTAGGAAACCTTTTGGCCCAGGGAGTGAGATGGGTTCACAGTCTTACCACATATTAATCCATACATTTCCATACGTTTATTCTTCCCGTTTTCTTATCCCTTTCTTGATTAGCCCATTTACGTATTCAGCCAACAATCAGAGATCTTTGGTGACATGCCAGAACTGTGTTCTGTATGTGCTTAGAGAAGAAGAAGCAGAAGCAGAAGCAGAAGCAGAAGCAGAAAAAGAGAAGAAGAAGAAGAAAAAGAAGAAGAAGAAGACAACCACAACAAAATTTATCCTGTGAATTTTACCTTAAGCCTCAGTTTCTCCCCTCAATGTAATGACTTGGCTACCAGTCATTTTGTCCCGATTTTCTTCAGCTTGTGACTCTGTACCAACTTTTTATCACTCCACCTGCAAATTACAAACTGTGGCCTGCTAGCACTATAGAGAAATTTCATTATGTTTTTGTCTGCAAAATACCAGAGTTCTCAGAAGGAGGGTTGGAGCCAAGGCAAAGAGAAGTGCAGAGAGTCCCAGGGTCTCATCTGGGTGGGGGTGGGGTGGGAGTGCAGGGTCAGCAGGGACCATCCAGATGCTGGGAACCCCCTGTGAAATATCACACCCTCTCTGCCCCATGCTTGTCGCGGATTCAGGTCAAACTGGATTTCAATCTGCATAATTTGACCCAGTTAGAAGGCTAGGGAAAGGGTGAGAACAGGAGGGTGAAGGCTTAGAAGGGGATAGTTTCTTTGAAAGGCAGGCATGAGGTGGGGGCTAGAGAAAACCAGAGAAAAGAGTCTGGGGGCTGCTAGAGAGAGGAGGCGGGGCCAGGAGGAGTCACAGGCTTGTGAAGCACAGATAATTGTCAACCCAGCACAGCAGGGGTCAATTTAGTCTACTTATCCAGTGGCAAGAAGGAAAAAAAAAAGTGGGCTGTAACTTAAAAGATCTTAAGACTCACTAGAGAGGGAGGGGTTGGCCTGGAGGTGGGAGGAGGGAGCCCGGAGTCCGGAGGAGACCAGACTCAGGAGGGTGCAAGGAAGTGTCTAAGCTGAGCTGGGGTCGGACAGGGAAGGTAGAGGAGCTGCTGGGGAAGCATATCCTGCTGGATCTGAGCTTCCAAAGGGGCTTGCTCTGCATGCCCAGAGGGCACCCTCAGGCCTTCTCCTACCTTGAGGGCACTAGCTGAGTTGGTGACACAGCTCTGGAGCTGGTGCCCTGGGACTCACTGCCTACCTTCACTCCATTCACCAGTATGGAAGATGAGAGTTACAGCTACTATGGGGCCGACAACCAGTCTGAATGTGAGTACGAAGACTGGCAGTCCTCTGGGGCTCTCATCCCTGCCATCTATATCCTGGTCTTCCTTCTAGGCACCACGGGCAATGGCCTGGTGCTCTGGACCGTGTTTCGGAGCAGCCGGGAAAAGAGACGCTCAGCTGACATCTTCATTGCCAGCCTGGCAGTGGCTGACCTGACCTTCGTGGTGACTTTGCCACTGTGGGCTACCTATACCTACCGGGAGTTTGACTGGCCCTTTGGAACCTTCTCTTGCAAGCTTAGCAGCTACCTCATCTTTGTCAACATGTATGCCAGTGTCTTTTGCCTCACCGGCCTCAGCTTTGACCGATACCTGGCTATAGTCAGGCCAGTGGCCAATGCTCGACTTAGGCTGAGGGTCAGCGGGGCTGTAGCCACAGCAGTCCTGTGGGTGCTGGCTGCCCTTCTGGCCATGCCTGTCATGGTGTTCCGTTCCACTGGCAACACAGAAAACAACACCAAGGTCCAGTGCTACATGGACTACTCTATGGTGGCTACCTCAAACTCAGAGTGGGCCTGGGAGGTGGGCCTTGGGGTGTCATCCACTGCCGTAGGCTTTGTGGTGCCCTTCACCATCATGCTGACATGTTACTTCTTCATTGCCCAAACCATTGCTGGCCATTTCCGTAAGGAGCGCATTGATGGTCTGCGGAAGCGGCGCCGGCTGCTCAGCATCATCGTGGTGCTGGTGGTGACTTTCGCTCTGTGCTGGATGCCTTACCATCTGGTGAAGACGCTCTACATGCTGGGGAATTTGCTGCACTGGCCCTGTGACTTTGACAGCTTCCTCCTGAATGTCTTTCCCTACTGCACCTGCATCAGCTATGTCAACAGCTGCCTCAACCCCTTCCTCTACGCCTTTTTTGACCCTCGATTTCGCCAGGCCTGCACGTCCATGCTCTGCTGTGGTCAGAGCAGGTGCAAGGGTACCGCTCACAGCAGCAGCGGGGAGAAGTCAGCCAGTTATTCTTCTGGGCACAGCCAGGGCCCTGGCCCCAACATGGGAAAGGGAGGAGAGCAGATGCATGAGAAATCCATTCCCTATAGTCAAGAGACCCTTGTGGACTAGGGCTGGGACCAGAGAGAAGCCTGGTGTCTTGGGTCTGACCCAAACTTTACCAACACGCTCTGAGAACCAGGTAGCATGGCTACACCTTCTTGCTGACCCCTGGCTCCCTTCCCTGCTCCCTGCCTCTAAGCTGTGCCTTGGCCCCATCTTCCCAGAGGTTCGTGGTTTACTAGGAAGTGATGGTGCCTTGAGAACAGACCTGTGCTTACCCGTTCAATATTCCTAAGGCTGACCTTGCACAACTCTCCTATGCTCTCTAAGCCCCAGTTCCTCTGTTTGTATTAAATGGGGGAAAGTTATATGGACGCTGAACGGCTGAAGTCTGAGTCCTGACTCCATTTGTTTCCGTCTATTCTTTTCTCCCTCTCTAGCTCCCCCTTTCCTCTGCTCCCTGTTTCTGCTGCAGACATTTTTACTGCTAATCACTCATCTTTTAGATCTTTCTCTTCTAGTGGGTTCCTTCTCCCTCAGTCCATCCCCCACCTTCCTATCTATATGCCCACACATCTTTTCCTGCTGGGCTCCCAAGGATTAAGAATGTTGAAGCTTGAATGAGAACACTTGGAGTTCTTATCCTGTTTTCTGAGAGCCAGCAGGGCAGGGTGGGCTGTGTGTTAGGCAAAGAATTAGTGCTTCAGTCCCCCAGAGCCAGGAGCTCTGGATCTTTCCAAAAGTTGGATCAGTTCCCTGTTGGTCCAGACACCAGGACTAGACTGATTTTGAATAGAGATTTCTCTTTTGGCAGAATCTCTGTGTTGGTTAGTAGATGATGCATCCTATCAAGAAGCCAACATCTTTTCCTGCTTGTTTATAATTGACTTGTGAGAATTACAAGGCAACAGGACTGAGGATGCTGTGGACCATCCTGTTCCTATGAAGGTGGAGCTGGGAAGGGAAACAGAATGAGGGGTGAAAGGGGAAATCTGTATTTAGTCTGTATGCTGCTTGGCTCCCTTCCCCCATCCTCATCACCCACCTCCTACTAAACTGTAAACTGTAGAGCAGATCCTTCTCCTGCCCCCTTCCTCACCCCACCATCTCCCGGATGCTTTCCATAGGCGTTGGTGTTACTTGGCATCAGGAGTCCCTTGTTTGGGTAAAACTGTTTGCTTTTTGTCTATGTAAGTATATATAAATATGCACACACACACACACATACACACACACACACACAAACGAGTATCACATAAACTTCATGGATGAAGGAACTCAGATGAACCTCATCCTCCTTTTCTCTACACCTCTGCAGGTCTCAAAGTCCACTTGGGGAAGCATAGACATATGGAGGAAATGTAGAATAGATATGAGCCCACCCCCACTGGATTTGGGGAATTCTGACGGCTGGTCCGTATTTAGGAAAGAAGTCTATGTTTGTGCTAGGCTTTTTGTAGGGAGCTGTTTCCTCAGTAGCATCTGGTCCTAAGGATGGAGAAGTCCAGAGCTGGGCTCTAGTTCCTCTCCCAGTTCCACAGTGTGGAGAAGAGACTTATAGAATATAGCATGGCCTTTCTCCCGTGGCCTACACCTTCTTTCCAATTATTCCCCACCACTCTCACTTTCTCCAGGGTCTGTGGTCCTCTCCCTAGGGAGCTCACTTTCCTGACACAGGATGAAAGATACAGGGTGAGCCTTTGTTCTCCTTCCCAGCAGGACTGAGCCTCTCGGCTTATCTTGGGAGCTTGGTGGGGGTAAGGTGGGAGAAAGAGTAACTGGAGCATCTGTGAGGGGGCTCTCAAGAACAAAATTAATAGTGGGGCCTTTGTGAGCTGGAAATGGGTGTGCACATTCCGGGTTTTGTTCTTGGAGGGCTCTGGAAACTAAGGACGAGACATATGCCACGGAAACAGGAAGAGCCTGGCTGCATGCAGTTGGACCATCTCTGGCACAAATCCTGCTCCTGGAGCAGAAGGGTGTGTGTGTGGGGGTGGGGGGCTCGGGGGAGAAAACAGCTCCTATCATCTGAGTCTTTGCATGCCTTCGGCCAGAGACTTTCACAGAGCTACTTTCTCTGCCCAAGGCCACCCGCAAAGCAGCCAGTACAGGCTGCAGGAGGCTTCTGGGAGGCAGGAAACGCAACATGGCATGGGACGGATAGCAGCGGAGGCTGCCTCTTCTCCCCACCCCCACCCCTTCTTCAGAATGGGCTTTATTCTGATCTTGTTAGTCACTTTGATTCATCAAATAAAACCGTTTTGTGTAGCTGCTGTGTCCAAAGCCTCCTCATTTGACAGTGTCTTGAGAAAAGTGCAAGAACCCGCAGCTTGTGAATATTTCAGTAAAGGTGAGAGGGTACGTTGGAGAGGGGAGCAGTGAGTGCCGAAGAGGGAGAATGGAGAGCGGAACTGGAAAGGGGCTGAGAGGGGATGGGGAAATAGACACCTGGAAAGTGAAAAGATGGGGATGCGTGGGGTGGGGAAGGCAGGGAAAGAAAGCACAGCCAAGCCTTATGCTCTAAAAGCCCCGGAACAAATGGCCACACCTTTTGTAGAGCACAGGTACACCTGGGGGAAAATAAGCAGCTGTCTACTCTCTCTGCTCATCTACTCATCCATACTTTCCACCCTCCGCCCTTCGCTTATCACTATCTCCCACTGACTCATTCATTCATCTCTATTAATTTGTTATCACTTGCTGATTGATTCATTCACTACCACCAGTTTAAGTCAGACATCTGAAACTCTGCCCTCTTATTGGAGCCACTCTGATAACTTTAAAATGCTTTCCCCAGATGTCATTCCAGACCTATGGAGTCAGAATCTCCCGCAGCCACTCTAGGTGTTTATAGGTACTAAATACAGCCCAGGTGGTCTCTGTGGGAAGGTCAGGCCTGGGGAAACCTCACCAGATAAAGTCTTTCTGAATTAAGACAGCCACACAGATAAGACAATTGAGACCAAGAAAACTGGGCTCTTGATAGTTATCTATTTAGAGAAGGAAGAGGTTGAGGTGGTTTTGTGGGAAAAAAATATTAGGTTTAGATATTTTTCAAAGAAGGTCTCATTGTGACGAGAGAGAGAGAGAGAGAGAGAGAGAGAGAGAGAGAGAGAGAGAGAGAGAGAGAGACTATTAGCAAGGAGCTCATATTTATACAGTTTTACAAATGTGTTAAGAATTTTCCAGTAATTATCTTATCTACTCCTTGCAACCTTCCTCTGAGAGGGGCATCTGTGCCTTACTTTGCTGATAAGAAATCTGAGACACAGAGACTATCGGTATCTCCTGACGGTGGTCACATAACTACTATACGGAAGAGCCAGGCCTAGTGGCATGCATTTAACTCCAAAGCCCACACTCTTGACCATGGAATGCTGCTGCTTTCCCAAAAGAACAGATGAGGCAGTATCAGATGGTCAGGAGGAAAAAGGTAATCTCATCTGTGAGATGCCAGGCACACATGGAGACAGGGCATGATAGAAACTGCCAGGGAATGGTGAAGATGCAGGACAGAGAGACAGATGGGGGGAGAGAGAGAAACAGATGAGATAGGATATGTGAAAGAGATTGTAAGAGACAGAGCAAGGAGAGAATACATGAGAGAGAGAGAGAGAGAGAGAGAGAGAGAGGAGGGACAGAGAATGCACAGGGAAAGAGGCATGAGAAAGTAGCAGAAACACCAAGGAAGAGGCGTCCACTTTTCTTCTTAAAAAGAAAAATCCATCAGGAATTCATGGAGCTGAGTTTTCTTTTAAATGTGAATGCCGTTAAAAGTTGCCTGTGAAATTTGAATTAAGTTGTCCAGAACATTATAAAATTATAGGACATTCAACGGTTTAGTTGTTCATTACACACCTTACTTTGTCTACAACCACACACTATGCTGGGTAGGATTAGTGAGCAGATTTCGGGGGCTCATATGTTGCTGGTGGAGACAGGACAATGAGTGATGACAGCCAGAGATTCAGCTCTGAGAGATGGAAGGCACACTGTACCCAGAGCTTATCCTGGAGGGTGTGGAATGAGTCTCTGCAGGGCCACAGGGGAGATGTCAGGGCACCCCAGGAACCTGCTTTTGGAGCGTGGTTGGTGAGCTGCTAAAGGTGGGATGTTTGAGCAGAAGGAATTCCCAGGGATAACACAAAGTACATGACCACTCCAAGTCTGGGAGGTGGGCTGGCCAGTCACAGTGAAAAACTTGTCTGAATTTCAAAGCATGGATGCAAGGAAGTTTAGGATCTAGGACTAAACTGAGTCTTTATATGAATTGAAGATGGGGACAAACACTTAAAATTGTTTATTTTAGTGATCTGTGGCTTTCTCTGTCCTTGCTAATATAAGCTGTCTTCTTCCAGTCATCTACCAGAGGACACTAACTAAAGATTGGGGAATTCTAGACCCTCTTACTCTGAGCTTGTTGGAAAGAGATTCTAAGAAGAGGCAGACAGATCCCCTGATAAAAAAATCTCACCTCCAGAACCAGGGTGAAATCTTAGATGAAGATCTAGATGAGGTACACCCATAATCTAGCTGGCTGCTCTGTGTAAGTTCTAGTGAGTTGGCAGATTGAAGGGATTCATCCAGAGGATATAGCATTTCAAAAAAGCATTAGAAATACTGACCAGACTCTAGTGCTTTCCACTTAGAGTGCTAAAATGTTAAATTCTACTTAGGTGTGGTGGTGACTGCTTTTTATTCTAGCACACAGGAGGCAGAGGCAGGTGAATCTCTGTGAACTCAAGGTCATTCTGGTCTACATAGTGAGTTCTTGGCCAGCACAGGGCTATATAATGAGACCCTATCTGAAAAATTAAGTTATGACAGTTTATTTATTTATTTTAAAGCAGAATTATTATTTTTTATTAAATGACAACCGACATGCTTTAAAATATCAAGTTATTTTTTTATTATGTATAAAGTCTCATTTTTTTATCCATATATCCCCTTGTTCAAATTCCCTTCGCCTCCAGCCCCCTGGCCAGTCAATATCTCTTTTCCGAATCTCCTTATCTCATCCCCAGCAAAGGCAGGAGGTTTCAAGGTCCCAAGGTGGCTTAGTTCAGCATCCACTCCAGGCAGATCCACTTTCCTCATCACAACATTAAGACTGGTTCAAGTGTTCCTCTGGAGAGAATTGGCTCCAAGGTGCTTCAGATACCATGCTGTTCAGTGGTTGTGATTTGCAGCTTCGGAATGCTTTGCTTTTTGTTTAAAGTCCACTAATGAATGAGTACATCCCCTGCTTCTCTTTCTGGGTTTTTGATACCTCACTCAGGAAGATATTCTCCAAATCCATCCATTTGCCTGCAAATTTTAGGATATCATTTTTTATTACTACTGAGTAGTACTCCATTGTGTAGATGTACCACAGTTTGTTAATCCATTCTTCAGTTGATGAACATCTAGGTTGTTTCCAGATTCTTGCTATTATGAATAATGCTGCTGTGAACATAGTTGAGCTAATGCTTTTGGACTGAGAATGTGCATTTTTAGGGTATATACCCAATAGTGTTATTGCTGGATCCTTGGGAAGATTGATTCCCAGTTTTCTGAGAAACCACCATATTGCATTCCAGAGTGGCTGAACAAGCTTACATTCCCACCAACAATGGAGGAGTGTTCCCCTTGCTCTGCAGCCTTTCCAGCATAGGCTGTCATTTGTGTTTTTAATCTTAGCCATTCTGACAGGTGTAAGGTGGCATCTCAAAGTTGTTTTGATTAGCATTTCTCTGATGGCTAAAGATGTTGAACGCTTTTTCAAGTGCCTTTCAGCCATTTGTACTTCTTCTTTTTTCAGTTCTGAAGCCCATTTTTTGATTGGGTTATTCAAGGTTTTGGGCTCTAGTTTCTTGAGTTCTCTGTATTTTAGAGATCAGTCCTCTGTCACTTGTAGGGTTGGTGAAAATATTTTCCCATTCTGTAGGCTGTTATTTTGTCTTATTGACTGTGTCCTTGGCTTTACAGAAGCTTCTCAGTTTCAGGAGGTTCCACTTATTGATTGTTGTTCTTAGTGTCTGTGTTACTGGTGTTATATTTAGGAAGTGGTGACCTGTGCCAGTGCATTGGAGGGTATTTTCCATTTTCTTTTCTATCAGGTTCAGTGTGTCTGGGATTACGTTGAAGTCTTTGATCTACTTGGATTTGAGTTTTGTGTAGGGTGATAGGTTTGGATCTATTTGCATTTTCTACACACTACCATCCAGGTATGACAACACCATTTGCTATGTTTTTTTCCATTGAGTATTTTGGGCCTCTTTGTCAAAGATCAGGTGTTCATAGGATTTTGGGTTAATGTTGGGATCTTCAATTTAGTTCCATTAATCCACAAGTCTGTTTTTATGCCAGTACCAAGCTGTTTTTAATACTGTAGCTCTATAGTATAACTTGAAGTCTGGGGTGGTGATGCCTCCTGAGGTTCTTTTGTTGAGCAAAATTGTTTTGGCAAACCTGGCTTTCCTGTTATTCCAAATAGTATTGTTCTTTCAAGGTCTGTAAAAAATTGCGTTGGGATTTTGATGGGAAGTGCATTGAATCTGTAGATTGCTTTTGGTAGAATTGCCATTTTTAGTATGTTGATCCTCTCTCCCATAGAAGCATGGATGATCTTTCTATTTTCTGATATCCTCTTCAATTTCTTTCTTTAGTGATCTAAAGTTTTTGTCAAATAGATCTGTTACTTGTTTGGTTATAGTTACTCCAAGGTATTTAATACTATTTGCAGCTATTAAAAAGGGTGATATTTTCCTCATTTCCTTTTCAACCCTTTTTTCTTTAGTGTACAGGAAGGCTACTGATTTCTTTGAGTTAATCTTGTATCCTGCTACATTGCTGAAGGTGTTTATCAGCTGTAGAAGTTCCCTGGTAAAATTCTGTGGATCACTTATGTATACCATCATATCATCTGCAAATACAGATAGTTTCACTTCTTCTTTTTCAATTTATATCCCCTCAATCTCCTTGTGTTCTCTTATTGCTTTAGATAAAACTTTGAGACCTATATTGAATAGAGAAGGGGAGACTGGACAGCCTTGTCTAGTTCCTGATTTTAGTGGGATTGTTTTGAGTATTTCTCCATTAAATTTGATGTTGGGTGTTGGCTTCTTGTAAATTGTCTTTATTATTAGGCAATTTAGATATTTAGATATTTTCCCCATATTCCTGGTCTCTCCAGGACTTTTTTCATAAAGGAGTGTTGGATTCTGTCAAAGGCTTTTTCAGCATCTAAGGATATAATCATATGGTTTTTTCCCTTCAGTTTGTTTATATGATGGATGACATTTACGGTTTTTCTTATGCTGAACCATCCCTGCATTTCTGGGATGAAGCCTATTTGATCGTGGTGGATGATATTTTTTATATGTTGTTGTATACGTTTTGTCAGAATTTTGTTGACAATTTTTGCATGAATATTCATGAGGGAAATTGGTCTGTAATTCTCTTTCTTTGTTGCATCTTTGAGTGGCTTTAGTATTAGGGTAATTGTGGTCTCATGAAAAGCGTTTGGCAGTATTCCTTCAGTTTCCACTGTATGAAATAGTTTGAGGAATATTGGTAATAGTTCTTCTTTGAATGTCTGGTAGAATTCTGTACTTGAAAGCATCTGGATCTGGGCTTTTTTTTTTTTTTTTTTAACTTGGGAGGTTTTTAATGACAGCTTCAATTTCGTTTAGGTTTATAGGTATGTTTAGATATTTAATCTGATCTTAATTTAATTTTGGTAAATGGTACCTATCCAAAAAGCTGTCTATTTCTTCTAGGTTTTCCATTTTTGTGGAGTATAGATTTTCAAAGTATGACCTGATGATTCTCTGGATTTTCTGGGGGTCTGTTGTTATGTCCCCCTTTTCATTTCTGACTTTGTTGATTTGGATACTCTGTGCTTTTTGGTTAGTTTGGATAAGGGTTTATCTATCTTGTTGACTTTCTCAAAGAATCAACCCTTTGATTCATTGATTCTTTGTATTGTTCTTTTTGTTTCAATTGTATTGATTTCAGCTCTAAGTTTGATTACTTCCTGCTGTCTACTCCTTCTAGGTGAGTTTGCTTCTAATTGTTCTAAGGTTTTCAGCTATGCTGTTAGTTCTCTAGTGTGGGATTTCTGTAGGTTTTTCATATAGGCATCTAGTGCTATGAATTCTCCCCTTAAGACTGCTTTTACTGTGTCCTATATGTTTGGATATGTTGTATATTCATTTTCGTTAAAATCTGGGAAGACTTTAATTTCTTAAATTCTTCTTTGACACAGAGGTGGTTCAGTTGAGTGATGTTTAGTTTCCATAAGTTGGTAGGCTTTCTGTGTTTTTTGATGTTGTTGAACTCTTAACTTTAGGCCATTGTGTTCTGATATGATACAAGGGTTTATTTCCATTTTTTATATCTATTGATATTTGCTTTATGACCAATTATGTGGTAAATTTTAGAGACAGTGCCATGTGGTGCTGAGAATTATGTATATTTCTTTGAGTTGGGTAGAAGCTTCTGTGAATATCTATTAAATCTATTTGCATCATAACCTCTGTTAGACTCTTTATTTCTCTGTTGAGTCTCTGTCTGATTGACCTATCTAAGGGTGAAAGTGGGGTATTGAAGTCTCCCACTATTAGGGTCTGAGAGCTAATATTGGATTTGAGCTTTAGTCATGTTTCTTTTACACAAATATTCAGATTTAAAATCTCATCTTGGTCAGTTTTTAGGAATAAGAAATGTCCATCCTGGTCTCTTTTAATTTAATTAATTTCAGTTTGAAATCTACTTTGTGAGATATTAGGATGGCAACCCCAGCTTGTTTCTTAGAGCCATTTGATTGGAAAAATCTTTTTCCAACCCTTTACTCTGAGCCTGTGTCTATCTTTAAGGTTGAAGTGTGTTTCTTATGAAGCAGAAGAATGGCTTCTGTTTTTGTATCCTTTGTGTTAGTGTGTGTCTTTTAACAGGTGAATTGAGTCCATTAATATTAAGGAATATTAGTGACCACTGATTGATATTTCCTGTTATTTTCAGTCATAGCTTGTATGTATTTTCTTTCTTTTGGCTTTTCTTGTGTGGAATTATTGATTGTTTGTGGTTTCATGGGTGTATCTGGGATCCTTAGGTTTGAGTTTTACCCCTAGTGCTTTCTGAAGGGCTGGATTTGTGGATAAGTATTGTTTAAGTCTGACTTTGTCATGAAATATTTTGTTTACTCCATCTATAATGACTGATAGTTTTGCTGGGTATAGTATTCTAGTTTGGCAGCCATGTTCTTTTAGTGTCCGTGTAACTTCTGACCAGGACCTTCTTGTTTTCATTGTTTCCATTGAATAGTCAGGTGTAATTCTGATGGGTCTGCCTTTTTAGGTAAGTTGTCCCTTTTCTTTTGTAGTTCTTAATATTTTTTATTTGTTCTGTATGTTTTGTTTATTGATTATTATGTTGCATGTGGACTTTTTTGGGGGGGTCAGATCTATTTGGTGTCCTATAAGCTTTTTGTAGTCATTTCCTTCTTTAGGTTGGAAAAGTTTTCTTCTATGATTTTATTGAATACATTATCTGTGCCTTTGAGCTAGTGTTCTTCTCCTTCTATTCTCAGGTTAGGTCTTTTCATGTGTTCCAAATTTCCTGAACATTTTGTGTTATGGCTTTTTTGGTTTTAGTGTTTTGTTTGACTGATATATCTATTTCTGCTATTGAATCTTCCACTCCAGAGATTCTATCTTCCATCTCTTGGATTCTGTTGGTTTTACTTGTATCTGTAGTTCCAATTCTTTTCTTCAGAGTTTCTATTTCCACTTTTACCTTATTTTGTGCCTGTTTTATTGCTTCTATTTCAGTTTTTAGTTCTTGGAATGTTTCTTTCATTTTTTGGTTTTCCTTTTCTTGGTTTTCTTTCAAGGATTTGTTCATCTCTTCCAATTTTTTGTTTGTATTTTCTTCTATTTCCTTAAGGTAATTTTTTACATCCTCTTTTAAGGCTTCTATAATCTTCATAAAGGTGTTTTTGCTGTTGTTTCCTTCTGTTTCCTCTTCATTGCTCTGTTCAGGTCTTGGTGTTGTAGAAATACCAGTTTTTTTCTGGTGTTGCCTTGTTTTATATATTGCTATATGCGTTATTGCGCTGTTGTCTGCCATGGCTTCAGTAGTTCACACTTAGTCAGCTCCTAGTCAGTTGTGGCTAGAGGGCTTGTGTGTCTCCTGTCTGCTCTGAGCAAGGGGTCTGCATGATCTCTGATTCCACTTTGGATACGGGACTGCGTCTCAGTCCATCTCTGATGATGCAGTTCACCCTGGAAGTTGGGCCCGGCTGTGGGAGGTCCCCTTCTGTTAGGAGTCAGTGTCCCAGCTAAAGCCTAGGGCCTGTCTGCTGGCAAGAGTCTGAGATCAGAACCTTGGCTGTGCCCCTGCCCCAGAGAGGGATTCTCCAAACAGGCAGCCCTGGAGCTGGAATTTGCTCACCTTTGATTCCACTATAGACAAGGGTCTGCGTTTCAAAGGCCGACAGTATATTTATATATAAAGTTTCAGACTCATTCTGTGTGGTCATCATAAAATAATCTAAAGTGATTAATTTGTAAAGGAAATAGATTTATATAGATAGATCATGGTTCTGGAGGCCCAAGAACATGGTGATAACAATTGTTTGTCTCTGTGAATTGTTTTATCAGTCCATGATGGAGAAGTGGAAGGGGATATGGTCAAAGTTCAAGGAGTATCCTTGCTTTATAACAAG
Source organism: Sigmodon hispidus (assembly GCA_004025045.1). Taxonomy (NCBI): domain Eukaryota; kingdom Metazoa; phylum Chordata; class Mammalia; order Rodentia; family Cricetidae; genus Sigmodon; species Sigmodon hispidus. The sequence continues at coordinate 165,869 of PVIH01001682.1, read as the reverse complement.
CCACTCTTCTGGTAATTAATTCAATCCTATGAGATCAAAGTTGCTCCCAGAAGATCTAATCCAGTCTCAAGAGATCTTGCCTAGTGTTTTGAAAAAGACACTAACCTCCTCATGATGGTAATATTCCTATGAACTTCTCAAATACTCATCCCTTATTGTCATCATATAATCAGAGTTCTATCAGATAACAAATATATCTAATTCCTTCCATAGCAGGTTCTTTCAAGAAATCTTTACTGTACACTCTTTGCCCAGGACTATCCTGGAAGCTAGGTCTAACAATAGTTAACCAGACATCTCCCTGATTTGTGGAGCAATTTGAAAAACTTGCTAGCTTTATTTTCTTCATTGCCTGGACAGTACATGAGACCAACGAAGAGGAAAAGGAGAATAATTTACATATGGCTGCACAGCAGGAAAGTGGCATGGGTGGGGGACTGGAACTCAGGCTTCTCAGTCTTAGGAAAGAGCATGTCAGGCAGATGGAAGAGTCTTTTATTGACAATCCATAGAGCAAATGGAGCTGACCAAAGCCATACTGGGAAGGGAAAGATGCTTGCCGGTTATCTAAAGTTTTATTAATCTTTTGTTTGAGAAGAGCTTCATATTCAGAGTCACTGCTGATTCAGTACAGAGAACGTCTGAACATTCCACACCCAACTTCCTTTATAATTAATAACTTATATTAGCATGACACACTTGTCACAGTTAATGAACCATGTTGGTCATTACTATTAATTAATATCCATTCTTGCTCAGGTTTTCCTACTTGAAAACCAACTAACCATCCAACCAACCAACAACAAAACAAACAAAATTCCCAAACCCAACACTAATGTACTTCTTATTTTTTTATGTTTCAGAATCTGATGCTACAATTCAGCCATCATTTCTCTTAGGCTTCTTGTAGCTCTGGACGCTTCTTATACTTTGTATTTGATGCCTTTGAGAAATACTAGTCAGGTGTTTTGTTTCATGGCTCTTTGTAAAGTAAATATCTTTAAAAAAAAAATCTCTTTTTGTTAGGCATATATTAGTGATAAGGAAAAAACCAGAAAATAATATTTAAATCATTCACAATCTCCTATAGCTTAAAGATACATGATAAAAAGTAATCAATGCTACTACAGACAAATCACAGGATGCTGTGGAGGCAATGTCTTTTGCTTCTACCATGGAGGAGTCATAAATTAAAGCTAACACACTGACTGACACATGGGTCCAGACTCAGTTCCATTGGGGCTTAAGTGTCTGGCAGTTTTTCTCTTCCAAATCACTTTAAAACCCATTTTCTTGCCCGAATAAGTGAAGCCTGGAATGTATAAGACAAAAGAATATTTGTGTCTCATGGACACCTTATCCCATGTTGTCTTATACATTTGTGTGGCACACCTCTTAATTGTGTGTCTATGTGAAGCTGTTTTTAGATGTACCATGGAAGCTGTTTTTAGATGTATCATGGATGGATTTCTTAAACCTGGTTGACATGCACCACTCAGCCAGCACCCTGTTACTACTCAGCCCGCATTCCCTGGGTACTAAGAAGAAGTCTCTAGGATCATCCCTCTCTTATAAAATCTCTTCACTATTGCTCATCCTATCCTCCCTGTGGGTAGCTGTTGTAGAGCAGGCTGTGTTTATAGATTTTTATATCCCCAGTGTCTGGGATGCAGTAGGCACACGAACAGTTGGTTTAATTGAAGCACTGGTTATGAAAACTCAGGAGTGAGAGGTGAAAAAAATTGTTTTTGTATTTATAGCAAACAAGTCAATTTCTTTTCAAAGATGCAAGAGAAATGAGGTAAATCAGGATCCAAGAGAGAAACAGGGGCATTGGAAAATATTGACCTAATTAAACCAATGGTTTTGTCTCTCATTATTGCTCCTGAGGATCATATGGTTATAACAAAGGACAAGTTGGGTCATGGGGTAAGGATACTTCTGATAATTTTCTCTTAATTATTTAAGTTTTCACACATATAAAATACTTACATATACCTGCATATATATACATATATGTGTGTTGAACATATTTTTCCTCGATCCTCCATCCTTTTCTTCGTTGCTCCCAAATAGTTTTCTTTGTCCCCCCAGACAGCTTTACTTTTAATTTTATGCCATGTGTATATACATGGTTTTATGTGTCTGTATAAAATCTAGGATACATAGATGAGAAAAAATATGATCTTTGTCTTTCTGGCTTAATTCCTGGAATATGATTATCCCAGTGGCTATTTTCCAAGCAACATAACTTCCTCCTTTTGTGTGTATATATATATATATACATACATATATATATATGTCTTTATTTCTATGTCCATACTTTTGCTGCTGGTTCCATAGTTTAGCTACTGCATGTAGCACTGCAATAAGCTTGATGTTGAAGTGTATCTGTTACACACAGGACAAGTAGTTTTTAGAGAAACTTCTTTTCTGACTTCAGTAGTGTCTGGACTAGGTTGCATTCTTGCTATTAAATGAATAAGGGTTCATTTTTGTCTACATCCTCTACAGAATTTGTTATTACTTTTCTTAATGAATGTTATGCTGACTGGGAGAGATGGAATTTCAATATAGCTTTGATTTGCACTTCTTAGGTGGCTAGGGAAGTTGAATATCTTACCCTATGCACCATGACTTCACAGTGACTAGTTCACTGTTAATGCTGGAGATTACATTTTTGAATCTAATTGGTTGGACAAGTGAGTTCAAGGCTGGTTTGCTTCCTGGGAAAGGTATCAGTGCCAGCTGGAGTGGTACTGAGTCATTCAGCTGCTGGGAATCCATGTATAGACATATACTGTTTATGGCGGAAGAACCGTAGTGATGGAGGTGATGTACTGACTGAATGGAAAACAAAACCTTGGACTTCCTCCTCTACAAAATACTTCCCTTCTGGTCCCTGAAAAATCTGTATCAGGGTTAAGGTCTTCCAAGAAGATTTGGCAGTCTTCCTTCTGACTCTGAAATATATCCATAAGGTCAAAAAGTCTTCCTGTATGATGGGGACGAACAACTTCTGATGAAGACAGGGATTGAGGATTTGCCATAGTTGGCTTCAATATGGTCTCTGGTGGACCAAGGACTTTAGTAGCAGGACCCAGTAACCTAGAGACTGACTGAAGAAGACGGATGTAACATTTGCTCTTAGGAAAACAGGCACACCAATATGGTGGCTAGTTAGTTTCCGGCTGGAGACTTGGAAGCCCTTGAGCATTGCTGAGATCCAGCTGGCAGTGAGCTCTGTACTGAGGATGCTGTGAGGCTTTCAGGACCCTAGATGATGGTGATTGTTTGCTGTGATAATAACAAGCTATTTTTATGCTTCAGAAAAGCCACATAGCAATGACCAAAGGGGTGGTAAAGTCTAGAAGAGGAAGTTGTTTCAACTACAACTGTGTCAGAAGTGCTGGCAGAACAATGAGTGGCTGGCCTGAGACTACAGCATCATGGGGCTGGAAAGGATTGCTCCAGCCTCCCTTCTCACTAGAGGAAACAGTGAGGCCCTGGCACAATGAACAACTTTCTGAACAACACTGCTAAGTACTGGCTGGCTGGCTGGCTGATTTACTTTTCTTGATTCTGAAGTTTACTTGAATGCTTTTTAGAACATCAAGTTCTTTCTTTCCTGTGTAATAGACTGCTTTGGAGGAAATGAGGTGGTTGACATGGTCTTGGTGCTTGCAGTCTGTATTGAGAAAACTTAAGTTGTCTTCTTAAAAAAAAAACCCATCAAGTTTGTGTGTCTCTTGTTCATTATATTAAGATTTAACTTGAATTTCAGTTCAGCTCTTATTGGGTGTACCATCTAGGTTATTGATTTGCAAAGGACTCTATATGTAGAAGAATTACCAGAATGTGTAATATTAAAATACAGAGCACAACCCAATAGATGTGGAGAGTATCTAGGACACCCTCCTTTCATTTTTTCTTTGGTATAGCGTATAGATATGCATGTACGCAGGTACCCATGTACTTGGAGGTCTGATGTTGATGTCAAGAATCATCCTGGATCATTCTTTAGCCATATTATTTGAGGCAGGATCTGTTAGTGAAACCCAGAGCTTGACTGAAAATATGACTACTTTTGCTAGCTCTGAGGTCCCTGTATTTCACCTTCCAAGCCTGGTATTATATGTGTGTTTCCACATTCACCCTGTATTTATTGGATCAGTGGAGATCCAGAATTCTGCTCTCAGAATTACAAGGCAAACTCTTAAACTATGGAGCTGTTTCCTTAGTCCTTGAATATCTTGTTTCTAAAGGAATTTTATCTATGGTAGAAGTCATGCTCAAAAGATTAAAGAATTAGAGCACAACACTCATTATCATCCATCAAATAGAATAATAAAAGTAGTTGCTTCACAGGAAGGTTACACAAGGTAATGTTTGCAGTGGCGAACAGTCTCCATCACATTAGAGGCAATCAATAGGTTTTAATTTTCTTCCGCTGTTCCTCTTTGCCTCTCCTGTTACGAGGGAAAGAGACTTGATGAAGTCCTTTGTACCGCAGAGGGCTTGGAAGACCTCTGCATCTCAAAAGAGGGCAGGTGGAAAAAAGGAATGCTCATTTTGGGGAATGTGGCATTGGCTTTTAATACTTCTTACATTGAATTTTAAAAAAAATTTGTGGTGGTAACAACAAAATACATCTAGAAACATTTGACAGAAGTTTGCATATAAATTAATCTGGTCAGAAGTTTGTTGGGAAAGAAAGATCAAAAATAGTATATTACATAAATAGTTTTAGATTTTAAAAATTCATAGTTTTTGTAGCCTCTCAGATTTGTGTGGGTCTCAGCTTCACTGATTCAGAGAAGAAGGGTAGAAAAAAATGGTTGAGGTAATTTCAAACTGAAAGTCTAAAGAGACTGATACTTAGCACTTTCTCTGATTGTCACCCAGATGGTCATGGTATCTGCCTCAGTTCCACAGGTATAACGTGAGAACAAACAAGACTGGAGAAAACCACTTCTTAACTTATCAACAAAGCAGGTCTTTTTAGCAGGAACTTTGGAGGATCCAGTCTGTGACTGATTGGCCTAACTTCTCCAGGCCTTTGGAGACTAGGATGTGGTGGTGAGAATATATGACAGAAAAAAGCCACTTGAATCATGGCCAGGAATTAAGGTCCAGTAGTCCCTTTCAAGGACCCCCTCAAGAGGCTTAAATCTTTAGTTTTTAAGTGTTATACTACACCTCAGTGATCAATCTTCTAACACATGGGCAATGGGGAGACATTCAAGGTCCAACCTGCATCAGGTGTACATGATCTTTCTTGATTGCTGATAGTTCTAGACAAGCACATCCTTCACAGAGCAGCACTCTGGGCAACTGAAATGGCAGATGCAATTCTGAATGACCACTCTTAACTGATATTCTATAGTACATAGAATCTTTAATGATGGCCTCTCAGGTATTAGAGTTGATAGTGTATTTTGAACTATGACTAGTATTTTTTCAATTTGAATATGGATCTGGGTGGTATGAGGTATCCAAACTGAGGAGAGAGTGTGAAGAAAGGCAAGAGAGTGGAAAGGAGATAGGGAATGTGAGGCCTAGGGATAGCTTATGCTTAAGGTATACATGTAAGAATATTAGGTTGTAGACAATCACAATGTTCACTAATCAGTCTACAAATTTATACTGAGAAATCACTTTATGCCACTCAGCTAGTTGTTGAAATTATAATGGAGAATAAGATAGACTTGCCCTTAGATGAAATCTAGCATTTTCATAGGGATGGGTAATAAGACCATTCATAAATGAAGATATTAGACATCCTGTTTTGAAAATGCTATGAAAGAAATAATATTCATAGTGGAAAATGACAATAAGATAGTCTGGAAGTCCATCTTGAAATGGCACCTGTCTGCTGACCCTTAAATATTAGAGTGGGCCTGCTGAGAGAGCTCTAGACCCAGGGATCAGTAATGCAGACATTGATGTGGAAAAGATATTAGTAGGTTCTAAGGTTAGGGCAACTGGAAAGCTGATGGACAGGAAGCATGGGGGAGGGTAGCATAAAATGAAGTTGATGAGACAGATAAGGGTAGGATCACATGGGACTCCGAAGGCCATGGCAGGAGGATAAGTTTATATTAAGGAGAATGAGGAGCTGTTTTACAGGCTTTTGTAAAGAGATCTAATAGAAGGGAAGCAAGAGGAAAGCAGAAGCACCAGATGGATGCTACTCTAGAGGCCAGAAGGAGCTTGAAGGTGGGTCATGTAATGGGGTATCCATAGAGACTGAGAAGGGAGGCAGATTTGAGTCATATTTTTTGATGCAGAACACGTAGTACTTTTGATGGCTGGAATGCAGGCACATGTGAGACTTAGTCAAGGTTTCAGGCTTGAGTAACTTGGGAGAAAGTGGTACCCAGTAATGAGACAAGCAGTGTGGAGGAAAACTGGGAGAGGAAGGGTAAGAGGGAGGTGTGAGGGGTTAGGAAAAAGGAGGGAGGGAGGGAGAGAGAGAGAACATTCTGAAGGGTGGTGAAGGGTAATAAAAATGTAAGCATCGTAGAGATGAGGCAGCAAAGAGAGACACTGACGGGTCATTGGAAAGGACAGCAGAAAGCTGTTCCTGGACTGGAGCCACAGATGCTCTTGGTAATCTGGATCAGGGTAGTTACATGGATTATGTTGGTAGAAGACAAACAGAATGCTGCTGGAGGGTAGAGAGGAGCATGGGAGAATGTCTGTGGAAACTTCAAAAATTTGGAGGAAGAATAAATAGAGAAATTAGCAGTAGCTAGAAAAGTATGGGTGATAAAAGGAAAACTTAAAAAAAAAAAAAAAAAAAAAAACTGGACACACAAGGGCTGACTCTGCTAACAGTGACCTGGGAAAGACCCAGATCACAAACCAGGATGGGATGAACAGGATTATTGAGGGTGATACTTCCATGGAAAAGAGACAACTGGAGGCAGACATAAGCCAGAGTACACTTCCATCAATAGTCATGGCTTACAAGGCCTCTGCGAACATATGCAGTTAGCAGTTGCTGCTCAAAAGAATGGCAATGGGGGCAGGGAGGGGGGCTTGCTGGGTAGAAGAGGTCACTAGGAGCTGGGGGAACAAAGGCAGGCTATGGGGTGAATGTGATGAAAGCATATTAGTACACATATAAAAGTGTTCTAGTGAAACCCATTATTGGGTATAATTAAAACTAGAAGAAGGTCAATACAAAAGAAGGAGAAAATGGGTGAATTTTAGTGGTGGAGCAATGAGGGGTTTCTGTCTTTGTGACTTCTGATTCTTAAATGAGCTATAATATGAGATCAGCACTGAGAACAGGATAGTAGGGGGATTATAGAAAGCATTGTGGGAAAAAATTTTATTTCAGGCGATGAAAAAAACCAAAATTCTCAAGTGCTGATTCTCCACATGATATTTGTGTCCATGAGTTGAAAATAAAATCACTTAGCCAGGTTGTGTGATTTTTCTCTGGCAGCCTTTAGCTGCTGTGTGATAGGCCCGGAGATGTTGCTGAGCAAATGTTGGAGTTTTTCAAGGTAATTGTGGCAGAGGAGAGAGATTAGAGGGTGTCGAGGCAGCTTGCAAGAGTAATTAAAAGTAGGACAATTTGTGTAAGGAAGGAAATGGAAGACAGAAGGTGGATGTGTGATAGAATCAGTGGGTGGTTAAGATAAGGGAAAGAAATGTGGGAAGGGGAGGGACCAGAGGTGGAGGTCAAAGGCAAGGACACAGAGGTAGGGAGTTCTGATCACATTATAATCTGCAGTGTTACTGTCGAGTGAGTGACTGCACTAGTCTGAGGGAAGAAGTTGTAGGATTGGAGACATCAAGGATTCAGACTGAGGGCTGGATGAGTTGCGCATACACACAATGAAGTTTTGGGTTACTGCTGGAAGCTGGCAGTGAATACAACTGTAACCAGGAGCTAAAGTCTTCAGAGCAGTAGGATGATGAGGTGGGGCAAATGTCCCCAGCAAGGTGGTCAGACAACAGCTGTGACCCTGGATGTAGCTGCTCTATTGTAAATCAGGATTCAAATGCCTTCCTCTTGGTAGAAACAGGTCCTACCAGTCTTTCAGGATGCAATATGGGGGTCCCGGGCTGGGTTTGACTTACTCCATAGGTGTGTATATTTGGCTGAGGCATAGGAGAAATAGCATGAAAGAGGCAATGGAGAGTTTTAAACAGGCAACTCTAGTTTTATAGACAGGGAAACTGAGGCCCAGAGAGGGAAAATAACTCAAATGTGTAGGAGGCTGGTAGCACATTGCGACAAAATCCTGCTTTCCTGACTCAGTGCTTTCTGTTGCACCCTATAATGGAAGTGAAGTTCTGGCAAAGTTTCCAAAATTACAAATTCAAAAATATGTTGTCCCTCAAAGTCACTTCTGTGGGAGGTGACAGACTTCTTTCTAGTGATGCTGCCATTGTTCCAGCCATTTCTGGAAACTCCTTCAGAGAAATGATCTTTGGAGCCAGCTTCTGAGTCACAAAGACAGCCCACTGCACTGTCAGGACTTATAGAATGCAGGGATGGGAACCATCCTTTTCCTTCTCTTGGGCTAGGTTACAAGAGCACAGAATGCATCCAGGGAAATAGGGACACCAGTGGTCTAGCTTCATTTACAGCAGCACACATTATTTCTGCATAGTGAGCCCTAGGCCTATGAAGACTTAGTCTACTTTGTGGGGTGTTGAGATGTTTCTGAGGGTTTAATATGATTAAGCTTATTTTGCTAGGTTAGCAAACAGGAGATTTACATTCAAATGTAATCAATGGAACTTCCCCAAGTTATTTATGCAGAAAATGAATTTGATAAAGGATATTATGTAGCTTACAGAGTCTCTAGAGTATCGGGTTCAGGAAGAAGCCATTCTTGAATGATCTAGCTGTAGTAAGAATATCTTCACTTGTGTTGACAAGTTCTGGCTGAGATGGACCCCTCCCACTTCCACCACTGCTCTCTCTGAGATTTCAGACATTTGATGGCCCTTCCTTTCTCTGCCAGAAAGCAGATCCCACACTTCCTCTGGCCTCCAGTTGTGGTTGCCTTCTTCCAAAGTGAATTCTCATGAGCACATGAATGACAGAGCTGTGTCTCAAAACAGGAGGATGGGAAAGGGGATCTATTGAAGAACTGAGAGATTATGCTCATGTTGTGGGAAGTGGCACTTGTCTTTAATCCCAGCACTCCAGAGATAGAGGCAGGTGGATCTCTGTGTGTTCGAAGCCAGCCACTTTATCCTTCACAGCAAATTCCAGCCCAGCCAAGACTCTTTAAAAATTAGGTAATTTATATTTTATTTATTTATAATGTGGCACTTGTGTGTACTCATGCACATTCTCTCAGTCCGTCTGTCAGTCATGTTTACAGCACACAAGTGCCACAGCAGTAACATGGAGGTCAGAGACCAGCCTGTAGGAGTAAGTTTTCCCTTTGCACCACATGGATCCTGGGCATCAAACCCAGGTTTCCAGGCTTGGCAGCCAGTGCCCTTACTCTCTAGGCCATCTCACTGACCTTCTTGACTCTTATGCCTACAGTTTGTAGGGCTGCTTCTTGATGTTCAGTTGTGAATGGATCATGATCCTTTCCAGTCTAGTGACATACATTCATAAAGCATTATCTCCAGCTCAGAGCTCTCAGCATACTTCGGCTTTACATGCCAAACATTTAGACTTAGGTATGAAATCGGCGTGCTTAGAGGTGAAAGAGGAAGTCGTTCTTGAAGCACTTATGCCTATGATAAAAGTGAAGATGTTGTCAGTTAGTCCTCTATAATCCAGAATCCCTTTCTTTCTGTGCAGTTCTATGCAGTTCACAGAGAGATGCTCCAGTGGTCCTCTGTGTGTGAAGAGCAAGGAATTATGGAGAGCTTGTTAGGTGTTGAGAACCAGGTTTGGGCAATAAGATTTAAGAGATGACTAAAATGTACACTTTGTCTGCAAGAATTTCAGCCTAGTGTAAATTATTCTGGGTCATGTTTTGCCAGTGGAGGACATGTCGGGAGCAGGGAAAAAGGACCTTAGAATTTTAAAATCCCATGATCACGTCTTAGGCCTTGTGAACTAGATTTCTCATTAACAAAATGGGGACAATAAAAGAGTTCATGTGGTGGTTTGAAGTAGTACGAAGTAGTGGTACAGCTAGTGCCTAAAGTATTAGTGCCATTCCGTTCCACGAGAGCTCTGCCCCCCACACCACACACTCACTGTTCTGAGATCGGGTGTAAAGTGAGATGGCGGTCAGTTCTGTTTGATGGCAGATCTTTCAGGTGGGGGTCAAGGAGGATGCCTCCGGTGTTAGAAACAAGGTGACTGAGACTGTGGAGTATTGTGCTAGTTGAATAAACTCCTGATGGAGGGTGGTGAGAAGAATCTGTCAGGAGGCAATGTTGAACTGAGGGGCTTCCTGAGCTACACTCAAGCTCTGAGCTGTAGGCTGGGTGCCTAGTGAGGTGCTTTAGGGTAGTAACTATTCTGGACAAGTTGGAGTTTTGACTGATGAAAATGTTTTTGATCTAGATACTCTGGACTTCCTCACAAATGTACTTAGAGGGAAAAGATGGAAGGGTGGGCTCTTCTCCCACAATCAGCCTGAAAATCTGCATGGTTAGATATGGCCAGCTTAATACCATCACATTTTAAGTAAAAACCATAGTAATTCTGTCTGTTGAACATCTGCTTTTCTCATGTACCATCAGCCTCAAATGTTTTGAATAATGTTAAAGATCACTTTTTTTGTAGAAGGCAAAACAGAAGCTCCCCAAATGTTAGAAATGTTTTTGGGTCATATAGCCATTATCTGGTCTTGCCAGGATGCAAGTTTGTCCTTATTGTAAAACTATGCTAATTGCACCGTGCCACATTACTGGGTCTCACTGAATTATTTCTGATTGACTCAGAACTTAAGCCATGAAAATGCTCTGTCTATACATCTTTGTATATCTTTCTCTGAATCTCAATCTGACTATATATGTATATACACATGTGTTATCTATCTCTATATTTCTATCATCTATCCATCTATCTATTATCTATATCAATGCATTACTAGGTAGATACCTTAGTTACTTTCTTCCCTGCTCTGATAAAATACCTGACAAAAAGCAGCTGAAGGAGAGGTGGGTTTTGTTTTGGCTCATGGTTTAAGGTACATCAGCACCACTATGGTGGGGAAATCATGGCAGCAGGGGCACCAAGCAGCTGGCTACATTGTGTCTGCAGTCAGGAAGTAGAGAGTAACGATATCATTCAGCTAACTTTATCCCTTTCATTTAGACTGGAACTCCAACCCTTGGAAATGTATCAACCACAAGAGAATGGGTGTTCTCACCACACTTAACCCAATTTATAAACTTCCTCAAGGATGTGGCTTCTAGGTGACTTTAGATCCTGTTGACAACAGCCACCCACCAGTCTACTTGTTTGTGTAACCAAATGTCTATCTAAAGTTGTGCCAGAACACTTTTAGTGTCTGAAAACTTGTCTTCCTTTCTCCAAATCTCTGTCAGACTCCGGTCATTCTTCTTGAATGGAAAACTGAAATGTGCCTAATTATTGCCATCGAAATGGTTTTGGGTGAGAAGTTCTGCCTGCAGCCTCAGTCATCATGCCCAGAGAAGAAGAGACGCTTCCTCACCTCAGGACTCAGAAGACAGTCTCCTTCCAGAAGAAGGAAGCCAGAGAGCAGACTTACAGGGTGTGAGAGATAATCCTCAGACTCTGGTCTCTTACTGCAGATCTCTTCAATCCCCCAGCTATGCCAGATATCTTGCTGTCTCTGCACTACTGTTCTGTCCTGTGCTGGGATACAAACAGTTTATCTGAATTCGGATAAACTCAGTTGAGATGTTAACCTGTTCTCACCAGTGCCTGGAACCTTTGCTGAGCTGTTGGATGCGACTGTGTTCCTCTCCTTGGCCAAGAAGTCATGGTAACCACACTTCTAAGCTGTGTAAGGAAAAAAATGAAGTGTCTGTAAAATCCTGGGCACACAGATGCTTCTTCTAAACCTGTATTTCCTGGGGATGGAAATGATTTAAGCCATGATAGTTATTTTGAAAAGACACATGGGCTTAAATGATAACGACCCAAAAATCTGTGCAGGAGCGGGCCACAGGAGGAAAAAAGAACAAAAAGGCGTATCAGAAGTAAAATTCAGTGACTTTGTAATTCTAGGGCATGCAGGTCCGAGTGTACATACCCACCGGAGCAGCCACAGAGAAGTAAGGGTTGACCCTGAAGGCTATGTCGGAAAACGTTGAATGAAATCTTTCTTAACACACCTGGGATTTGAGCACAATCTTCCCGTAAAGGGAAAAATGCTCTCCCAAGGAGTGGTGACTTTATTTGGGTTTCTTGGGGTTGGAGTCAGCTCACAGAGACTCCTGGCAGGAAGCTCTTGGTGGCTGCTGGCCAGGCCAGTGCAGGCCTCTGACCTTTTCTCTGGTCCTCAGGAACTTCTGTTTCCCTAGGAGAAGGGAGGGAGAGAGAGGAGAGGAGCAGGAAAGGAAGAGCAATCCGAACTTTCCAGAAAAAACCCAAAAAAACAAAAATTGGCACTCAGGGAACCAAGGTGAGCAGGAATCCCCAAGGGGATTGCGAGGGCTCTTGGGCTCCTTGCTGCTGTGAGTCTTCGTTTGCTCAGGCCCCTTTGTTCTTGTGTATGTCTTGAAGTCATTGAGTAATGAAGAATCTTTGAGTCTTTTCTCCCCATTTTGTTTTAGACTCCTCAGAGGGGGCAGATTGGTTTCTTAGGACTGGTTCTTTTTTAAACACTTTACTCTGCTCTTCAATGCTCTTTTATGATTCATTCATTTTAGACACAGATGGGATTGCTAATAACAGCAATATTTGCTAATAACAAAATCAACAGCAGCAGCAGCAGCTCATGTTGGTTTAATGCTGTCTAAGATAGATACGTATTAACCCAGAATGTTCCATGAGATTTACCTATGTAGGTACTATTGTGATCGGATCCATTTCACAGATGAGAAAATAGAGGCCCAGAAAGATGACTTACACATTAAACAGTTAACAGAATGAGTATAAATTTTTTTTTTGTTCACTTGTGTGTTTATTGAATTTTTTAAAATTTTTTTTGTAAAAGCTTTGTATTTTTGTGGTGGTAGAAACAGCATATAATACAGACTGGATAAGAACAACATTCACCAGTTTTCTTAATCTAGTGCTTTGAACATTCTCTTTTGTTTGGTTGTTGTTGTTTGAGTATTCCATTTCTTTTTATACGTTTTTGTCACTTTTTTCTTGTTTTTTTATTATTAATAAAGTCTCATTTTTTTTTATCCATGTATCCCCTTGTTCAAATGCGCTTCCCCTCCCGCCCCTACAAGTCACTGGCTTCTCCCCATCTCCTTATCTCTTCCCCAGCAAGGACAGGAAGTCCCAAGGTCCCAAGGTGGCTTAGTTCAGCATCCACTCCAGGCAAATCCACTTTCTTCACCCCAACAGCAAGACTGGCTCAAGTGTTCCTCTGGAGGGAATGTGCTCCAAAGTGCCAGGTCAAGGTGTTTCAGATACAAGCTGTTTGTGGTTTGCAGCTTGGACATGCTTTGCTTTTTGTTTAAAGTCCACTAATGACTGAATACACTCCCTGCTTATCTTTCTGAGATTGTGAAACCTTGCTCAGGAGGATATTCTCCAAATCCATCCATTTGCCTGCAGATTATTAAATATCATTGTTTCTTACTGTTGAGTAGTACTCCATTGTGTAGATATACCACAGCTTGTTAATCCATTCCTCAGTTAAGGAGCATCTAGGTTGTTTCTAGGTTCTTTTTTTTTCCTCTTTCTTTTTTTTTTTATGAATAAAGTCAAATTTTCTATCCATGTATATCCTTATTCAAGGTTCCTTCCCCCTCCCACTCCCTCCAATCACTATCTCTTCTTCACATCTCTCCATCTCCTCCCCAGCATGGGCAGGAGGTCCCAAGGATACAATATTGCTGAGTTCAGCATCCACTCCTGGCAGATCCAGTTTCCTCACCCAAACATCAAGACTAAGTCAGTTATTCCTCTAGAGGGAGTGGGATCCAAGGTGCCACTCCAAGGTGTTTCAGATCCAAAGCTGTTCAGGGGTTGTGGTTTGCAGCTTGGACATGCCTTGCTTTTTGCTTTTTTGTTTAGAGTCTACTAATGAGTGAGTACATCCCCTGCTTATCTTTCTGAGTTTGTGATACCTCGCTCAGGAGGATATTTTCCAAATCCATCCATTTGCCTGCAAATTTTAGGATATCATTTTTCTTACTGCTGAGTGGTACTACATTGTGTAAATGTACCACAGTTTGTTAATCCATTCTTTAGTTGAAGAGCATCTAGGTTGCTTCCAGGTTCTTGCTATTACGAATAATGCTGCTATGAACATAGTTGAGCTAATGCCTTTGGAGTGCAAATGTGCATCTTTAGGGTATACACCCAGAAGTGGTATTGCTGGGTCCTTGGGGAGATTGATTTGTCAATTTTCTCAGAAACTGCCATATTGCTTTTCAAAGTGGCTGAACAAGCTTACACTCCCACCAACAATGGAGGAGTGTTCCCCTTGCTCCACAACCTCTCCAGCATAGGCTGTCATCTGTGACTTTTATCTTAGCCAATCTAACAGGTGTCAGATGGTATCTCAAAGTTGTTTTGATTTGCATTTCTCTGATGACTAAAGAAGTTGAGCACTTTTTCAAGTGCCTTTCAGTCATTCATAATTCTTCTGCTGAGAATTACCTTTTTGGTTCTGAACTCCATGTTTTGATTGGGTTATTCAAGGTTTTGGGCTCTAGTTTCCTGAGTCCTTTATATATTTTAGAGATCAGTCCTCTATCACTTGTAGGGTTGGAGAAAATCTTTTCCCATTCTGTAGGCTATCATTTTGTCCTATTCACAGTGTCCTTGGCTTTACAGAAGCTTCTCAGTTTCATGAGGTCCTATGTATTGATTTTTGTTCTTAGTGTCTGTGCCACTGGTGTTATATTTAGGAAGTGGTCACCTGTGCCAATTTGTTGGAGGGTATTTCCCACTTTCTTTTCTATCAAGTTCAGAGTGCCTGGATTTATCTTGAGGTCTTCAATCCACTTGGATTTGAGTTTTGTGCAGGGTAACAGGCTTGGATCTATTTGCATTTTTCTACATACTACCATCCTGCTATGTCAACACCATTTGTTAAAGATACTATCTTTGGAGAGTATAGAATTTTAATGTGGGGAGATGGGACCCATAATCTAATAATTCCTTCACAATCAGTTGTCAGTAATTTTTTTTCTCCTGTTTTTGTTGTCTACATGACTGGTATACAAGGGTCAAAATATCTGAGTCATGGTCTCTCATTGAACTGGAGCTTACCTATCTAAGTAGCAAGCTCCAGGACCCTCCAGACTTTGCCTTTTCAGAACTGGGATTGAAGGTATATACTACGCCTGGCTTTTTACTCCCATGGAGGGGATCCAAACTCAGGTCCTCATGTACATTAGTAACCGAGTCATCTCCCCATTCACAGAGTGTTTGCTTTTTCTGTTTTTTGTTTTTCCATTGTCAGCTCTGCTTGGGTCTTAGGGTTGAGAACATGTATGTGCCCATTATTCATTTGGTTGGTTCAAAATTTTTGTGAATATAGAAAAATTTCTTACAGACTCTAGGCATGAATGTATGCATACACTCGCTATATCTTCCTGGCTGTACAAAATATGGCAAGAGAGATTGTGGTCAAGATTTGATGAGATAGTTTGTCTTGACTCTGTGTAGTGCACTAAAGAAAGCTGCAAGGATTGAACCAATTTGTGTGAGGCAGTATAGTATTTGTAGTTTCACAGTCACTTTACCTGCCTTGGGGGAGGGGATGTATCATTAGATATTACATATTATGATGATCACATAACAGGCTGAAGTTAGAGATGCTATCATTGCATGTCAGAACCAGGCACTTGGAGAGTTGGAACCGGAGACAACTACACCTAATTCCCATTCACACTGGATAAGTGAGTGGAGTAAAGGGAGAAGCAGATTTGCATCACAGTCCACATGCTGGGGTGAGAAGTGGAGGTCAAAGACAAGGACACAAAGGTAGAGATTTCTGCTCAAGTTATTTGTAGAGTATGCACTATTTCTCACTAGCAGTAAATAATGAATTCGGCTTTGTAGGGATCTGATGGAAGACACTGAGTCAATGGGCTTGAGCTCATGAGCCTCAGTATTTACCCACCAAGGACCTTAGAAATATTTGGTCTCCAGAGCAGATATATGCTGTGAATCAATAATTAGCTTCCCTCATGGGCTACAACATTAGGCTACAACATTAGGCTACAACATTAGGCTGAAACAACAGACTTGCCCACAATATTCTAGACTCCCTGCAATGGCTGACAAGAACCACGTGGAGTGCTCATGCCTCACTCTGCAAGGCAAAGGCTGCATTCTGAGGTTCACCTGTGAGAACTTACTGAAGTAGTTCTAGAACGTGGAGGACTTTTCTCCAAACTGAATCCATGGCTAGCGGTTTAGGACCATTCCAAGCTGGAACTCATCAGGGCAGAGGATGAGGTGTTTCTTTCCATTTCTCACTTATCACCTGCCCTCTAGCTTCAAACAGGATTGATGGCTTCTGTTGAGGTCTCCTGGGGAAACCTACAGTGGCCTTCCAGCTACAGCATTTGCAACTCTGCTGTCACCAAGTGCTTACAGAGGTGAGAGGTGAGTTTTTTAATGTTATTCTTAAGGAACAATGTGTTGGGAGAAGCAGGCCATGAGGGGCATCAGAAAGATATTTATACTCTGAGAAATGTCAAGGGGCTGTTCTAAGTGCAAGACCATGTTTGTTCTGGAAGAATTGTTTTCTTAATGGTTGGATCCCAGGGGCACCAGGGAAGGTGGGGTTGGGAGCTTGTGCATTCATGCATGTGTTTCTGTCTCTGTGTATGTCTGTATGAGTATGTATGACTGTGCATGTGTACTAGATATGTACATGTTTGTGTGTGGGCATATGTATCACTTATGAAGGAATATGTGTGAGTATGTATGCATGAATGCTTGTGTATGAGGCTATATGAGTGTGTATGTAAACGTAGGTTATGTGTGTATGTTCCTTTAGGGCTACTTGGCCATAGTAACTTAGCTAAGCAAAACCCCTTTGAAGTGGAAATCAGAAAACTCAGTTCATCCTTACCCTAAAACAGATCCAGGGTCAAGACATTCTTAAGCCATTTTCTCACTTTCATATTGTCTCTTTTATTTCATATAGTAGCACAATGTTGTTGTGAGAGACCTCTGGCTTCTAAGTCTCCTAGTTCCCATGGAAACCATAAAGTCTGCTTGAAGGGAGAGGGAGGAGAGGTCAGGAGAGAGATCTGGTTGCTCCAGCCTTGGTGGGAGGAGGTGGTGGGAGTCTTCATTTCCCACAAAGAGTCAGAACAAAGGCTTGGGGGAGGGGCAGGAGAGGTGTCACCAAGGAAGAGATTTATTGGCCTTTTCCTTGGTTCACTGAATTGATTATTGAATAATGGAGCGTCAGGGAACAGAGGAGCAGGCTGAAGGCTGCTACCATGAGGCTGTGGTCCTGGGGTCCAAACAAGATTAAAGGACCAGGACAAAACAGAAGAAGTCCCCTGGGACTACCACCCAGTCCCTACTTCTGGGTTTTCTCCCTGGCAGTCCTGCAGGAGAATGCAAGTCTTGTTTCTGCAAGTTCTTCCAGGACAGCAACCTTATTTTACTTATTTGGCATCTCCAATGGCCCACTCAGGTGAGCTTTATGTATCAAGTGTGTGTCTTGATACTTACAGCTCAACGCTTACTGCATACTCAGTCCTCAGAGCCCGGTTACTTCACTTCCCACATGGGTTGTATCCTTTTCCAGCTATTGACTGAAGATACGATGATGTTTACCCAGCCCACACTCAGTACCAGGATCTTCAAAGGATGAATATAGTTCCCTGGCTTGCAAGTGCATATTAACATCTGCTCTCCAAACACCTGTGTCTGTAGCTACTCACTGCCTTTTTGTTTGTAAAATATAGGCTCTTTCCACCCTCTTTGAAAGGGCATGCATCTTTGGCAAACAATAAGACCTATCAATAATTCAGATTCTTTTTTTTTTTTTTAAGGAGCTATGTTGAGTTTTACTTATTTGGCATCTCCAATGGCCCACTTTGAAAGAATGGGTGGGGGAGGGAAAGAGAGAGAGAGAGAGAGAGAGAGCGCTCGAAAGAGAAAGAGAGGGGAAAGGGGGCAGAGAAAGAGAAAGATCCAGTAATTCAGATTCTATTAAGAATATTTGCGTGCAAGATATCATTTGAAGTAAAATACAATCTGGTTCTGTGGCTTGACTCTGGGTTTATTGCTTGTGAACTTGATAAAGACATTTCAACTCTCTGAAATCCATTTTCCTCAAATGTAAATAAGCATAACAAAGCATCGCTGTAGTCTCCTCATCGGCTTGTTTTGGAGATCATAAACAATATTGTCAACATTGTCAGAACAATGTTTTGAAACCTGGGTCAGAGTGATGTGAGTTATTGTCACTGTTAAGAGTTCTTTGACTGCAGAAAGATGTCTTATCTTTGTATTTATGCCATACAGATGTACTCTGATTGGGTCCTAATTCATGAAGCCAGAAACACAACCTCATTACTTGGATTCAGATAAAGGCTGATGTGGATCTTTAGTGTATTTGAAGGGATTTTCTTAGGCAACAAATCCAGTTGTCCCAGACTGAGATGTTGCAATTATTAAAAGAAATTTACAAAAAGTCTATAGGAAAGTTTGAATTCTAGGGAGAGGAGGCTAGGGAGATGGATCAGTGCTTGCCACACAAATATGAGGACTGGAGTTCGGATCCCCAGCACTGATGTAACATCTGTGTGCATTGATCCCAGATCTGGGGAAGACAGAGAGAAGGTCACTGGAGCTCATTGGCTGGTCATACTCACTCAACTGGTGAGCTCCAGGTCCAGGGTGACACCCAGCCTCAAAGAGATAAACTGGAGAGTGACTGAGGAAGACAGCTGATGTCTGTCTGTCTCTGGCCTTTTTCATACAAACTCATTCATGCACATATGAGTGTTTTTACACACACACACACACACACACACAGAGAGAGAGAGAGAGAGAGAGAGAGAGAGAGAGAGAGAGAGAGAGAGAGCGCGCAAGAGAAATAATTTTAGGGAGTGAACATAGGGAAACCTGAAACTTGGGTATCTGTTGCAAGTTGGAGGTTTTTACTTAGCAGTCATTCACTGACTTTGTTTTTACACCTATCATAAGCGATGGGTACCATATTTTAAGGGTGGAGTCAAGAAGCTTACAGATTTGTCTTGCCTAGCCCCAGGACCATCTCAGTGGCTCACTTTTTCTTTTTGTTCTTAGTCCATTAGTTCTGAAGTCCCTTTGCCCTAAAGGAGCTGAAGTAAGGTGACCCTTGACAGTCCTGCTGAGTGGTCCTGGGGGAGAGGAAGCAATAGGTGTGGTGACTGTAAGGAAACCTTTGGTTGAGCATCACAGCTTGTCATCCACAAGTGTACTCCCACCAGGGAGATGAAACCCAATAGATGGAACTTCCTGTGTTATTGTCAGGGTGGCCTGCTCCAGGCAAGGCTGCCTGTCTGTTTACCTAACAAACATCCTTCACTATGAGGGCCACTGAGAAGCCCGGGAATAGTGAGGGGGAGGGGAAAACCCCTAGCTACTGGGACAGCTGGTCTCCCTGGCCCCTCCCCCAGGGTTTCAGGGTTCTCAGGGGGCAGGGGTGAGTCTGATTAAGAACCTTCTGTCAGGACATGCCTACCAGGTGCCTGGTGACCTCTGAGGCAGTTTAATGTCCAGTAACACAATGTCAGTCATAACCTTTGCCCTGTCTGCACCGTTGGAGGATAGATCTTATTTTGAGGAGGAAATTGTCTTTTAAATAGAAACTGGTCACCTTGGCCTGGCCCCTGGCTTTTCCTGTCACTTCAAGGCTCTTGTTGGAAGCCTGGAGATATGTGTTTTCCTTCTTCAGCTGAGCCAAGAAAGGGGCCAGGTGGGAGATTTACCAAAAGGAGTACACCCCTGGGACCAGTTGTTTTTGATTCTGTGAAAACATTCTGATGTCCTAGGAAATGTTTCAGAGAGATTACCCTTTTTATGAAGGAAGATCTCCATCTTTTTTTAAAATTTTTTTCTGTGATAGTGTGTGCATGAGTGTGCGCACGTGGGTGCATGTGCGCGCACAGTCATGTGTGCCACTGAAGAGTTTGGAGGACATCCTTGATGCTGGCCATCACTTTTGATCTTGTTTGGGACAGGGTCTTTGTTGTTCACTGCAGGTTAGCTGGCCCACGAGCTTCCGCAGATTCTCTTGCACCTGGCTCCCATCTAGTCACTGGAGTGTTGCGATTACAGATGTGTGCTTCCATGGTTGGCTTTTACAGGGGTCTGGAGATCTGAACTCAGTTCCTCAAGCTTGTATAGAAAGCACTTTAATCACTGAGCTACCAGATTTTCTTGTTTTTGTTCTTCTGTTTGTTATCAATATGTACTCTGAAGTAGGCTGTGTGGTGGTTCATTATGGTAGCTATAGATCACAGGTGGCTTCTGTATTACCTCAATGGTAATAAACATTGCAAAGCCTTCAATTGCATTGGCAATACATAGATAGTGCCCTCCACACTGGATAGTGCTGTTTAAGACAATTCCTAAACTGTTTTTCCTAAATCTACTTGTATTCTAGAACATCATTTTGGTACAGATTTGGCTTGGGGGAAGAGGTTTTCTATCCTGGACACGCATTGGAGTCACCTAGGCACTATGTAAAATTCTGCTAGCTGTCTGGGCTCATCTGAAAGACTCTAAATCCACAGGTCTGACGGTAGAGATTGTTCTTAGGATTATTTCAAAGCTCACCTAGGAGATCTCATGGGTAGCCAGTGCCACTACTGCTCCACTGAGTCACAATTTATCCCATTGCATTCTGTGGTACTTCTTTTTTTCTTTCTTTTTTTTTCTTCTTTATTTTGTATTTAACAAAAAAACAGTAAAATGAATTTAAAATGAGGAAAAGTTAACAATAACTATAAAGAGGATAAGAATCATAAGTATGGCTTATCAAGGGTGGTAATGCAAATAAGATTGCTACACATATATTTACTTTGTGTTCAGCTTTCCCTCTCTGTGGTACTTCTGAAGAATTGCTTGCCATAAGCTTTCTCTAAGAATTAGGATTCAGGGGGCTGGAGAGATGGCTCAGCGGTTAAGAGCACTGACTGTTCTTCCAAAGGACTTGAGTTCGATTCCCAGCATCCACATGGCAGCTAACAACTGTCTGTAATTCCAAGATCTGACACCCTTACACAGTTAAACATGCAGGCAATACACCAATTCACATAAAATAAAAAAAAAAAAAAAAAAAAAGAATTAGGATTCAGCAAGTTTGGGGCAGATGTCAGGAGGCTGTATTTTTTAAAGCACAACACACACAATCCTTATGGTCAGATAGTTTTGGGAAAAATAGATGTCCACTAGAGCTGTGAGAACCAGTTGCCTAATTGCTCAAGTGTTGTGCTAGAGCTGTGGCTGTAAAGCTACTGTGACTACAACATTCTTATAAGGTACACTTTATTTTGTACTGTAACTTAGAAAAATAGAAATTCAAGAAAAGCAGAGTGCACTCCCATTCCCATCTACTCGATATAAGTGATGGTGCTGGTCTGTGGACGTGGTCTTAGTGTGTAGGAGAGTAGTAGGTCCTGTGCTCACAGCACACCACTAAGTGTGAGTGACATGTAGGCAAGCCACTAAACTTCTTACATTAAAATATATTGATTCAGTTTATCTATTTGTCATCTGAGAATGTGTATGGGCACATGCATGTGAACGGAAGAGCTTATGGGAGTCACTTCTCCCCCCATGTGGGTTCTGAAGATTAAGTTCAGGTCCTTAGACTGGGTGGCTATGCCTTTACCTTCTGATCTTCTCACTAAAGGCCCTCCCAGTCAAGTTTATTTGTAAATGGGAATTATAATAGTACCTCTTACTGAGGTATGTTGTGATGAATTGGGATAATACAGGTAAAGAATTCTGTATGGTTCTTTAGGCATCAGGTAAGTTTATGTGATAAGTTTGCAAAGAAAACAGACCAATATGGAGCTACCAGGCAGATGTATCTTTTACCACACCTTTATCTTGATACACTTTTGTCTGTCCACCTGTCCTTGCTTTCTGTTCTTTTATGGAGCGTGGATCTAGATCCTGGATGTGTGATGATCTGTGGACCAGATGCACCCAGCAGCTTCCTTGTCTCAGGTATACTATGTTATAGGGCTGGACATGCAGCCTCAGTAAAAATAATAGAGGACACCAGTAGACATGCCAATATTTTACCTGCTGTTCTGAGATTAAATGACATGCAGCACTGTGCTAAGTACTTAACATACCTCTTCCCTTAATAGTCTCAGCTCACAAATGAGGCTGATACTCATCTTTCTCTACCAAGAAATACACAATAATAGAGTTGTTAAAATACCTACTCACTTGCGGTCTTATAAGCAATAATTGTCAAACTTATGAAACAAGGTTTCAACCCCAGGTTTAGGTCCCAAGACTGCCACTCAAGGCTGTCACATAAACAAAACCAAGCCAAAAAAAAAAAAAAAACTAGGCCTGTAACAAAAACAGGATTCCTTGTATACGTCAGTATAAATGGAACTCGCCTCTATATGGAAATGATTAGGTTTCATGAACCTGGAAGGATATCTGGATGTCCAGGCTGTAGAAGGTGAATGAGATGTTGGAGAAGCCATGGCATTTTAAGCATTTTTATTTTATGTATATTCATGTTTTGCCATCATATGTGTATATACACTGGTATCTGTAGAGACCAGAAGAAAGCATTAAATACCTTGGAAATGGAGTTATGGATGGCTGTGAGCTATCATGTGGGTGTTGGGAACTGAACCTGGATCCTTTGTAAGAGCAGTAAGTGCCCTTAGGTGCTGAGCCATCTTTCCAGCCCCAAGAAGCCACAATTGTTTGACCCTCACATTTCTTCTCTGCCTGACACAAAAATCTTCCAAAAATTTCACCTTGTTATTTCCAGTTCTGATTTTCCTCATCCTTCCTCTGCCTCTTCCAAGGGGTGGACGGCCTCTTTCCCCATGGCTGGGAGTCCTTGAGCAAACACAGGATGGGAGTTATTTCACCTCTCATCTCATGCTAACTCTTTCCCAGGGTTGAGGGGAGATCTTGTGACCTCCAGATTCCCTTTAGGGAGATTCTGGCTCCTGGGAAGGCTTTTCCTTACATTTCTTCACTGGCACAAGAGGGAAACAAGCTGTTGAGCCAGGGAGGCAGCAAGGGAATGGTGCATGAGAAGGAATGCTGGAATCAGGCAGGCATGCATGTTTATTCTTTTTCTGTTTTCTTTCTGCTGTATGACATTGGGCACATTTAGGAAAATTTATTTTTATTATCTTGTTTTGAGACAGGGTCTTACTGTGTCTTAGGATGGCCTTAAACTCACAATCCTCTTTCCCCAGCTTCCTGACTGCTGGGATTAGTGCGTATCTACCCTTCTATGGGTAGATATATGAGCATATATTTTAACTCTTCTGAATCTTTGCCTGCTGTACTGTAAAAGTAAGGAAAATAACTAGTTCTACCTTATATAATGACACTAATTGGTTAAATTTAACCAATGGCTGTCAGTGCCTAGATGCACAAAGGCATTCAAATGAGAGCCCTCTGTGACCACAATTGTCTTGGCAAATGAAAACACCTAGACTTGAAGGGCCAGCTGTCTCCATCCCTGTTCCAGGGCCCCTTTCTCTCAGTGTTATTAGGGACCGAGGAAAAGGATGATTAGTGCTGGAGAAAGGATAGAGGCCTTTTAATGAGCTCAGGAAAGCCCATCTGCTGACAATAACAGACCTGGAATCTACAATAGCATCCTATTGTCAGATGCAGTAGCAGGATGTATGTTGAGGGTGGGAGCATGTGGCAGCCCTACTGCACCCCCCCCCAGCCTATGAAGCTTTGTGCAGTAGTAGCTAGGAATCAGAGGGAAATGAAGACTTCCCCTCTACATGTCTGCGGAACTGATAGGGAGGCTGGAATCTGGGCAGCCTTGCACCGTAAAGCCTTCTATATGAGCTGCTCCTCTAACCAGCTTTGGATGGAAGTTTCTGCTGGGCTCATGCTTATCAGCCTCCAGTCAAGGAGCAGAAGAATGGTTCCTACCTGCAAATTAGTGCCCTATGCATAGGGTGGCTGACGGTTCCGTGACTGCTGATGGCAGAGCTTGACTGTAGAAACACAGTGGTAACGAAGAGTGATCATCCCAGCCCAGGGAAGTTCACAGTTGTATGGGCTGGGCTGGAGGAATAGTGAGCTTAGTGGCTGTATAGAAGCCTAGTGGGCATTGGAGGTTGTGTGGGCATCAGAAAATCATTAGGGAAGACTTTATGGAGGAGGAAGATGGGCAATCACAGTGGAAGAATGCGCAGTTGACTGGATGGGGAGCACAGTTGAGGTGAGAAATGGCAAGTGTGTGGTAAGAGTTGAAATGTGCCAACTAGGGGCTCTGGCTCAGAGCTCTGTGATTGCAGAGGCAGCCAGGGCCTGGGACTTTGGAGAGTACACCCAGAAGGATGAACTTATCTCTAGGCTAGAGTGAAGGCATTGATGCCCTTTAAGCAGGAAAAGGACACAGTCAAATCTGTGGTTTAAATCTTGGCATGCTGCCTTTCTTCAATTAACCCGAACAATGACTTGCTCTGTCCCCAAGCCCAGAGAATTCCCAGGGTCACACGATGATCTGCAAAATTCACTTTCACCTTGTGGAAATAAGGTCTTCAAAAACTATGGAAGCAGAAGAATATTAAAGCCCCCTTTCCTACCTGCACAAAACTGTGGCATGTGGTTGCTAGACTGAATAGTACAGCATTGGTGGTAGGATGATCGGCTCTTAGAGAACACTTAGGCCTGAGATGGAATGAGGGACCGGGAGGAGAACCATAATGAATTTCTTATTAATTTTACTGATGAATAGGGTCAGCCTTACCAGATGATAAGCAGAGGATATAACAAGCTACATTTCCTCTTCTCTGGGAGCATCCAGGCATCTTATTTGAGGAACTCTTCCTAAAAAGGTGCTAAGCATTCCCATAGGCCTTTGGAGGTCCTGGCCCAGAGAGTCATAATGAGGCCCATCCCTTGAAGACAGAGAAGCAGAGAGAAAGATGCCTACTGGGTTAAATTTCTGAATTTGTCTATGACCTTGGGGTATATGTAATTTCTCTTCTGTGGGATTTAGTCTTTTTATCTATAAAATAAGTTTTTCCAAATGACAGTTGTTTTGTAAGCACCGGGTAATGATGTTGGAAGATAAGGGTCTGGGAAGAAAGCTCAGTCAGTAAATCACTTCTTATGCAAGCATGAGAGCATGGATTCAATCCACAGCAGCACTCCTGTAAAAACAAAAAAACAAAAACAAAAACAAAAACCAACCAATTAAACAGACAAATTAGGCATAGTGGCTCACACCCGTAATTCCAGTGCTGGCCATCCAGTTTAGCTAAATTGGTGAGCTGCAGGATCAGTGATGGAGGCCTGTCTCAAAAAATAAGGTGGGGAGCAATTGAGGAAGAGACCCAAGCATTGACCTCTGCCTCACCAACACACACACACACATACACACACAGACACACAGACACACATAGATACCCACACAGACACAGACAGACAGACAGACACACAGATACACGCACAGACACACAGACACACATAGATACACACATAGATACACACACACACACACACACACATACACACACACACCCTGATGTGTAAGGCTAGGCCACTTGGACAACCTACAGCCTGGTGGGGGACACAGATGCAGAAACATAGACACTTAGAGTTTTGTACTGAGCACAGTGTGCAGGTAACTCTGGGTGGGGTTATAGAGGCATAAAGTGAGTCTCAAGTATGGCTAGAGAGGTACAAGAAAGCTTCCTGGAGGAGGAGGCTGCTATGATGCTTGAGCCATCAGTGCAAGTGCACTGAGTGGCTGGGGTGGGAGAGCAGGCTCTTTAGAGCTATCTCATCTTATCTTTCCATGTGTAAATGCAGGCTCATCTCAGTCTGCAGTTCCATGCTCTGGAGCCATTGTTCTGTGCTGCCCACTAGCTGGGAGGGCAGCCCACACCCAGAGGCATCGGGCTGAGCATCTGTGTACTCTTTGCTGGAGTGATCCTCTAGGACAGCCCACAGTTGACTTCACATTATGAGCTTGCCCAGGGCAGAGTTCTTCAGCATCCAGCATTTGTCTTGGGGAACCTCAAAGGCCCAGATTATAGTGTTCTGAGCCTCTATCTGCCTGAATTGGTTTCAGAAGATGCTGCCCTTACCCTAGGGGCTTCCTAAGGGCAGAGCATCTACCTCCACTGGCTTATCCTGGGAGCGTTGGTGGAGGCTGGATGGCAGGATGAGCAGGAGTAAGAGAAAACAGGTACTCTCATTGCATATTGAACATGAGCAGCAGTGCTCTGTAGGACAGACAAAGGTCTCGCTGGAGATTTAGCCAGGGATCTCAGCTAGCTGGACACATTCCAGGGAGGATTGTTGAACAGGGATGCTGGAGGCGATATCCAGAGACAGAAAGAAATGCTCTTTCCTATAGGATGGCGCAGAGAAGGAACAGATTAGTATTCCAGACAAAGGAAACAGCATGAAAAGAAAGCCAAGTGGCTGTGTGCAGAAAGGGAGGATGGTGGGACGCAAGACAGGATTCTGTACCCTAAGTGATGTGAGAACCTTTACCAGGAGCAGGCTAACATGACCAGAACTTATAAATACATGTAAGTGAGTGTGTGTGTGAATGTTTGTGTGTGCAGGTACACATGTATGTATAGATGTACATGCACTTGTGTGTGAGCATTGTGTGGAGACCAGAGGGCAACGCCAGGTGTTATTCTTCAGGTGCTTCCCATCTTCACTCCCCAGGAACTGTGAATCTAGGTTTTTGAGACAGGATCTCACTGGCTGGGAACTCACTGATTAGCTTACGTTGGTTGTGCAGTGAGCCCCAGTGATTCTCCCATTTCTGTCGTCCAACAATGAGATTAAAAACATATGCACTATGGCATGTTTTAATTTTAAAGTACAAATCTTTTTTAAAATAAAAGTCCAATTTATATTGTGTGCGTATGTAACCATGTCATAGGGGGAGTGTGGAGGTCAGAGAACAATTCAGGGAGCCAGTTCTTTCTATCATGTGGTTCCAGGGATGAAACTCTGGTCATGAGGCTGGGCAGCAAGTGTTTTCAGAACTGTCACAGAACTATCTTGCTTGCTCCTGATTTTTTTTTTTTTTTAAAGATAACAGGTTCTGAAGGACTAAACTGAGACCTTCATGCTTACAGAGTAAGCCCTTCACTGGCTGAACTATCTCCCAGCCCCAGAATATGTTTTGAAACAAAACAAAACCTGAAACAAACAATACCCTGGGTGCCCCTGGAATAATGGATGAGGCAGGCGATAACTTATATTGCTGGGTATCATAGAAGGTAACTGTTATTGTTCTGGAGGGAGATCAACATGGATTTAACTAATGGGTGGTGATGTAGATGCTGAAATGTGGCCATGTTTTAAAGGGCAGGATTTGGCCATAGAGAACATACTGGTAATAAAGGAGAGAGCATGCCAAGGATATGTTTTGATTTCTGTGGAGATCTCAGAGATTATCTAGTCTCCCCCCCCCCCTTCCACATCTAACTGTACATGGAGACTGAGGCCTAGAAATAAAGAGGGATTTTCCCATGCTGGCAGAGCAAGGCCGGTGTGTAAGCCAAGTCATCGTGTGTCCATCATTTCCTTTACAAAGCAAGACAAGGAAGTACCCTCAAAAAGCCCCAGGGCAATTCCTACACTATTTTATATATAAGGAAATGAAGGGGGAAAGCTTAATCAGGCTGGCCAAAGGCCACCCAGAGAGTTAATTAATTAATGAGTGAAGTAGTTTAAGCATATATAAACACGGCTGTGTTGACCCTTAGATAGTGAGACGGGTTGTTTGCTCAGGAGGGAGATAACTTGGCAGAGTCCCCTCAAATGGTTTCCCAAGTGTCCACACACTGGCTGGATGGCTACTTTCTGGGCCTGTTGCCTGGGGTTAGGGAATCCAGATGTCTGGTGCAGCAAAAGCCAGAAGGATTTTCCCAGGCCACAGATTCCCAGTGCTTTGGCTTAATAGATCAACAGTGATGTTGTAAGGCATGTGGGTGGCTGGGAAGGAATGTCAGCTTACTCCTTTGGTGAGTTCTCTAGCCACTTGAGTTTACTATTGAAAGGGTTTATTTCTCTTAGACAACCCTGTAGCTAAAGCCAGCACTTACCAGTTGCTATCTTGTGTTAAATACAGGGATAACATTCTTTAGAGTTTAGTGCTGTGACAGGGCATGACAAATGTTATCAAATATTGTACTCTTTGCAGATGTGAATGATCCCTTGGGAATGTGATAGTTTGCAGGCCAACATGCTAGGATTTTCATTCTTTTTCCTTCTTTTGTTTTGAGAAGAACATGCAGAATACTTGAAATTAGGATTGCATTAGAACTATAATTTAGAATTAAAATTAGAAAAATTTAAAATATATTTCTTTGGTGATCTGGCTTTGTCCTTTTGGAAACTCAGATCTCCAAAGAGCTGGCCTTTTGACCTGTTTCAGAAATATTCAGGAGAAGGGAGAAGGAATTAGCTTTTGAAGTGGCTCAGATGGTTTGAAGGAGGGTCAACTGTCTCAAAGCTGTATCCTGACTCTTCTACTTCATGTCTGTGTGACATGGGTGTTCTCCCCTCTGAAACTCAGTGTTTTGTTTGTTGAGTGGAAACAAGGGTTTCAGTTTTACAGTGCCATTGTGAATATGAAATGAGGCAATTGATACAAAACACTTAACATGTTGTCTAGCATAGAAACAAAGCGTGTTCAGCAAATTTAAATTGGTATTATCTCTTACTCTAGGACTCTCAAATCAAGCAAGATAGCCAGATTGATTGAGATCAATGGAACTTTCCTCTTCAGCACTGGCTACTTCTAGGTGCCTCTTGGGGGTTCACTGTCATGGCAACGGGTTAGGGGAATAGTGTGGAAATTGGTAGGGGAAACTAGACAGCCAGAATGCTGCCTGGCCCTACTGGCGCCACAACTAGAATGGACAGCTGTCTGATTAATGCCTCCCTGGTCCCACTGGCTTCATTTCAGGTTGCCCCGGGAAGATTCTTGCTCAGGGACAGATGGAGCCTCGCTCACTGGGATGAGCCAGGACCCTGGTCTGTGGGCATAGTTACAGGTGCCGAGGAGTCTTAGAACTATCAAGCAGAACAGAACAAAAAGGGACCCTGTAGTTCGGTTATTCTAGTACCTTCTCTTTATGGCTGAATAAAGAACAAATGGGTAATGGTCATGAATAAACACAGTGTGCCCAACAAAGTATGAAAATCTTTTCCCCAAGGCTAATTTTTACAACAGCCCGATGGAATAGGTATAATTATCCTCACCAAGGAGGTAAAGACTAGGGGTGGGGTGGGCAGAGACATGAAACTTGTTTACAGAGTGCAGCTAGTGTTTGCACCCAAGACGTCCTCGTTCTTACTCATTCTCTTTCTCACGTGTTCTCTTAGATGCTGTGGTTTAGGTTTGAAAGTGTCCCTCAGAGTTCATGGGTTAGTAACGACTTCCAGTGCCACCATGTCGGAGTAAGACCTTTAAGAATTCTAGGGTGGGTTTGTTGTTTGGGGTCAGGGGAGAGAGGGGCTGTCTTAAGAGAAGGGTGTTAGTTGAACATGGACAGTGGTGTGAAAGGAGACGGAGAACAATACAGTTGGAAAAGTTCAAGTAGAGAAGGGGGTGAGTGCATAAGGGGAACAAGGAGAAGAGGAGGGAACGTTAACTAAAATACAGGACATAAAGGAAAAGCTCTTTGGAAATTCAGTACTTTGTAATCCAATTAAAATTTATAAACTAGAGACTAGCTGGATGGGAGATATCCTGTATGGCTGATAACACTGCTCTTAGAAGCCATTGTTTAGTAAAGGAAGAAAATCCTAGTGCTAGCTTTGGGGGACCTCGTCATGAGTCAGGGTTTCCAAGTTAATATAGATTGTTACCATTCCTCTTGTTGCCCACTGGAAATAGATGATAAAGCCTTATTATTGAAGATACCACATATCCTGGGTGCAAGATATAGAGAAACCAAGCTGGAGCTGAACTGGGGGGTTTTCTTCCTGCTGAGTAGTTCTTCCTGTGCTGGAAAGAGCTACACAGGCTGCTGAGGGAAGTAAGGCGTCAGTGGCCTTACTCCAAGGTAAGCCCTAATGACTACAATACTAACTTGCCATGCAAGATGTGGCCACTGGTGAAATAGTGGAATCAGCCACTCAGGTTGGTTTTCAGGCCTGTTTTATCAGAGGAATACATGCCTGGTACTGTAAACTTTTAAAAAATGGCTGGAGGGGTCACAGTCCCTGGGAGGGACTTGAATGCTGTGGTTCAGCTAAATTCGACATATCATCAAACTGTAAACTATTCTTAGGTCTATACCCATAGATAATGCTACTCTCAGCCTTAGTAAGAGAAGCTTCTCTTTGCATGAACGATGGTGAATGTAGAGACTCATGGCTGTCTAAGATGCTCAGGATAAATGATGATGGTGTGGTATTCAGCCCTAAAAAGGATGTTTATTATACTTCTTCTAAAGCTCAGGAAACTTTGTGAAAGAGAGATTAAGGAAACAGCAAAGAACAAGACGATTAGGAGAAGAAATGCAGTCTTTAGGCTATGGCACAGTCATCACGAACATTATTTCACAGCAGGGCAGTTGCCAGCATTTACCCTTTACAAGTCTAAACCCATCAACAATCAGTCATAGATGGATAGGAGCTCACGGGACCCAGGTCTTCCCTGTTGAACTTTTGTCAACTGAAGGATTCTGGCTGAGACATAGTCATTCTTTCAGCGTGTACCAACTGGTGAGCCCATGAGCCTCAAATGCCCAGTTTCAAACCTGTGGTTATCCAGGAAGACCTATGAAATCAGATGAATCAGGTGCTCATAAAACAAAGCAGACCTGTGGATGGAAAGCTGATAAAATCTAGAGGAGACTCTATTAGTGCTATGCTGCTAGATTGATGTCATACCCAACTGCCTTCTAAACACTCATCCTTATTCAATAGATTAGTTTCCTACTCACTAAAGATGCTTCATGGGAAGAAGTTTTTTTTCTTGTTACAGAGAGCCACTACAGATCAAAGAATAAGTTACAATAAATGACTCATCCTCATATGGAACATCCATAACACACCCCATCCCCAAAGGCTCAGGGTAAATCATTGAGAGGAACAGAAAGATTGTAAGAGCCAGAGGACCTGGGGACTGGTGTGAAGTCATGTCTTCAGTACACAATGAAGATCTTGCACCTACTGCTCTCAGTAACTATGGTTGCCTGCACAGGACCTGTACAAGAGCACACCAGTCAACATTCAGGCATAGATGGGGGAAAGTCTCTCAAGACCTCATCCCTAGTTCAGGAACTGCAGGTTTTACTCTCTCTTTCTATCTTAGTCTTTCTCAAAAGAAGATCATGTGAATTTGAGAACAAGATGCGTGTGGAACAAGAAAGGACATGGAGGAGGAAAAAGACTAGCAGATATGACCAAGATGCAGTGTGTTTACATAGGAAATTCTAAAAAAAGGCATGCTGTGGGAAAGAACATGTAGGAAGGAGGGATAGGTAACATGTCTAGGAAGGTGATGATAGAGGGAGAGAGTGTGCACAATACACTCTATGCCACAAAATTGTCAAGAAACAAATTTAATTACTAAAAATGGTAAGTTTCTCTCCTTGTTCACTCTTTCAAATGATTCACATTGCCCTCACCTCCGCATCTCTGCTTTGGATGACTCAGTGAGAAACTCCTTACCAGAAGCCAGGTCTTGGACTTCTTTACCTTTAAATGTATGAGAGTCATCTTTCTGTTCATTATAAAACACCTAGTCTTATCAATATCACAAAATGGATGAAGACATTGTCTCTATGGAGCTAATGTCTGGTATAGCAGTGCCTCAGTATAAACATGTTGAATAAATAAACTGGGCTAGATAATTGTGGTGCTATTTCTGAAGATATGATTTAAAGTGGTCCTAAGAAATGAATGCATCTCTGCATGCCTGTGTATGTGTGTGTACATGTGTGTGTGTGTTTCTGTGTGTCTATTTGTGTAGGAGGGTTTCTATAACATAATAAGAACAGGAAAGGGAAGACGGAAGACTAAGCCTCTACAGGTGCAGCCCTCACCTTATATTTTAGACCCTCCACAGCAGGCTATTCTCTCTAATTATCTTTGTCCTAGTTAACCGGACTCCACTCTGAATAGCCATTATTTCTCCCCATGCATTCCTTCTCTTTGGCCTTTCCTCTACTTGGAATGGCTCCATTTCCATTCTTCTTAAGGAGGGCACAGCCATCTTCAGATATGTCCATCTCCATGAAGTTTTCCTTGATGCCTTTAAGAAATTAAACACCATAATTTGTAAATTTTTAAAGACACGTGAATCTCTTTTTTATGTTTTACTGCTTCTTTATTATGACCTTCTGTGACCATGTTTTCTTTGATAGTAGATCGTGAGCAATTAAATGGTCCTGATCCTGTTTCACCTGACAGACCAGCGCCCTGCTATTGTAATGCACGTTATTGGAAATGGACTTGGTGTGGGAAATTAAAAGCTGGTGGTGCTGATTTGAGTACTTTAAGAAGTCAGCCTAGAAGAAGCAGGAGTGGGAGGGTGGATTTTCATCTGCCTTCTTTATTTCAGTGCAGGCTGACAGCATCCTTCTCCAGGGATGTCTTATGACCTTAGCTGACCCTCACTAGGTCTGTTTTCCCATTCTCTTGGATCAGGCTGGGAAAAACAGGAAGAATCATTAAGAGACAGAGACTTCAGAGCCAGCAAAATTATTACTGATTCCTTTTACAGACACCAAAAGCTTTGTTTATACATTGTGACAAAGGAGTGGGCCTTTCCTGCTGGCTGCAGGGAGAAGCCTCTCTCGACCTCCTGGATTCATACCAGGTGCCACACCCATCCCCTTGTCAGATTTTCTTCTTTTTGCACAGTCTCTACCCAAGAGTTGGGGGACCCCTTGGTTGTGTCCAGATTTTTTTTCCTGAGAGATATCTAACTTCTCCTCAGGGTATGCTCCATGTACCAGTGGTGCTGGAGGTTTTTCAAGAGTTCAATTTCCAGGTGTTTCCTGGCCTACCGCTTCAGAATTCACATCGTAAAAAGATCCCCCAAGGGGTGACTGTACCTGTGGAAGTTTGGGAGATACTTCTCTAACACACTTAAATTGTTTTCCTAAGTAAAAAGGTACATTTAAAAACTCCAGAGAGGTAAATTGTCTTGTGAACTAGTGTCAAGAGACATGTTGTTTACTAGACAGTTGCAGAAAGCCACACATTGGTTCCATGATTGGCACTGTGGATGCAGTTCAAAGTCGCCATCTCTGATTTCTTTGGTCTTCAGTAATTTGTGTGATGAAACACAGGCTTGTTTCACATCAGTCTCTCAGCAACCATTTGTTGAATGAATACATCTTTTGAATTCTGACCTAAGGCTTCTTCTACAATGCTACAGCTTGCTCCTGTAACTACCAGTATCCTTGGTTAACACAAAATACTTTCAGAGAGAGTCGGCTGTGTCCACATTTTGTGCCAATCCTTAGCAGCAGAATCCCAAGACTTAATAAAGTAGGGCTCATACAGTTGGGATTTGTGTGCCATATATGGTACAAGAGGAACTTTTCTGACTTCAACTTCCCTATGTAGCTAAAAATGCATTGAGCTCCTGGTCTCCTGTCTCTGCCTTTGGAGAGCTGGGGCTATGAGCATGTGGGAAGGAAGTCTCCCCTTCCCAAAATTTTATGTTTTATTAAAAGTTGACAAGTACAACAGTTAAATACAGTGATAATTGTGTACAGAATATGCATAGAAATGTATGCATAGCACTACTATACAATGATATGTAGAAACCCCTATAGATAATCCATTTCCTTAGTAACTGACTATTTCTCCAAGTATTCAACCAGCTGAACCGAGAAGACATTGGTGAACAGGGATTTATTTTGCAAGATTCAGCAGCTAGATTTCAGATTACACCAAGTGTGACTAACTGTGACAAATTCTGTACATTTTGCAAGTATTTTTTTTAAACCATGATGCGGTTTTTGTGTAGTTCTCTCTAGAAGGGACAATTCTTACCTTTTCAGACAACCAATGTAACATCTAAATTTTAATCTGTGGAGAAGAAAAAATGACCTGATGTGGCGGGAGGGGGAAGGGACCTTGAATAAGGATATACAGGGATGGAAAAAAAAATTCAGAGGGAAAGCTGAACACAAAATAAATATATGTGTAGCAATCTTATTTGCATTATCACCCTTGATAAGTCATGCTTATGATTTTTATCTTCTTTATAGTTATTGTTAACTTACCAGCATTTTAAATTCATTTTACTGTTTTTCTTGATAAATACAAAATAAATAAAGAAAAAAAGAAATATAAAAAAACACATTCATGCAAGAAATATGGTTTAATTTAAACTAATTAAAATAATAAATCAACTTGACTACCCATTAAAAAAATTTTAATCTGTACAACCTAAACAGCAGTTATGGTCCTATACAGAGCAACTTCATTATATTACATATACAAATATACTATAAGCAAAACAAACTTCCTAATGAGATAGCCTAGGTCCCAGCTACTTGTTACCATTTTGTTACTAATAATTTGTGTCTTCTGATGTTTCAGAAAAGAGGGACAGTACATTGTGTCTTATAAACACTGGTGACAGCTGTTAGTTTTTAAGATATCTGCATTCTCCTCCATTGCAGCCTTGTTTATGACCTCCCAAGTTTCTTAAAGGGAAGGAGAGGAGAATACAAAACACAAGAGCAGCCCACTTTCCCTGGTCCATGCAGGCAAACCCCAGAGCTCTTGGAAGCAGAGTTGGGTGTCTGGGAAGGGCTGAACAGGCAAGCAACTCCTTCAACATCAATCAAACCATTCCTCAGACATCTGCCAAGTTGCACAGGTTACATCCATGCTCATTCTCTGATTAAACTTTAATTCAATCAACTAGTACATTTCTTCAAGCCAAAAGCACGTGGGTCCTTAATGCTTGGGAAAAGTGAGAATAGCATGTATGCTTTACATCTCCTTCACAGAAGTGATGAAATGGATGACTGTGGATGGAAGTGGTTTCTTGATAGCACATCTATTTAGTCTGTTCAGTTCAGACAGAATTAGTCAGTTATGTGGGGGCATAGCAGGCTGTGGGGTTCATCCTGAGTCCTAGGATGCTGTATGGGCCCTGTGGCTGCTGAATGGCCAGTCTCCATCTGGGCCTGAAACTGGGCAAGCTGTTCCGGACTGGTCAGTTTCTTCAGCAGATTGTTCTGCTCCAGCTAAGCATTTTTCTTTATTAGCTCTTTGATCTGTTCATTCAGAACCCACACTTCCTCTCTAACTACCTATGTCAAATGGCTTTTTACCAGATCCATAGCTTGTTCTATTTCATGCCTAGTCTTAGGCAGTCCTGGGGACCAAACCCAGGGCTTCAGCATATACCAGCTGAGCTGTCTCCAGCCCATGGACTGCACATCATTTATACAACAGTACGGGATATATAACCGGTTCAAAAGAACAGTCCCCACTTCTGGTCCACCAAAAGTCTATCAAAAATTTTTCTGGTAGTGGCGAGTGTGATTCCATTCTTTCCAGACTAGTTTCACTACTGCTCTTATGTTCTGAGGTCTGATTTTGTCTGTTTCCTTTTCTTTTTCTCCCTTGAACATCTTTATTATTGATTTAATATCTGCTTAATGGAAACTTTAGCCATTCCCTTTGTTCCAAGGAAGGCTTTCCCTTTTTTCTGTCCATCAGTGCTGCGGTTGGGTTGTTTCACTTCTCTTTCCTGTCTATAACTTGCTGCCTCCCGGGGCTGCTGCCTTATTTCTGGGAGTTCATAATCTCTGGTAGCTTGATAGCCTCCACTGTTGTGAGGGAGTGAGAGAGTTTTAGACTTCATTTCATGGAAGAAGTCACATATTACTTTGAGCCCAAATTGAAAATCACTTTTCCTCTAGGGGAAAAAATGCCTGCATGATACATTTCTGTTACAATGCTATTTTGCACAGTTGCTGGAGATGCCAGTACTCTTTAAGATCGCACCGAGAAGGGCTGTCATCTCATCCTTGCTAGTCTTGTTGTCATTGTCAAGGTCTCTTCACATTCTTCACAATGTTTTGCATGGGAATTTCCTTAGGTAAAGGAAAATCAGACAGATTCCCAGCAGCAGCCTTAGAAAGGCAGGACATAGGATTGCACCCATTCCCTGCACAGGCCACTTGACTCATTTACAGTCAGCATCTTCTGAATCATGATATAGGCGGAAGGCAGTCTTGCGTTGATATTTTACCAACTGTCAGGTGCTATTCTAAGCTCATTAACGTGGATTATTTCTCACATCACTGCCACAATGCTATCAGGTAGGTCATGCCTTCCTGGTATTGTGGTGTTGAGTAGCTTACTTACTTAACTCCTAAGTGGTATCGAGTGGACCTAAACCTGTGTGACTGTATTCCAGAGCATAGGCAGTTACCCTCGACATAGCTTGTGTCTAGAATGTGATAGTTACTCTGGATTTTAATCTTATGTTGCTGACATACATTTTGACCCCATGAAGTCTTTTTCTTCTTTTTGTTCCAGAGCTTTCCGGCATGATGTTAAGTTGCTTCTCTGAGATTTCTCCAAATTCTTAATGTAGACACAGTGCTATGAACTTTCTGCATAGTACTGCTTTTATTGTCTCTCAAAAATTTGGCATGTTGTGGATTAATTTTCAGTGAATTCTAGGAAGTCTTTAATTTCTTTCTTTATTTCTTCCTTGACACAGAGGTGATTCAACTGAGAGTTCTTCAGTGTCCATGAGTTCATAGGCTTTCTGTAGTTTGTGTTGTTGTTGAACTCTAATGTTAGCCCATAATGGTCCAATAAGATACAAGGGGCTATTTCAATGTTTTTGTGATATTTGCTTTATGAAGTCTTTTTCCTGTGGACCACTGTTAAATTTTATATTGTGGGTAATCAAATAGTTCTAAACACAGAGGCTTAAGCAATGCTTGTCACTAGCTTGAGTTCATAGTCGTTTAGTTGTTCACGATTAGGTTTTTCTGTTGGATGAGGTCAGAGGGTGGCTGGGTGTAGGACATCCAAGTTGTATCTATTACTGTGTCTGGTGCTTTTGGGAGGCAGTGAGAAAATTGGTCTTAGTTGGCATATTTGAACGGCTGGGACTTTCCCCTCTTGAAGTGGATTCTCTATGTAGACTTTCATGTGAATGAATCTTTCTGTATCAGGGTGGGCTAGGAAGATGGCTCAGACTGTAAAATTCTTGCTTGCTGTGTAAGCATGTGGATGTGAGTTTGATTCCCAGAGTGCTTAAAAGTCCAGAGTGCAATGGCATACTTAAAATCACAGCATTGAGGTGACAAAGAAAGGCAGATCTTTTGGGCTCACTGGCCAGTCAGCCTTACCTAATTGGTAAGCTCTTGGCCTATAAGAGACCTTACCTCCATTTACACAATGGAATATTACTTATCTGTTAAAAAATGACATCAGGAAATTTGAAGGCAAATAGTTGGGTTATTTGAGCGAGGTAACCCAGACCCTGAAAGACCAATATGGTATGTACTAATTCAATAAGTGGACATTAACTGTAAAGAATAACCAGGATACAATTCACAGCCTCAGAGAGGCTAGGTAACAATGAGGGCACAAAGAGGGATGCATGAATTTCTCTGGGAAGGGGAAACAGATGAGATCTCCTAGGGGAATAGGAGGGATTGAGTTGTGGGCAGAGAGGAAGAGTAAGGATAGAGATGTCTTGATGGAGAGACAGTTCAGGGTCAGGTAGAAACCTGGTGCAAGAGAAACCCCCGGGAATCTACAAGGATGACCCCAGCTAAGACTCCTAGCAATAGTGGATATATAGCCTCAATTTGCCATCTCTGTAATCAGATGGGTGACTTCCCCCGTTGTCATCAGAGAGCCAGTAACTGATGGAAACATGCAGTAATCCGGAGCCAAGCACTGGGCCAAGCTCCAGGAGTCTTGTTGAAGAGAGGGAGGAGGGATTGTGTGAGCCAGGGGAGTGGGAGTGGTAGAGGTGGTGGTGGAGAAGAGGGAGTAGGGATGAGGGAGTGAGGAGGTGGTGGTGGTGGTGAGGGGTGTCCAAGTCATCACAAGAGAACCCACAGAGACAACTAACCTGGCCTCATAGGACCTCACAGATACTGAACCAACAGCTAAGGAGCCCACATGGGACAGGCCTTCTACATATGTGACAGCTGTACAGATTGGTCTGCTTGTGGGACTCCTAGCAGAGGGAGCAGGGTATGTCCCTGATGCTTTGGCAAGCTTTTGGGAACACATTCCGTATACTGGGTTGCCTTACTAAGTCTTAATATGAGGGCAGGAGCTTATTCCTACATCAATTTGATATGCTATGCTTTCTTGATACCTATGGGAGGCCTGACCCTTTCTGAACAGAGACAGAGGAGGAGTGGATGGGGGGGGTGTCATAGTGTAGTAAATGAGGGAATGAGAGGAACAGAGGGAGGGGAAACTGTGGTTGGAGTCTAAAATAAATGATCAATTTAATTAAAAAAAGGACTTTACCTCCAAAACAAAGGTGGACAGTTCCTAAAGAATAACATCTGAGGTTGATCTCTGGTTTGTACATGCACACATGCACATGCACAAACACACAGAGGAAGGAATGGAGGGAAGGAGGGAGAGGAGAGAGAGAGAGAGAGAGAGAGAGAGAGAGAGAGAGAGAGAGAGAGAGAAGGAGAGAGGTCTCAGTGTCACCCCTGTCCCTTTTTTGGTTTAAGTTGATGTAGAAGGCCAGCCCAATACAGTTGGTCAATAGACTATTCAGACACGTGAATACTTAAAAGCACAAATGACAGTCCCAGTTCAGTTGTGGGGACAGTTTCCTTTTTTTTTTTTTTTTAAAAATAATTCTTTTTTAAAAAATTTTACATTATAAATAAAGTCACATTTTCTATCCGTGTATATCCTTATTCAAGGTCCCTTCCCCCTCCCACTCCCTCAGGTCACTCTCTCTTCTCCACATCTCCCCATCATGCATGGGCAGGAGGTCCCAAGGTCCCAATATTGCTCAGTTCAGCATCCACTCCTGGCAGATCCAGTTTTGTCTCCCCAACATTGAGACTGAGTCAGGTGTTCCTCTAGGGGAAGTGGGATCCAAGGAGTCAATCCAAGGTGTTTCAGATCCCAAGCTGTTCAGGGGTTGTGGTTTACAGGTTGAACATGTTTTGCGTTTTGCTTTTTGCTTTTTGTTTAGAGTCCACTAATGAGTGAGTACATCCCCTGCTTATCTTTCTGGGATTGTGATATATCGATCAGGAGGATATTCTCCAAATCCATCCATTTGCCTGCAAATTTTAGGGTATTATTTTTTCTTACTGCTGAGAAGTACTCTATTGTGTAGATGTACCACAGTTTGTTAGTCCATTATTCACCTGAGGGACATCTAAGTTGTTTCCAGGTTCTTGCTATTACGAATAATGTTGCTATGAACATAGTTTAGCTAATGCCTTTGGAGTGTGACTGTGCATCTTTAGGGTATACACACCCAGAAGTAGTATTGCTGGATCCTTGGGGAGATTGATGGGGACAGGTTCCTAATATGACCTTTCTGGAATAGGAAAATAGTTTAGGACCCTGGATGTAAAAGACAATATGGCTTAAAATCCTGGCTTTCATACATTTCAGATCTTTGAGTTAGGCAAATTAGACATTGCTCAGCTTCTGATTGTTTCCCAGGAAAAGAGGGATGATCATAACAGCTCTTTGCTAATTGGATATCACTCTGTGCTAGACATTGTTCTTTGCTCTTTCCATTAAGAGTCTCACTTACACTCCCCAGAGGACCTAGGAAGTTGTTACTAATCCTATTCAACTTACAGGCAGAGAAATTCAGGTACACATAGAGATGACATCAACTACTCCAAGTCACATGCCTGTCAAGTGGCAGTGCTGGGACTTGAACCCAGGCAGTATGGCTTCGTAGTGCAAGCTCTCAATTAAGCTTTTTATTTGTCATTAGTAGTTGTCTCCCATGGTGGTGGTAAAACGTCAGTGAGATAAGTAAAGTACTAAAGTACGTGGTGTTGTGTGTGCTACAAAAATTATCGTGGTTTTGTGTATTTACAAAATTGCTGTCCTGAGAGAACCAGCTTACCAAAGTAACTGCCATTCCTCAGCTCAGGACAAGAAATTTGTTCCCACTTTTCTTCATGAGGTTCAAGCTAATATTTCTACTTCGAACACGACTGTACTCATCTCAGTTATTATATGGTTCTTGGGTTTTCTTCCTTGTCTTCAGCTGAATGCTGTTACACGCTCCTTCTATGGTCTGCTTTATGTTCATAGCCTGCCTCTGGCACATCACTGCTACTGTTTGTTATAACCTCAGCCTCTGGAGCTGCAGTGCTCACGTGGATGTGTACTGGGACAATCAGAGTGACATTGCACTCTGTTTAAACCAAGGCGATATGTTCCAGTTTTTCTACCCCATCTCTGAGCGCTCAGGGTTGGGCTGCTTCCTGACATTATGCATTTGTTTGTATATCTGCTTCCTTTCACCCACTTCCAACGTACTCATTGGCATTTTCTAATTTACTGATTGTTGACTATCTATTGGTTGCATTTTTAAAAAGAGAATTAAGCTATCTTTTCACTACTTGGTTCTTTGGAAAATATTTTTTTATTATTCTTTTGTGCTCTTTCTCAATATCTCATGTCTCAAAATCATATTTTTCTTTTTTCAAAATATATCCCCAAAGTCCCCCATTCCAATCAAGCCCAGCACCCCTTCAGAGCGCATTTTCCTTTCCCTGTACTCACACTGGAACTTCCTGGCCTTCCACCCTACAGCTCTCCTCACGAATTGAATGTTTTCTGTTAAGCATGGTCTTTAAAAAATTGAATAGTCTTTAAAAAACTTGATCATGTTAAAACTCCTTCAATGGCTTTCTTTTTCTTCCTTTTTAAAAAAATTTGATTAGGAATCTTTTATTTTATTTATTTTTATTTATTATTTTTTGAGTAAAGTCTCATTTTTTTATCCATATATCCCCTTGTTCAAACTCCCTTCCCCCTCCTGCCCCACCTAGTCACTCTCTCTTCTCCCCATCTCCTTATCTCCTCCCCAGCAAGGACAGGAGGTCCAAGGTCCCAAGGTGGCTTAGTTCAGCATCTACTCCAGGCAGATCCGCTTTCCTCATCCCAACATCAACACTGGGTCAGGTGTTCCTCTGGAGGGAATGGGCTCCAAGGTGCCTGTCCAAGGTGCTTCAGATCCTATGCTGTTCAGTGGTTGTGGTTTGCAGCTTGGGTGTGCTTTGCTTTTTGTTTAAAGTTTGCTAATGAGTGAGGACATCCTCTGCTTATCTTTCTGGGTTTGTGATACCTCACTCAGGAGGATATTCTCCAAATCCATCCATTTGCCTGTAAATTTTAGGATATCATTTTTCTTACTGCTGAGTAGATGTACAACAGTTAATCCATTCTTCATTATTGATATTGCTGGATCTTTGGAGAGATTGATTCCCAGTTTTCTGAGAAACTGCCATACTGCATTCTAGAGTAGCTAAACAAGCTTAAACTCTTACCAACAATGGAGTAGTGTTACCCTTGCTCTGCATCCTCTCCAGCATAGGCTGTTATCTGTGTTTTTAATCTTAGCTGTTCTGACAGGTGTAAGGTGGTATCTCAAAGTTGTTTTGATTTGCATTTCTCAGATGGCTACAGATGTTGATTACTTTTTCAAGTGACTTTCAGCCATTCATAATTCTTCTGCTTTTTAGGTCTGAACCCCATTTTTTGATTGGGTTATTCAAGGTTTTGGGCTCTAGATTTTTGATTTCTTTATATATTTTAGAGATCAATCCTCTATAACTTGTAGGGTTGGGGAAAATCTAACCTAACCCTAACCCCATTTTTTGTATTGGGTTATTCAAGCTTTTGGGCTCTAGTTTCTTTAGTTATCTATATATTTTAGAGATCAGTCCTGTATCACTTGTAGGACAGGTAAAAATCTTTTCCCATTTGATAGGCTGTTGTTTTGTCCTATTGACAGTGACCTTGGCTTTACAGAAGCTTCTCAGTTTCAGGAGGTCCCACTTATTGATTGTTGTTCTTAGTGTCTATGCTACTGGTATTATATTTAGGAAGTGGTTAACACTGCCAATTTGTTGGAGGATATTTCCCACTTTCTTTTCTATCAAGTTCAGAGTGGCTTGGTTTATGTTGAGGTCTTTGATCCTCTTGGATTTTAGTTTTGTGCAGGGTTACAGGCTTGAATCTATTTGCATTTTTCTACACACTACCAACCAACTATGCCAACACCATTTGTTAAAGATACTATCTTTTTTCCATGTATATTTGGGCCTCTTTGTGAAAGATCAGGTGTTCATAGGTTTTTGGAATAATGTCAGCATCCTCAATTCGATTCTATTGATCCACAAGTCTATTTTTATGCCAGTACCAGGTTGTTTTTATTACTGTAGCTCTATAGTATAACTTGAAGTTGGGGATGGTGATGCCTCCTGAGGTTCTTTTGTTGAACAAAATTGTTTTGACAATCCTGACTTTCCTGTTATTCCAAATGAAATTGAGTATTGTCCATCCAAGGTCTGTTGAAAATTGTGTTGGGATTTTGAAGGGAATTGCATGGAATCTGTGGATGGCTTTTGGTAGAATTGCCATTGTTACTATGTTGATCCTCCCATAGGAATATGGGAAATCTTTCTATTTTCTGATATCCTCTTCAATTTCTTTCTTCAGTGATTTAAAGTTTTTGTCAAATAGATCTGTTATTTCTTTGGTTATAGTTACTCCAAGGTATTTAATGCTATTTGCAGCTACTATAAAGGGTCATGTTTTCCTTATTTCTTTTTCAACCCTTTTATCTTTAGTGTATAGGACGGTTACTGATTTCTTTGAGTTAATCTAGTATCCTGCTACATTGCTAAAGGTGTTTATTAGCTGTAGGAGTTCCCTGGTAGAATTTTGTGGATCACTAATGTATACAATCATACCATCTGCAAATAGAGATAGTTTTATTTCTCCTTTTCCAATTTGTATCCCCTTAATCTCCTTGTGTTCTCTTATTGCTTTAGCCAAAATTGAGAACTATATTGAATAGAGAAGGGGAGACAGGACACTCTTCTAGTTCCTGATTTAGTGGGATTGCTTTGAGTATTTCTCCATTTAGTTTGATGTTGGATGTGGGATTTATGTAAATCGCCTTTATTATATTTTGATATTTTCTCTGTATTCCTGATCTCGCCAGGACTTTTTTCATAAAAGAGTGTTGGATTTTGTCAAAGGCTTTTTCAGAGTCTAAGGATAAAATCATGTGTTTTTTTTTTCCTTCAGTTTGTTTATCTGACAGATGCCATTTATGGTTTTTTGTATGTTGAACCATCCCTGCATTTCTGGGATGAAGCCTACTTGATCGTGGTGAATGATATTTTTTATATGTTATTGTATGTAGTTTGCCAGAATTTTGTTGTCAATTTTTGCATCAATATTCATAAGGGAAACTGGTCTGTAATTCTCTTTCTTTGTTGCATCTTTGTGTGGCTTGGGTATAAGAGTAATTGTGGCCTCATGAAAAGAGTTTGGCAATATTCCTTCAGTTTCTACTCTATGAAACAATTTGAGGGGTACTGGTAGTAGATCTTCTTTGAATGTCTGGTAGAATGCTGCACTGAAATCATCTGGACCTGCCTTTTTTTTTTTTTAACTTGGGAGGTTTTTAATAACAGCTTCAATTTCCTTTGGGGTTATAGGTCTGTTTAGGTATTTAATCTGATCTTGATTTAACTTTGGTAAATGATGTCTATCCAAAAAGCTGTCCATTTCTTCTAGGTTTTTCATTTTTGTGGAGTATAGATTTTCACAGTATTACCTGATAGTTCTCTGGATTTCCTGGGGGGTCTGTTGTTATGTTCCCCTTTTCATTTCTGATTTTGTTTATTTGGATACTCTCTCTCTGGTTTTTGATTAGTTTGGCTAAGGGTTTATCTATCTTGTTGACTTTCTCAAAGAACCAACTCTTTGATTCATTGACTCTTTGTATTGTTCTTTTTGTATCAATTGTATCGATTTTGGCTCTAAGTTTGATTATTTCCTGCTGTTTACTCCTTCTAAGTGAGTTTGCTGCTATTTGTTCTAAGGCTTTCAGCTGAGCTGTTAGTTCTCTAGTGTGGGATTTCTTCAGGTTTTTCATATAGGCATCTAGCGCTATTAATTTTCCTTTTAAGACTGCTTTCATTGTGTCCCATAAATTTGGATAATTGTGGATTCATTTTCTCTAAATTCTATGAAGACTTCAATTTCTTTCTTAATTTCTTCCTTGACTCAGAGGTGGTTCAGTTGAGTGATGTTTAGTTTCCATGAGTTGGTAGGTTTTCTGTGATTTTTGATGTTGTTAAACTCTAACTTTTGGCCATGATGGTCTGATATGATACAAGAGATTATTTCCATTATTTTGTATCTATTGATATTTGCTTTATTAACAATTATGTGGTAAATTTTAGAGAAAATTCCATGTAGTTCTGAGAAATATGTATATTCCTTTGAGTTTGAGTGGAAGCTTATGTAAATATCTATTAAATCCATTTGCATCATAACCTCTGTTAGACCCCTTATTTTTCTATTGAGTCTCTTTTTGGTTCACC
The DNA here is from genome assembly GCA_004025045.1 of Sigmodon hispidus. Taxonomy (NCBI): domain Eukaryota; kingdom Metazoa; phylum Chordata; class Mammalia; order Rodentia; family Cricetidae; genus Sigmodon; species Sigmodon hispidus. The sequence continues at coordinate 121,022 of PVIH01001682.1, read as the reverse complement.
TATCCAATGATGAAAGTGGGGTATTGAAGTCTCCCAGTATTAGGGTGTGAGAATTGATGTGGGATTTGAGCTTTAGTAGTGTTTCTTTTACATAGATAGTTGCCCTTATATTAAGAATATAAACATTCAGGATTAAAATAGCATCTTGATCAATTTTTCCTGAGATGAATAACTAATGTCCATCCTGGTCTCTTTTAATTGATTTCAGTTTGAAGTCTACTTTGTTAGATATAAGGATGGCAACCTGTGTCTTAGGGCCATTTGATTGGAAAATCTTTTTTCAACCCTTTACTCTGAGCCTGTGTCTGTCTTTAAGGTTGAGGTGTGTTTCTTGTATGAAGCAGAAGGTGGCTTCTGTTTTTGTATCCTTCGTGTTAGTGTGTGTGTCTTTTAACAAGTGAAATGAGTCCATTGATATTAAGGGATATTAGTGACCACTGATTGATGTTTCCTCTTATTTTTGGTGATCGCTTGTATGTATTTCCTTTCTTTTGGCTTTTCTTCTATGGGATTTTTGATTGTTTATGATTTCATGGATGTATCTGGGATCCTTAGGTTTGAGTTTTCCCCCTAGTGCTTTCTGAAGGGCTGGATTTGTGGATAGTTATTGTTTAAGTCTGACTGTATCATGAAATATCTTGTTTACTCCATCTATATTGATTGATAGCTTTGCTCAGTGTAATAGTCTGGGTTGCCAGCCATGCTCTTTTAGTGTCTGTATAACTTCTGACCAGGACCTTCTTGCTTTTATTATTTCCACTGAATACTCTGGTGTGATTCTGATGGGTCTGCCTTTATAGATAAGTTGACCCTTTTCTTTTGTAGCTCTGAAAATTTTTTCTTTGTTATTTATGTTTTGTGGCTTGCTTATTATGTGGCAAGTGGACTTTTCTGGGGGGGTCAAATCTATTTTGTGTCCTGTAAGCTACTTGTATCTTTATAGTCATTTCCTTCTTTAGGTTGGGAAAGTTTTCTTCTATGATTTTATTGAATACGTTATCTGTGCCTTTGAGCTGGTATTCTTATCCTTCTATTTCTATTATTCTCATATTAGGCCTTTTCATGGTGTCCCAAATTTTCTAAAAATCTTGTGTTATTGCTCTTTTGGTTTTAGTGTTTTTTTTTTTTTTATTGATGTATCTATTTACACTATTGAGTCTTCCACTCCAGAGATTCTCTCTTCCATCGCTTAGATTCTGTTTGTTATGTTTGTATCTGTAATTCCAGTTCTTTTCTTTAGATTTTTTGTTTTGACCTTTGCCTCTTCTTGTGCCTTTTTTATTGCTTCTATTTCAATTATTAGTTTTTGGACTGTCTCTCTTATTTTTTGGTTTTCCTTTTCTTGGTTTTATTTCAAGGATTTGTTCATCTCTTCCAATTTTTTTTGTTTTTATTTTCTATTTCTTTAAGGGCATTTTTTAATATCCTCTTTTAAGGCTTCTTTAATTTTCATAACGGTGTTTTTTGCTGTTGTTTCCTTCTGTTTCCTTTTCATTGCTCTGTTCAGGTATTGGTGTTGTAGAACCACTAGTTCTTCTGGTGTTGCCTTGTCTTTTATATTGTTAAATGTATTCTTGCACTGGCGTCTGCCCATGGCTTCAGTAGTTCACACTTAGTCCTCTCCTAGTCAGTTGTGGCTAGAAGGCTTGTGTGTCTCCTGTCTGCTCTGAGCATGGGGTCTGCACAATCTCTGTTTCTGCTCTGGACACAGGTCTCTGTTCAAATGCCTTAGTCCCTGTCTGATGATGCAGCTTGCCCTGGTAGCAGGGCCCTGCTGTGGTAGGTCCCCTTTTATTAGGAGTCCCTGAGCAAGGCCCCTCCCAGCTAAAGCCTAGGCCCTGTCTGTTGGCAAGAGTCTGAGATCAGAAGCTTGGCTCTGCCCCCACTTCGTAGATGGATTCTCTGGATGGGCAGCCTGGTAGCTGGAATCTGCTCACCTCTGATTCTGCTCTGGACAAGGGTCTCTGTTTCAAAGGCCTCAGTCCCCCTCTAGGATAATATTTTTTATATGCCGTTGTATACAGTTTGCCAGAATTTTGTTGACATTTTTGGTATCAATATTCATAAGGGAAACTGGTCTGTAATTTTCTTTCTTTGTTGCATCTTTGTGTGACTTGGGTATTAGGGTAATTGTGGCCTCATAAAAAGAGTTGGGCAATATTCCTTCAGTTTCTACTCTATGAAACAATTTGAGGAGTACTGGTAGTAGATCTTCTTTGAATGTCTCGTAGAATTCTGCCCTGAAACCATTTGGACCTGCCTTTTTTTTTTTTTAACTTGAGAGGCTTTTAATGACAGCTTCAATTTCCTTTGGGGTTATAGGTCTGTTTAGGTATTTAATCTGGTCTTGATTTAATTTTCTTAAATGGTACCTGTTCAAAAAGCTGTCCATTTCTTCTAGGTTTTCTATTTTTGTGGAGTATAGATCTTCAAAGTATGACCTGATAATTCTCTGGATTTCCTTGGGGGGGGTCCTGTTGTTATGTTCCCCTTTTCATTTCTGATTTTGTTGATTTGGATACTCTCTCTCTGCTGTTTGATTAGTTTGGATAAGGGTTTATATATCTTGTTGATTTTCTCAAAGAACCAACTCTTTGATTCATTGATTCTTTGTATTGTTCTTTTTGTTTCAATTGTATTGATTTCAGCTCTAAGCTTGTTTATTTCCTGCCATCTGCTCCTTCTAGGTGAGTTTGCTTCTATTTGTTCTAAGATTTTCAGCTGTGCTGTTAGTTTTCTAGTGTGGGATTTCTCTAGGTTTTTCATATAGGCATCTATTGCTATGAATTTTCCTCTTATGACTGCTTTCATTGTGTCATGTAAGTTTGGGTACGTTGTGGATTCATTTTCTCTAAATTCTAGGAATACTTTGATTTCTTCCTTGACTCAGAGGTGGTTTAGTTGAGTGATGTTTAGTTTCCATGAGTTGGTAGATTTTCTGTGATTTTTGATGTTGTTGAACAACATCAAAAGTTAGAACTTTTGGCCATGGTAGTTTGATATGATACAAAGGATTATTTCCATTATTTTGTACCTATTGATATTTGCTTTACTACCAATTATGTGGTAAATTTTAGAGAAAGTTCCATGTGGTTCTGAGAAATATGTATATTCCTTTGAGATTGGGTGGAAGCTTCTATAAATATCCATTATATCCATTTGCATCATAACCTCTGTTAGACCCCTTGGTTTTCATTGGATTTATGTAAAACATAATATCAGACTGGACTCTACACGGAGGTACTTCAAGTGGAGCTTTTCTCTCTACCTCACCCCAACTCTTCCCCACCTCCTCCTTGTAGCATCTATCATTATCTGGAACTATTCTCTTTATGTTTTGTTTATTATCTGATCCATTCCCATTACCCACTCTCTTACTGCAGTGTGATGTACAAAGTGATGTGAATGGCAGTGACATTATCATCATACTAATCACCAGACACCCCACCTGGCATATGGAGGCTACAGTCAATGGGTTTTGATGAATAAAGGTACATATCACTTTTTATAGGGGAGACAAACCCTTGGCCAAATAGTTTTGCTATGTTAATTCTTTTAATTGTTTTGGGTTTTAATTGACATATATAGGAGTACTGGCTTATCTACAGCAACAGGATCCCCTAATATTGCACATATCAGCCACATTAGTGTATTTGTAGAACTTCATGTTGTGTATTCTTCAAGGTTTTCCTGAGCTAAATGTAAAGTAGGCGAGACACCTGCTCACGTTCTTTTTCTTGCAAGCCGTCACACTGGCATTTATGAAACAATTGGTTTAATTTTTGACACACACCTGTAATTTTAGAATTTGGGAGGCAGAGGTAGAAGGATCATCAAAAGTTTGATGGAAGGTTGGTCTACATGGCAAATTCTAGGCCACCTACGGCTACATAGCAAGATGCTGCCTCAATCAAAACAGAAGCAAAACGTCTTTTTGATCTTTGCTGTCCAAGTTAGGTTAGTTGGAAATGACGCTCAGCAACTTTTCCCTGCTTGCCACCTCCTAACCACCACCTAGTTGTGAGTTTCTCCAGTGCAGAGCCATCTCTGTGCTAGACTTTCTCTTTCTCTCATCACTTTTTTCTTTCCCTTCTTCTCTCCCTCCCTTTCTCTTTCATATTAATTCCTTTGCTGTGTGTGTGTGTGTGTGTGTGTGTGTGTGTGTGTGTGTGTGCGAGAGAGAGAGAGAGAGAGAGAGAGAGAGAGAGAGAGAGAGAGTCAGTTTCCTTTACCCACTATTGTGGGTTATCAGGTTGTCAGACTTGGTTCTTCTCAGCCCTCTGGTAGACTTTCCACAATATCATCAGTAGCACAGGCTCTCTCTGTAGCTTGCTCATCCTTCTCACATTCCTTACTTTTGGTCATGATTGTATTCAACAAGGTTTTCATTATCTTCACCAAGTTCCAAATTGAATAATGTGACGTTTATTCAGATAAAATGGATCAAAATTGGGTTTCTAAATGGCTTAGAAATGATTTTCAAGTAGCTTAAAATACACAAATAGAATATATTGAATTTAAAAAAGAAGAAATGAGGGCTGGAGAGATGGCTCAGAGGGTAAGAGCACTGACTGTTCTTCCAAAGGTCCTGAGTTCAATTCCCAGCAACCACATGGTGGCTCACAACCATCTGTAATGCCATCTGTTACCCTCTTCTGTATACTGTATACATAATAAATAAATCTTTTTTTTTTTAAAAAAAAGAAGAAATAAAAAGTGTGAGAAAGTAAAAAACCAAACAAAACAAAGCTAGGCATTGAACATGCTGAAAGTCTGGCTGTTCCTAGAACTAAAGAAGATAGAACTAAAGGATATTCAATTAAAGTATGTTGTCCAGTTGGAAAGGATTAGGAACAGGGATGCTCCATTCTTAATTATTGCTTTAGATGATTGCAATGTTGAGTCAGAGGAGAGAGAAGGCTGGAGAAGGAAAACAGCACCAAGGTGGGCCTGAAAACACCTTCTGGAAAAACTGTTATACATGTGTTGAAACATAAAACTTAGAGAGAATAAGTAGAACAAAATTTACCAACATATTTTAAAAAGTAAATTGCTAACGAAGCATAAACTTGGTTTCAAAAATATTATAAATATGGAGACCTAAAACAGATCTCTTGCTGGATTGCTTGCACCAGCAGGAGCCTGGCTATAAAAGTTGAGTAACTTCTGGTTTTTAAGATGCTCTCCCAGGAGAATTCCACAATTGCAATAGTCCTAAAGATGCCGTGTGGCTTCTCTGTCCCAAACTATGGTTTTAATTAGCTGTTATTATTCTGTTCCTATGCTGCTAGCATGCATTGGGTATATGTAGAGTGAGACGGTTTGGTGGCTAAATAACCTTCCTTTGCTATTTATAGGTCACTGGATTACCAGGTCTGATGAAGAGAACAGGATCAGTGGTGATCTGCTTTGAGCTGGGTGTGTTGTGTAGAGGAAACTGAAACATGTATTTGGTGATGGCAGACCATGTTCAGAACTGGCATTGATGACCAAAGCCTTTTTTTTGTCTTCTGGCTGCATAGAAAGAAAGTTCACACCCTTGAAGTAAGAAGCCAGTGAATTGAGTTTGGATGATTAACAATGGCTAGAATTGTTGTTCAGTACTTTTAGCTGTGACTTTCCAAATCTCCCTGGAGATATTTCACAAAGCAGAAGATCCAGAAGAGGCATCAAAAATGTAAAATCCACAAAAGGAAAGGATCCTTGATCTCTGAATGACTGTGGAACAGAGTTTTTGACATGTAAGAAGCAACTGACTTTAGTATTTTTGAGCCTTAGCTGGATGAGGCTAAAGATGGGAAACATGTGTGTTAAATGCTCTAGTAAACAAATGTTTGTTCTATTGAAATTTTGAGGTTACTTGTTATATACCTTAGATACATTTGTGTGCCTGGAGAAATGCAGTTATTAAAGCAAAGAACATCTTAATTGTTTTACTCATCACACTCCAATATTACTTTTACATTTTTTTATTGTGTGTGTGTGTGTGTGTGTGTGTGTGCAACAAATGCATGTGGAGGTCAAAAGACAATTTGTGGGGGTCGGTTTTCTCCTTCCACCATTATGTGGGTCCTGAGGATCAAACTCAGGTCCTCAGGCTTGATGGCCAGCTGGGCCATTTGGCCAGTCCATGCTCTTCAATTTTCTTTCACCCTGTAGAGTTGATGTTCTTTAGCTGCATGTTGCTCATCCATAGACTCAACCAACTAAGGATCAAAATATTAAAAGGTCAGTTGTTTACATATTGAATACTTTATAGATAGTTTCCTATCATTCTTTGAGCAATACATTACAGTAACTATGCAGCATTTATTCTGTAGTAGGCATTATAAATAATCCAGAGATGGCATAAGGTATAAAGGGAGCATGTATATAAGTGATTTAGGAACTGTGGGATTTGGTATGTAAGAGGAGCATCTGGGAATCTATCCCCCATTCATACCAAGGTGACAGTTACAATAGAGACTTCTGTGATCGAAAGCTTACTCTGATTAAGACTGCAACTCTATAAAAATCCTTTGTTTTTCTTATCCTAGAAAGCCAGTGGTCATGTGCAATATGTCACTGTCTAAACCTACAGATATTTTTGCATAAGCTATGTGAGTATTAATCTTCTACAGTTTAGTTTCCTTATATGTAATGTGGCTATGATAATAAAATTTAGCTTTTTTCTTTATGTTGTTTTGAGACCATGTCTTGTTGTGTGGCTTAGGCTGTCCTTGAACTCCTGATCCTAAGTGCTGGGATTACAGGTGTGAACCACTCTACTTAGATTTTATGTTGGTTCTTTGAGAATTAAGTGAATGAATCCACATATAGTGCTTAGCACAGCAGCAGCCACGGAGTAAACTTACCTGTATACTCAAGTTACTATCTTTTTATCTATGTTGTTGGCATGGGCCATCTCCCTAGCACATGCTCCTCAGTGATGTTAATTAGGCAAGTACTCCCACTTGTCTTGGCATGTTTTATGGATGACCCAAACTGCAAACACCAACATGTCTAAAACATATGCTCTCTGCTTTGTTTAATTTCAGATATCAAAATATGCCTACACATGGGTATGTGCATAAAGAAACACATGTACTCTTATTTTTTTTTTTGCCTGGTAAGAATAGGCTTCTGAGATGTGTCTTTTCCTCCCACACATGCCCCTCCATGGCTGGCACATCTCCTAATTATTTCCATATACTCCCTCCCCATAGACCTTTCGTGTGTATATTTTGGCACACATTTTTTTTTTTTGGTTCTGCCTAGTTCCTTTCTATCTCTCTTTTTCTGCCTCCCACCTCCTCTTCACAACTCTTTAGAAAAATTAGTTAAACTATACACTTTTTATTATTAATGTGCATTTATGAAAAATTCTTCACAGTTACAAAAGTGCATGGTTATAAAATAATTTCCATACAAAGGTTGGCATTTTCCTGTTCCTCCCTAACCCTCCCACCACCAGACATCAGGGCTTAGGACAACTGAGAGGTTTATGGACCCAGCTCCTGGCCAGCACTGTGATTTACAAAAGGCCCTCATGTCTTGCCTCCCTTACTTCTTTTTGCCTTCTTCTGGCTGCACAAAGGCAGACAAAGTTCTCTGGCTTTGAGGAAGCTGTCCCTTTGAGGAATGAACAAAGGCAGCGCCTTGTGTTTTCCTACAACATAAAAGAATGACTGTAGACATGTCTATGGAGAAATGGAGCTGTTGGATTTTTCCAAAGTTTGGATGAAATACATGTACTGATCTCTTCAAATCCATTACACCAAGCCTTTAACTGAGACAACGAAACTCTATAGTATCTCTGAGCAACCTATTTCTTCAAGTTTCCATGGGAATCCCGGTGAGAATGGAAAAAAAGGTGGTATCTTGAGGATAATCTGAGGCACATGGTCCAGAATGATGCAGACATGGGATGTTTTCTAAAGAACAATTTTCTTGACCAGACCTTGACCACTATAATATTGTTGGTTAGTTGTGACCTGATATTTTCAGAGCCATCATAAAGGAAACTTCTGTGAAGGGGACAGAGGAGGACCAAGAGAAGTTGGGAGGAGCCAGGATTTCATTAGATTATTTCAATTATAGCATTGAATCTTTTTATATTTCCTGTGCAACCAGATAACTGGGTAGGGTCCATATTTGTGAATCAACCTGGTAGCTGAGTGGATTATGTCAGAAAATTGAACTCAAGTTCAAAATGGATATTCTCCAAGTCATCAGATAACCAACATAAGGGGATCACTGGAACACATATGGACAAACAAATGTCCCATCATACATATATTAGCCACTGTGGAAAAGACAAAAGAAAACTTCATGGGAACATCATAATAGGTTTGAGGTCACCAAGATATGCAAACACTTGCATCAGGGATTATTATATTATTTCTTGACGCTTAGCTCTGACAGCCTGTTCAGGATGGTGGTGGTAGTGGAATCCCATGTTATTATGAAGGCTGGATGTCTCCCTTCTTTTCCCTTAGTTAATTGGGGACCTTCTAGAAGCTGGAGAAACATTCTCTTGATATATCTTGCTTAGACGTCTTTGCCATTAATGGAGATCAAATTGTACCACTTGAAAGGACACTAGATCTAAAGAGGCATTTGGTGTCCTGTCTTGTTCTAATTCTATGCAAAACAGAGTAGTATATCTTAAAATATGTGAACTATAATTCAGCAAACAGTAGTGCCCAGGAGATTACTTAAGTGAGCATGATGTTCCTCTATGGAAAGTTAAATTTTTTTTTTTTAAATCAGGAATACTATTTCTAAAAGTTCCTTTTGAAAACACTGAAGGTGATAAGCTTAACTGGTGGAATGAGAGCTGGAGTCCACCATTGTTGGCCACAGTTGGGTGGTTAGGGAGAGCAGGGCATAGTTCTATGTTATATTTTATAGGAGCAGAGCTCTGGCCTAGACAATATAAGCAAGAGTGAGGAGGAAAGCATCTGGGGGACTGTTTTGGTTGGTTAGATCAATGCAGATGAGCTAGAAGATGACATATTTTCCTCCTCCATGCATTTTAAGGCTACCTGAGGGATGGATGACGGATGCTTGCTGGGATTGGAGCTAAGATAGAAAGCCCTTGTTTTCATTTTTACTTAAGCCAGCCTTGCTGACATTAGTGGGCCATTAAGTCTCCTCACTCCTACAAAGGATCATTTTCTCTGATCCTTCAGTTTCTCTTGTAATACAGCACACAGTAGAGCTACATCTCTTGCTTTCCAAAGATCTGATTAAAATAAAAAACATGACGGTCATCACAGCCACCAATTCTAATGATGAACTCCTACATTGTTAGGAAGGTGTCTTCTCTTTGGGTATCATTTGTGTTGCCTCTGTGGTTTAGAGGCTGGCATTATTTGGCTGTGAGCACAATCTTGGCACCGCTGGGCTTTCCTGCCTTTTATTGATTTTGTGATTATTATTGTGCTAATGACTATTTAATTTTAGGGTGCTGCTATGTAGGCTTCCAGGATATTCTCTTCCCCTAAATGCCCAAGGCAGCCCTGGAAAGAGACTCATGGCAGAACTGAGTCCTGTGTTACCATGAAGACATTCTTAACTTTGAGCCTCTACCTTCCTATCTGTAAAACAACATTTTGATTTGTTTCCCATACAGGACTGTGAGAAGCCAGGGAGTGGAATGCAAAAGAAGCTTCCTGGACTTTTCACTGCCCAGAAAGTCAAGATTTCAATGAAGCTGATGACATAGATGAGGAAAATGAAGATGATGATAATCATGTTTCCATAGCGTCCTTAGTTTCTGACTGATTAGACACAGAGTTCCTCAATGAAGTCAACTTCATATGCTTTGTTTACTCAGATAACATAGATAAATAGCCCAGCTCTCTACAATGCAAAGTGGGAACAGTAGAAATTACTGGGCGATAAGAGTGGAAAGAGATGAATTAGAAAATATAACCATGCTCAGAGGAGTGCATGGTCCTTATCAGCAACTTCATTAGCAGGGCTTAAATTTGAATTTATAGAGCTTTAGAAGGAATCGTGATGAAAAATACTAATTGCATTTTCATCATGACACAGCATGCTATCTATTCCTTTCTGAGCCTGACGACCTACCCCATCTGTAAAATGGGAACAATAAATCCCCCTGAGAGGGCTGTTGCATGTGTGAAAGGAAACTGTTGAGTTCCGGAGCTCATCACACTGCCGGACACTAGCCAGAATTGGGAATTAATATCTCTCTTTCCTTTATGCTCAAATGAGTGAGTTTCTTAGAAGAAAAGAATACAATTTCATGGTTGTGAATGTGGTGGCTTTGTCTTCCTTCCCTGGGTACTGACATGTAGGATCTGATCCCTACAGTGAACTTTCTTGGTGAGTTCCTTTGGTGTAAGCACCATGGAAAGAACAGTCACACATTTGAGGTCCCAGGGTGCCAAAATTTTGCTGTCCCTATTGTGAGGACTTCTGCCTTCTCTCTGAAGACATCTTTAGCCAGAGGCAGAGACAGGGATAGAAAGAAGGGTGCTGAGGGTGGTTATCCTTAGCCTGCTGTCTGAAACCTCACATCAGGATGCAATCAGGGCAGTATAGGGAAGTCACTGCGAGGGTTCACCCCAAAGCTGCTTGCTATAGGGAGGAGGTCAAGGAGATAGCACAGGGGCCATCTCAGTCCTGGAAAGCAACGACAGGGTGCAGTGGGGACAGGAAGATTGAGGGTCGGAGGGAAAGTTTTGCTTTTGCATATATCTCCTTTATAGATTTAGGTCACAAGGAATAGTATGCTGCTTTCAACATACCCTGTCATTTGCTGTTCCAACCTTTCTCTGTCTACTTAGCAGATCATTCTTACAATTCTTCTTGGACTTTTGAGACATAGATGATGGACCCTCCTCTGCGCTTCCCTAACACTGTGCTCAGATCACTGGCATTTTGTCATAAAAGGATGTTTTAAAATTGCTTTCTTTTATTAAAAGTAAGTACCTCAAGGGCAGGGACTGGGTTGGATATGTCATTTGTTCCCTGTTGCTAGCACAGTGCCAGGCACAAAGTAGATAGATGCTCATACAAAGTCAGTTTTCCAACTTTGAACTATGATGGAGGTGGCCTGGGCACCATGATCCAAGGTGTTCAGTGGTCAACAGCAGTGGCAGCAGCATGGGAGGGATGAGAGGCACCTGTGTCAGATCTCTTCTTCTTCACTGGCCTTGCTCCAACGGTGACAGCAGTTGGCTGTGATGCCCAGGAGGAAGTTGGTAGCCACAGAAGCGATGGAGACCACAAAGCCCACAAATGCGATGAAGAGGTAATCATCCAGGGTCAGAGTTAGGTGGCAGGCCTTGAAGCTCTCTTCAGTGAGTGAAAACAGGGGGGCACCCTCAACTTCAGGGGGGCCTCGACACTCAGCCAGCTGAGAATCTGTAACACAAAACCCAGGCAGGGTAAGTCTCTTGTGGGACAGTCTCTCACCCCTTCCAGAGAGTCACTGGGTTTCTTCAAATTGGCTCAAATATACTTGTTATCTCAATAACTTGCAAAGCACTTTTGCCCATATTTATAGATGTGAAAAATTACTACCCACAGGGTTGAGTATCTGTGGAAAGTCTTACAGTTACTTCCAATTGTGGATCTGGGACTTTTGTGAGACATGAAGCCTGAGTCTGATGGTGTCACTCTGTTCCATACCTTCTTTTGGCTTCTCATTTTCACACATAGAGGAAGTCAACAGCCCCCTTAGAGTGCCAAGGACACTTGTCCAGCCATTTATTTTGATTAGCTTTTCTGCTCCAAAGACACGTCTCTATCATTCCTTCATGGCCCCAAGCAAGTCTCCTCTTAGATAGGAAGGGGGTACCTCTGTATTTGCTCCTTGTGGCAAAGATTCGCCTCTAGGTCTCTGTGTACCCCACTCTCTCACTTCCTTTGTGACTTTGCTTAGTGCAACCTGCTTAGTGATGCCTTCCCCTGGGAACACCCCACACCTGCTTCCACCACGTTCACTGTCATTCTCACTCTGATTTATTTTTCCCTATGGTGACAGTTTTGTCACTGTCTCTCCTCCCTTGAAGACATGCTTCTCCCACAGCAGCCTCAGTACCAGACAGCATCCCTTTGTAGTAAGCACTCAATGGCTCTTTCTTAAATGGATGTGGGACTTTAATTTAAAAGTCTTGTGTCTTGTTACTAACTCATGTGTCTTTTCCGCATAATACAGTCAAAAGCACAGCCTCTGGAGTTATCACCTGAGTGTGAGTCTCTTCACCTCTCATCAGTTGTGTGACTGTGAATATTTAGTCCCCTGTATCTGTCAAGTGACAACAATCATAATATCTGCCTTCTGGAATTGTAGTCAGGATTCAGAGAGTTAAAGCACATAAATGTTTCTGCTTCATACTAAGCATTAGGGAAGGTGTGTGCTTTTTACTATGATCATAGTTGGATTTCTCAGGTGTCAACTTGGGGTCATATTCTATATTCAGACATCTGAGGGAAGAAGCTGCTTCTTTGGCAGGATGACTTTTCTCCCCAGCCTTGTGGAACCATCACAAGGGTCATTTCAACAAATGCTTGATTGTTTTCAGTGGTCTAACCTTAGCTGTTTTGGGAGTAAGATTGGCCTTTGGAGGCAGTTCACCTACAGATGGGTCAGCTTCAGAGTAACACAGATGTCCTGGGTCAGGACGAAAATACGAATTGAGCTCTAATCTTGGCAAATCTTGTTTATTTTTTCTTTTTGTCTCTCATGCATCACCTTTATAAGAAGAAAATAATCCAATCTAAGTTTTCCAAGCAAGTTAACGTGAAGCTTTAAGAATTACAGTGTATAAAAATACAGGCTGTGTCAATGCTATCTATTCATTACACAGGTTTTGAGGGCAAAGAACAAAGTGATGGGCCTGGGTTCATCCTTTTGACAGATGGTTGTGCATACATATTATTAGCCTTGTGTGTGTGTGTGTGTGTGTGTGTGTTCATGTTTGGGATAAGGATGCAATTTTCTCTAAGTCATGGGTTCAGTCAATCTCAGTATGCTGTATGCACAGGACAGTAGACTCTGATTAGATATTAATCATATCTAAAGTTGACTCACAAGATGCTCTCTGCTGGAAACTAGAAGAAATCTTCCAGAGTTGATTGTGTATATAGGTAAAGCTGCAGGGAGAGAATACACACCAGCTAGGGGAGGTTGAGAGTACATAATAGCCTCACAGGATGGGAAGCTATGGACAGGGAAAGTTCTCTGGAAACCAAGAGATCAATCTTGAAATAAGATTGTATCCCAGTAGCTCTCTCAAATCTTTGTTTGAATTCTATCTCCCAGCATAGATAATAGGAGAATCTCACTAGGAGAAAAGAGAGGAAGTGATATAAAATTGCCTAAAAGAATGACATCATCCAGGTCTACATACTCTAGCAAGATTTGGCCTCTAAGAGGAAACATAACCTGTCCTCTCTGGAGGATGGGGGCCCGAGGACCACCACTGTTCTTCTCTGGCGCTCAAGTGCCACCTTGCAGTGATGTCTGAGGCTACATTGCTGGGACATGAGGTTCTCTTTTCTCCAGGAGGCTGAGTCCCTTGCCTTCATTCATTCATTCATGTGTAAGCCTTCATGTATGGGAACTGAGCCTCTCACTCCTTCTGAAAGCTCAAGTCCCTTTTCTGAATTGAAGCATAAATCTATAATGATGGGAACAGGTCTCATCTCTTCTCTGAGACAGCTAGGCCTTCTGCAGGGCAGCAGGACCCCCAGAGATCCCAACAGAAGAGGAATCCCCACTGTGAGGAGAGCTGGGTACCCCAGAAGGCTCTTTCTCTTAGTATTGACAAGAGAGAGGGAAGCACGGCCCGCCTGCAGAGAGATTGGCTTGGTAGGGAGATGATGGCTCTAGGCAGCCTCCCCATTCTAGTTCCCACCATCACCCCATCTCAATCGCCTGCTATTTTGGTACTGGAGAACTTCCTCCCACAGCTCTGTGGAAACTGAAATCGTGACCCACAGCCCCCCTAAGTTATTTTAGACTTAGACTCCCCACTCGGTCTTCTCCCTCTTGCCTCATTCAGCATTGCTTTGTTTGTTTGTTTGTTTGCTTTTCTTTCTCCTGAGTATACTGCGCTTAGGCTCTAGGGAATTCCTGGGATGGGGCTCAACAGCTCCTATTGTTCTGATGCCAGGTATGTAGGCCAAGGCTGGGTGCTATACCATAAATGCATTGATGGCTGGGGCCATGGCTAAACTTTACTGCCTCTGGGCCTGGCCTCAATACCACTGGATGAGACCAGAACCCATCAAACCTCCATGATGCTGTCCCCTTTCAGGCCTCGGTCCACTCTCTGTTTGAGACTCTTAAAATGCCTCATTTCAGGCCCTTTCCCCAGATGCCCACGCTATGCATAAACATTGAGGATTTTGCTAAGGCTGCTTGGCTAGCCCAGAGCTTGGTTATTTAGTTCAGAATCTGATTGCTTGGCCAGAAAACAGCCAGACTGCCAGGATTTGAATACTCACTCCAGCACGTGGTAGTTGTGTGATTTTGACCAAGCTACTAAATTTTTCTGTGCTTCTGTTTCCTCCTCATTAGGGTTCTTATGAGGATAAGAGGAGCAGACACATGAAATATGCTTAGAATAAGGCCTGGCACATAGTAAGTACTAAAATAAATAGGATTAGTCATGATTGTTTCTTTCAGGGCTTTCTCAGCAGTGACAAGAGGTAGAGTATAGTAAAAGTCAAGGGAATGTGTTTTTATCTATGCCTCTGCCAGTTCCTAAGTGAGGGACTCTGGGAAAGCAAGCCTTCTTAGGATTTTACATCTCAGTTTCTTCACCTATAGAATGGGAATAATAAAAATGGGGTTCAATGAGATAATGTAAGCCAAGGTCTCAACTCACCCCAAAAGTTCAACAGTTACTACCATTGCCCAGCATCTCATGCTGTATCTTCTTTTCTATGATCATAAGCACCATAGAGGCAAGAGATGTCTGATTCTTTAGCAAATACATTTCTCTGCCACTCAGCACATGTCCCATATATTCAACAAATACTTGTTGAGCAGGAGAGAGGTGCACAAAGGTGTAGAGCACGCAGCATTACCACCATTTTTTTGGACATTACAATTCCAGAGACATTACTTTTACGCCCCTTCCCCCCGACCCCCAGACCAGTTCAGTCATCTCCCTTACCCGCTGTACAGCGCTGTATCCGGTTCCGCAGCCATTTCAGCAAGGGCTCCATGGTGCAGCCACACACCCAAGGGTTACCTCCAATCTGCAGGGTCACCAACCCTGGGAGGCCCTCAAGAGCTTCAAGACTCAGGAAAGCCAAGCCACCATAGCTGAGGTCCAGGTCTCTGAGATGCACGAGGCCCTGGAAGGCCTGGGGGTGTACTCTCCGCAGCCAGGGGTTGTGGCTCAGGTCGATATGCACCAGTCCATGAGCCTCCCGGAACATGTCAGCTGGCACATAGCTGAGGTTGTTGTAGCTCAGATCCAGGTGTGCTAAGCGCTTGGCATGGAGAAAGAGGCCCTGGGGCAACTCCATCAACGAGTTGTTTCGCAAATCCAGCACACGAAGTTCCATGTAGCATGTGAGATAGCCCGGCGGCACGGCTGCGATGCGGTTGTGGGCCAGGCTGAGGTTGCGGGTGTCCATGGGCAGGTCCGGAGGTACAGAGAACAGCCGCTGACCACTGCAGTCCACTACTTGGTTACGGCATGTACAAAGGACTGGGCAACTGGTACCTGCATCAGAGTGCATCACCCCAGCTGCCAAGAGGAAGAAGACCAGCAACAAGGCTGGGTGGGGAGGCCCAGGCCAGGGAAGCTGGGCCCAGGTGTCACCCATCTTTGGCAACTGGCAGCAACAATACTGTAGGGAGTCCATGAGAGCTGTGTCCCTAGGTTCAACAGTCAAGGTACAGGGAGGCTGCTACATTAGAGGCTGAGTCTGGAAGGTGGGGCTTCTGAGAGTTTTCTATCATGGTTTAAGACTTCCTTGGGAGCCTCTAAGCACTCATGGACTTCCTAAGATCCACAGGATGTCGTTTTGTGGAGCCTGGGGAGCAAGGACCCAGTTGAGATAGCCTAGGGTCTGAAAGGATGATCAAAGCCTGAGAAATGAGGGGAGGAAAGAGGAAGCCGGAGCAGCTGTCGGCAGGTCCTGCAAGAGTCCCTGCAGATCTTCTGTGTCCCTGTCATCCATGCCTGCTGGGTGCTTCCTCTTAGTGCCGAGTCTGAGAAGTGCGAGGGAGAAGAGAAGGAGATGAAAGGTGGCCTTTAAAGGTCCTGGCACTTCTTCTAAGAAAACTTAAGCTCTGTCCTAGGTCTGAGACTGATTAAGAAGTCAGAATTGCACCTGGATCTCCAGCATTCAAGGTCTCAGAGGCCGTTTCTCCCGGTGGGTCAGCGGGCATGAGTTCAAAAAAGACCTGGGGCCAGAGATTTAGGAAGGAGCCTTGGAGAAGTGTGTTCCTATGGCCTTCTGAAAGCCTGACTGTTTAGTCTCATTGGTCTTTGGACTCTCAAGGGATGCTCTCTGCTGCCCAGAGAGGGGTGAGTCCTAAATGACACCCATTGTCTGGGCCACTGAATCTGGAGAAAGCCATGAGTTCTGGAGGCACAGGTAGGGGTCAATTAGGAAAGCATTCTCTAGGTCTTCAAGCTGGCATCATAGCTGTGCACTCAGCAGGCAAAGGCAGAATTCACTCTGTCAACAGGAACAGCATTCAGGCAGAGAAATCGAGTGTCCCCTACATCCCTGTCCCCTCTCCTAGGTCCTTTGTCTTACCCACTCCTCTCTTACTTCTCATTGCTTTCTTCTTTGAGCCTCTCTGTCCAAAACCACAAAGTTCTTTGCTTGTTATCTTTCAGAACTCGGAGCCCAGCCTCCAGGTACCTACTAACCGTATCTACCTGACCTGAAGTCCTTCTCTCAGCTTTCTGTCCGGAGCTGGATGCATTTTTTTCATTGCTCATAGCTCCACCCTTGTGAACAGCAAACATCCCACCCTGAACAACTCCCTAAGAAATACATGCACCTAAGCTCTGGTGGTTTGTATATCCCTCTCAAACACTTTCAGCCTCTCTCTGTGCCCCTCTCTTTCACACACACACACACACACACACACACTTTTGCAGTTTTTCCACCAGCTTCTTCCTGCATACATTCCTTCGGAGCCCCCTACCCATGTGCCCTCAGCATCTTTTACACCACAGCACAGCTCCAACCCCAGCATCCTTTTATCTTCCAGGTTCCAGCTCCCAGCCTTCCTCTTAAGCCCACACATACTTGGTCTGGCAAAGAGATGGAGAACCACATCCCACCCAGGGCCTCACCCCACTGCTCATCCGTCACCCCCTGTGGCCCCAGCTTCTCTTTTACCCACCTGCTGTCCTCAATTACCCCCACCTCTCATCCTTTATCCCCTCGGTCCTTTCCCACCCGGTTTTTCATTGCTTATGAGCATCAGTCTCAATACTGGGAAATCACCCGGCACCACCTTATACAGACTCATTTTTCTCAGCCTCAGGGTCTCCTGCTATACTCCCACAGGCCCTCAGGAGACTACTCACTCTGTTCCAAGGACACAGACATCAATCTGCAGCAGACAAACGGCTCTGCCTCTCTCATCCTGGAATCCCCGCTCCTTTGCTTGCTAGCTTCCGAACAGATTGCCTACTGGGCTCTTCCCCTCCCCCGACTCTGCTCTTCCACGTCTCCTGGATCCCAGGCCAGCATCTTCTGCGTTTTCCTGTCCTGTGGTCCCTGTGCCCCTTCTTTTATGCTGAAGGGAAATCTGAGAGAAGATGCTTAGAAAGTTCACAGAATCTGAATGCCTCTTGGGAAACTCAGCTGGTACCGAGGATGCCTTGGTGTGTGGCTTCCGCCAGAGCCAGGTCTTCCCCTCCCTCCTCCCTCTCTCCCTTTCCCCCTCCCTCCATTCCTCTCCCCTTCTCTCTCTCTTTTTCGCTCCCTTTTTTTTCCTCGAGGGCCAAGTAGTGACGTTTCACTGTCTCTTAGCAACTGCCTCCACATCTCTGAGCAACAGGAGAACTGGCTATAGACCCCATCAAGATGAGAGAATGAAGTTCTCCTGGTGAATTCACAGCCACCCTCAGGGTCCTAGTGGCAGGGCAAGGGGAAGAAAGGAGAGGAGAGTAAGCAGCCTTGGGACATGGGTTAAGGGAGAGGAGCCAGCAGGGGAGAGAAGGCAAGAGGCTTCATTAGGAAAGGATGGAGTGAGCAGAGCATTGGTGTGGATTCTTAGACGGAGCATGGAAACTTTAAATGCAACAGACCCCAAAGGGATAGAAAACCATACTATGAAAAAAGGAATTCAGTGAGGTGGAGAAACACAAAATGGATGAGAACAATGAAGTCAAGAATAAGAATGAAAAGAAGAAAGGAACAGGGTTGAGTCTCAGTGTTTGTTCACTTGATGGGCAAACACTTTACATTAGATGCCATATTCCATCTATCTCCAGGCCTGAGTGTCATTTGGTTTCCAGCAATTGGTGACTGAATGCAAGATTATTAGGAAGAATTATAAGTGAATTGTTTCCTCTGTTCCTTCTATCTACATCCTGACCCCACAAATTCTCTGGGGTTAGGAGCTCCGGATGAAGTGCCAGTTGATCTGAGAGCCCTTGGGATGCACAGAAACAATCGGCTAGTTCAGGTAAGGGTAGCTGGGCATCTACAGATACAAGTATCCATCATTAGGGAACAGAAATGACCAAATAAGAATTAGAATCCTGGGCTAGGATGATGGCACAGCAGGTAAACATCTTGTAGTATAAAACACAAAGACTGGGGTTTACATTCTCAGCATCCATGTAGAAGCCTGGCATTTGTGGCAGCTTGCTTATAATCCCAGTGCATGGCAGGTAGAGATGGGGTACCCATGGCAAACTAGCTAGAGAGACTAGATGAATTGGGAATCTTTGGGCTCAAACAAGAGTCCTTGCCTC
Source organism: Sigmodon hispidus (assembly GCA_004025045.1). NCBI lineage: Eukaryota > Metazoa > Chordata > Mammalia > Rodentia > Cricetidae > Sigmodon > Sigmodon hispidus. The sequence continues at coordinate 102,093 of PVIH01001682.1, read as the reverse complement.
AATGTACAAAGCATAGAATTATTGTGGATGACACCTCTGGCCTCCACATGCATGTATAACATGCACATGCATACACATACATTCATGTGCTCCTACACATATGAACATGGACACATACGTGTATTTTTACTGCACATAATACACATGATAAAAGAATATTAAGCTTCTCACCTCTGGCCTCCACAGGCATGTGTAACATGTGCACATGCATACACACATGTATATACATATTCATGTGCCTCTACACATATCAACATGGGCACACACATGCATTTTTTACTGCACATAATGCAAGAATATTAAGCTTCTTTCTTCTTTTTGAGAGCTCCAGGAATCCCTTTGGTTTTGTCCCCTTTAAGATCATCCCCCCCACATTCTACATTGAGTTCATATAAAGCTGCAATGTCACAATACCTCTTCCTTCCTTTGAGCAAGCCTCTTGTTCAGTGGATCAGCATTTACAAATTGGCTTGGCTAATTGGTTTGATTGAATAGCTGGCTTTCCCCTCCCTTCCCCTTCTCTTGCCTCCCCCACTCCCCATCTTGCTACTCAGCCCAGGCCAGTCTTGAATTCTCAAACTTCCTGCCTCCTGAGTGTTGCTGGATTACAACCACCACACTTGATTGCTTTTCCTTGAAAAATAATGTTTTGAACACCCATTGTGTGTTTAATCATTGACAAGATGGTAGGTTTTTATCTTAGGAGGTGGAGGCAGAACTAGGAGGTGGTTCAGTCGGTAAAAATCTTACCCTATAAACTTGGGACTTCAGTTCTATCCTCAGCATCCAAGTGACAAGCTGGGGTAGTTATGCAAGCTTGTGATCCCAGCACTGTCTCAAAAACCTCCTAAGGAATGAATGACATCCAAGGTTGACCTCTGACCTCTTCACAAAATGTACCTGCACATACATCATACACACACACCACACACACACACACACACACACACACACACACACACACACACGCCCCTCCCTTTATGGATATGGACATTGACTCTATGCTTTTTCAGTGTATTGACCTGGAACCTTCTTTATCTAAATGATATGGGGGCAAAATGATGCTCTTGAGATAAAATTTGAATTTATACATGTTCTGGGCATTTAAGTTCTCTAGGTAACTGAGCTTATCATGTCTACCAGGATTCCCTTTAATAGGTCCCCTTCTGGGCCCTCTCTATTGTGCAGCCTTTTACCTTTTATAGTACCTAGTGCAGAGCAATATGTGGCGATGGGTTTACAAACACTTAGGCTCTGATACTAAGGTACTAACTTATGAGGTTAGTATCGCCTCTACCCTTAGAGTGGGCTGGTGGTTGTTAAAACTTATGTGTGATTTTAGAAATAAAGTACTGACCTTATCTCAGTTGAAATTGAGGATGGTTGGCCTCTGGAGTGCAAAGCTGTCATCTCACTTTATTAATTGGTTTTTTTTTTGTAACAAAATCTCACTGGAGAGAATTTGAAAAGTGATTAGGAAAAGTAGAGAAAGGTATTCACAGTTGAACATTTAGTGTTGGCTTTGCATGATACGAAATTTACAGTTACAATAAAAGTTAATGTGGGAAAAATATAGTAGATTTTCTTAGTAAATGGGGGGACAGATGAATTAATGGGTAAAATGCTTGTTGTACAAAGATAAAGGACTGAGTTTGGATCTCAACACTCATGTAAAAGATGAGGTTATGTTTGCTACCCTAGTCCTGGGTGGTGATGGTGGTAGAAACAAGTGGAGCCTGATGATTCCCTGACCAGCTAGTCTGCTCCAGTCAGTGAGCTCCAGATGCAGGGAGATGCCTTGCTCCAAAAAATTGGGGATTTAGCTCAATGGTGGAGTACAAAAGGTCCACCTTAGGAAGAAGTCATGGATTTCCCTGGGAAGGGAAAATAGGTGAGATCTCCTGGGTTAACTGAGAACAGGTGGGGTGGATGGGAATGGATGGGGGGGAATATGAGGGATCAGGCTGGGAATAGCACAGAGGAGGAGAGGAATGAAAGAGATATCTTGATAGAGAGTGTCATTTTGGGGTTAGGGAGAAACCTGGTGCTAGGGAAACTCCCAGGAACACAAGGATGACCCCAGCTATGACTCCTGTCTATAGTGGAGAGGGTGCCTGAAGGGCCAACTACTGTAACCAGATTGGTGATTACCCTAATTGTCATCAGAGAGCCTTCATTAGTAATGGAAGAAAGACAATGCAGAGATGCTCAGCCAAACACTGGGCTGAGCTCCTGGAGGCCAGTTGAAGAGAAGAGGAATTGTAAAAGTAAAAGGAGTCAAGATCATGGTGGGACCCCTGACCTGAGCACCTGGGAGCTCACAGACTATGGACAGACAGGGAGCCAGCATGGCACCGACCCATGGCCCTGTGCATGTGGGTGATGGCTGTGTAGCTTAGCTTGGTCTGATTGTGGGGCCTCTAGCAATGGGATCAGAACCTGTCCTTGGAGTATGAGCTGACTTTTAGGACCTGTTTATTTCAGGTGCTGGTATAAGCTTTGGTGCACAGGAGGTGCTTGGTCCTGCCTCAGCTTGTTATGCCATGCTTTGTTGACTCTTATGGGAGCTGAACTGAGGGGGAGTGGAGGCAGACAGGAGGTGGGGGGTAGGGATGAGAAGAGAGGAGGGAGGGGAACCTGTGGTTGGCATGTAAAATAAATAAAAAATATATAATATTTATATATTTATATAATAAATAAAATATATATTATATAAAAATATATAATAAAAAAGAAAAAAATAAGTTAGAGAACAATAAAGGAAGACATTTGAACTTGATGCATGGCTTCCACATGAAAACATGGGTTCACACTCACACACAAAGGCACACTCGAAAGGGCATACACAGACAAGATCACACACACAGACACACAGACACACAGACACACAGACACACAGACACACAGACACACAGACACACAGACACACACACACACACACACACACACACACACACACACGACCTGGGCTAGACTGCTTCCTCTTGATTGGGAACTTCAGGATGATGACAACTGAGGCCTGGGGCATCTATTTCACAGGACTGCTGTACCAATGAAGCACACAGCACTCCAGACGGGCTTGTCAAGGGAACAAATGAAAAGATCATTGAAACCTTGCTGAGTAGTTATGCACAGAGAAAAACATTAATTTGCATGAAAACTGGAAACCAAGGAAAACAATCATGTTTGCTGATGATTTGAATGTGTCCTTATGCAAGGTAAGCCTCAAGATTTACAAAATACTTCAATTAGAGAAAAGGATGGCAGCATCTACTATATCTTCTGTAAATGTGAAATTCAATGAGGTAGAAATATCTTAAGTGTCTTCACTTTTAATCATTTTTTGACTCATTAAGGGATTCTGTGAATCCTAAATTGGTGTTTTGTGACACACAATGTACCATGGAAAAAAATGCTTGTTCACAAATAAGTTTAAGAGATAGATAGTGCCTTCAGCAAAATGAAGTGAATTTATTTATTTGGAAGATGTATCTGAAGCTTAATATGAAAACAGTCTGTTTGCAAGAGCAGCCTGAAGATGAACGACATCATGGGAACATAATGCCCAGAGTTTCCTATAGTTATTTGAGATCTTTCTTCTTTTCTTCCTCCCTCCTCTGTCTCTTCTTCCTCTTTCTGCTCTTTTCCTCCTTCTTTCTCTCCTCTTTTTATTCCTTCTTACCATTCTCTCTTTCTTTCTTCTTACAGTACTGTTGATCATGAGAATGGTTTTAAGTGAGAAATAGCTTTAGAAATACTGTAATTGTTTGAACTATAATTTATCAAAGTTTATTCTTGTTTTCAATCTAGCCCTAGTAATGACTTATTTAGAACTCATAATTTTGTTTGTTTCATATTAACTAAATTTATTTATTCATTGACATTGTTGGATCTACAACAATTCTTTTTCTTATATGGTGATATGCAACCATATATATATACATATATATATACATATATATAAATAAAGGTTTGGTTGCTTTCACCCCCTCCTTTTTAATTTCTCTCCCATCCCATCAACATCTCCCTCTTTCCTACATGTCCCTTTTCTACAGACAAGTCTTTCTGTTTTCTGTGGGGACCCACAGAATTTAACTAGGGCTATTCTAATGACCAGAGTGTGAAAGAAACCACTCATTAAAGTCTGCTGAGTTCACCAGTGGGCACACAAATGACAGTGACTCCTCCTCACCAAGAACTTATCAATGACCAAAAGGCCTCATGAGTCCTTTCCCCATCCTATGGACTGAAATGAGAGTCCCTTCATGGATAAGTAACAAGTCCATGTTGAGTCACTGGGCTGGGTCATAAAAATATCCATGTTGAGATACCTGCTTCCCCTTGAAAAGCGACAGTCTCTTGTACAGCAGACAGGAGGGATTCAATTAGCAATATGGTGGATCATGACATAAATCTTTTCAGGGCTTCTTGCAAGTTGTGGACTCTTTGAACTGTAAAAATTTACTCTATCAGTGGGGTGTAGCTGAGCTGATAGAATGTTTGGAGAACATTTATGAACCCTTGGGTTTGGTTCCTAGCCTTTCATAAACTGGGCTTGGAGACACATGTCTGTATATCCAGGAACTGAAGGCAAGAAAATCATAGTTTCAAGGTCATATCCAGTTAATTTGAGGCCAGTCCCATACTACATCATGAGACCTTTCCTGGAAAAGAAAAACAAAACTTATTCTATTGTAAAGATATGTAGAAATCAGCAAGGGAGATGGAGAAAATGAAATGAGTTGAGAAATCATTTTCATTACTATGATTTCTTGAATGCATGACAAATTAGTTGTAACAATGACAGAAAACTTTTAAACAGAGGAAAATTAATTTAATATACCACGTACAAATTTGTTCAGGGAAAATTATGACACGTTAGGAGAATGATGATGGAGGAGAAAATGGAAAGCTAATTTCTCATATTGCTGGGAAAGTTTAAAAATAGGAAAGATGGCGACTGCTAGATTATCATAACTTAATGAAGCATTTAGCAGAAACCGGGAAGCTGGAAATGAAAGCCATCTGGGGAAAACCTGGTCGAGAATGCACAGATGATGTTATTAAGACAATGGTGACGATAACAGTATTGGAATATGCTTAGAGTAATGACGGGAGATTGGCTTCACTAAAAGGTTAAAGTACAGATTGCACACTGAAAACCACGCTGTGGCATCATTCAGTATAAATGCTTCGAAAAAATGACCACAGATGTACAACGCTTTTAGCAAGTCGTTCTCACTACCAGCAGAGTATGAAAAATGGAAAACAAGCCAACAATGGTGAACACAATCTCAGAGTAAGAAATACTATTAAGATACCAGATCCATGTTTTATTTTTTTCCTATACAGCAAAGACAATAATAAAAACACAAGCCAGAAAGAGAGGAGAGTAATACATTACTCCCAGCTGTGAGAGGAGGCATCTTCTTGTGTAAGAAAATAGACAATGTCATTAGGAATAAGATTGCATTTGTCAAAAACATGGCATTGAAAGACAAGGCTTTAGAGAAAGAAATGTGATAAGACAAGAGAGGATCGAAAGAAACTCAATGGAAAATAGATTCTAGGTATAAATATTTGAAATGACATATACAAAATATATTGAGAAATGGTGCAAGTGTATTTTTTAACAAATGGATGCAATATGCACTTTGCTCTGATTCAAAGACAGAAAACGGTACATGTAGTACCTTATATCCTTGTAGCAGATAGATTAATACCTATGGATATGTAATTTTGTAGGATACAGAAGACTTTGTAGATGTGCTTAAATGGGGGTGGGAAGATTGTTCTGGATGATTCACATAACTCTGATGTAAGCCTAAGTGTTCTAACAACAAAAAGAGATATAAGGGTCAAAGGAGAAAAGAAAAAGGCAAAAGTGGAGGTTGGAAATATCACATTCCTTTTGAAGATGGAGAAAGGGACCATGAACCAAGAGACATAGGTAGTCTCTAGAGGCTGGAGAGAACCATGAAATAGAATCTCTCCAAATATTCCAGAAGGAATATAGCCTTGGTCACCCACCAGAGGCTCCAATTTCTAGAACTGTGAGAAAATAAACTTATTTTTTTAAAGCCATTAATTTTGTAGTAATTCATCATAATAGTCATAGAAAATTAACATAGTCCTCAAAATGGCCACCTCATGGGTAGGATATGTGAGTAGGGCTGGAGGTTACTCATGTGGTTAAGTTACTAATCAGCAGACTTCATACTAATCAAAGTGGGATGGCAGAGAGTGGAGAAATGGCTTAGTCTATAAAGTACTCATCACAGAAGCATGGGGATTGAATCTCAGATTCCCATTACCCATGTAAGAAAGTCAGGTACTGGGAAGGTGGAGCCAGGCATCCTTGAAACTCAATGACCAACCAGTCCTGTTTAATTGGAAACTTCAGGGTCAGGGAGAGACATACTCCCCCCCATCTGAAAAACAGAGTATAGAGAGATCCAGGAAAGCAACCTAACAGTAATCTCTGGTTTACACACACACACACACACACACACACACACACACACACACACACACACACACACACACATATGCACACGCTCACACTCACACACACACATATTTTCTTTCTTTTCCTCACCCAGTCTCCCTGTGGCTACACTATTAGAGATGACATTTTTTTGTCAATCATTAACAGTCAATAACTCCTCATAAAGGGAGTCTACTCAGCCTGTGATCAAAAGTTGAGAACCAGGGTGAGCAGGTATCCAGTGCTGCTGCATGTTCACAGTTGCAAAGACCATGTCCTATCTTTATGGAACTTCTCACCCTTCTGTCTTCAATTCTTTCTGCCTGCTCTTCTGTGAACAAACATCTTGGCTTTTTAAAAGAACAACCAGCAGGACATTAGTTTATCCAGTGAGGGATACCGAACTAAAGTGTGGAGAATGACATTGATGAAACAGCATCAGACCATAATCAACTATTCACTTTAGCACTCATTGGCTCTGTGCTCTGAAACTCTGACATGTCCTTATTGACTAGTTTTTTTTTCATTTCTAAAATGAAGATAGGAATGTATTTCATAGGCTTGCTGGGTGAATCCAGAGAAACAGCACCTGGCACAGTTCTCTGTCCTTTAGAAAATCTGAATGAACAAAGCACCTCCTCCATTAATGGAAGGATCACTTTATAGAACTGAGCTAGGAGCTTCTGTAGCTGATTTGTGGAAACCTCTAGCTTGGCCTTACAAGTAAGGGTTTGAAATAAGATTAATACCTGACTTAGGTTATTAATTATATGACCCACAAAGCCACTTACCATAGTGTTTGACACATAGCCAGCTCCCAGCAGACCTTTGTAGTTATTGTTGCTATATTGTTAACTATTATTTGGAGAGAAGGTAGAGGTGAGCAGGGGACCACAACCCAAATGAGGTCTTTGTTCTTTTTTTAATTTGTGACCAACTTCAAATTTTTATTCTTTCTTTGGTTCCAGGATCTGTTCTCTAGTTTCTTCTTCTGTGTTATTGTTATTGTGTGTATGTGCATGTTAGTATGTGCATGAATGCATGTTCATGTGTAGATGTCTGGAAGCCAGAGGCAGGCAATATCTTACTCTATCACTCTCTATCTCATTTTTTGAAACCTAGTCATTCACTAAACCTGGAGTTCAGCAATTTGGCTGGCTTTGCTGGCCAGCAAGCCCTAGAGATCTTTCTGCCTCTGCTCATCAGCACTGGGATTATGGGCTTGCACTGTTGCTACTACTTTTGATGTGTGAGGATGTGAACTGAGGTTCTATGTTTGTGGGAAGCACATAACTATCGTCCCAGGTCCACTTCTTGATCTTTTAGACATTTCCTTGCTTTTCCTGTTTTGATAATCCTCTATATTATCACTTTAGCATCTGATTCAACATTCTATACAATTCCTGACTGCTGTAGTGTGTATTTGGGTGCATGTATGGATGTGTGTAACACATACTTGTACAGTGTATGTGCATACATAGTTGTAAATCAGAATGCATAGGTATGTGTGCGCAAAAGAGAGTATAGGGGAAGTGTATGTGGCTGCTTTGGAAGCATAAACAATAAATATCATGATTACCTGGTTCAAAGAAAGGCACATTCGCACACAATGTGATAGATATCTCCACCCACTGAGGCTTGCCTTTATTACTAGTAAGAAAGGCTAGCTGGGAAATGAGAAGAAGCTGGAGGGCAGGCTTGTTCAATGCCAAGTATTCTTTTGGCCAAATCCTTCCTGGAGTCACTTTCACTATCATGCAAACCACAGGCAGCTCTGAGACTTAGAAATGTTCCCAGTGGCACAAAACTGAGCTGATAAGTATTTTTCTGAGAAATTAATTTTACTAACATAGAAGCAAAACACTACTCTCAATGCAACTGCCTGTTTATCTGCCACTGTTCTAGACTATGAGTAATCTGTGAGTAGGTATAGTGGTTTTCTTTCTGTTTTTCTTTCTCCCTGGCTTAGCACATAGCAACCATAGAATTGTCTCAGACATTTACTGCAATAATGGGCAAATTTTGTTTTGAGAATCAGGCCAGCTGTAATTTGCCTTTGTCTCCACTTCACAGAGAGCTTAGCAAACCCCCAGTAGATGTAGTGGCCAAATGTCTATGTAGAAATACTACTGTTATCTACTGGTGGACAAGACAGACAGATTCCCTCACTTCTAGAAGAAAGAAATGGATTGAAGGGATGAACAAAAGGATTCCTAGCAGGATAGTAGCAATTAGATAACAGACATTATCACTGTGTGTCCTGTGGAAGGAAAGCATCTTTGCTCTGGGAGGAAAGAGACTATTTCTTAGCTGCACACACAAGACTATTATGGGTATGAAGCAAAATCAATATATACATATCCACTGTAATGTACAACATCAGTCAGAGGGTAAAAAAGGGTGGCTTAGCTTCATCTACTTGTTGACCCCCTACTAGACACTAGACATGGAACCAGCTCGGGTGCTGGAGTGCAGCCAAGTGTGATTTGCCTGAGAGCTGAGTGCATCTTTGTTCAGACTGGTCAGTGTCCAGGATGTCTAGATAACTATTTTGACTGAATGTCCTCTTTAGTGGTAAACCAAACAAACTCTTATTGATTTTATTCTGGGTTGGAAGACACAGATAAGAAACACACAGAGAAATACACAGTGATTTGGTGGATGATAAGTGTTGTGGATGAAAACAAATCAAGGCATAAGAATGGAGGTTAAATCATCAGCCTGATATTCTGTAGCTCAGAAGAGGCAGAACTAACACTTGTTAAATTGGAGGAATGACTGATTGGCCTTCTTAATCTGTGACCAAAAGACTGCAGAGCTTCAGGTCACGGATCTCATTTTCATTCCAACTAAGGAGATGCCAGAAAAAGAGAACTTTTCATATGTCAATCATCACGTTTATAAGCCCTTGCTCTTCTTCATCATTAGGTACCATGCAGAGCACCGGAGATGCAGCAGTCAGCTAAGCAGTCTCCTGTTCTGGGAGGCTGGAAGTAGAGAAGACAGATCAGAAACCCTTGAAAAGGTACAAAGTACTTCAAAGGGAGAATGTAAGCTGAAAAGGGAGGTGAAAAGGACCACTATACTATGGGAATTGAAGTCAGTTTACTGATGACCTACTTGCATTCCCACTTTAATTGCAGGCAGGATATGAAATCCATCTAAATGTCCACTGCAAAAATTAATGGATTAGCAAAATGTGACACAAGTATGTCATGTACATACTGAAATATGATCACTGGCAACATCATGGATGAACCTGAAGGATGTTATAATAAATGAAGAAGACTCAGAGAAAGGCAGGTATCACATGATCTCAGCTTTGTATAGAATATACAAATACTAGGCTAAAAGGAGCAGAGAGTAGACTGCTAGTTTCCAGGAACTGGACGGAATAGTGGATGGGAAGATCTTTGCCAAAACATAACATTTCAGTTAGTAGTAGTAAATTCTAGAGCAAAGCAACTATACTTAATAAAACTGCACAGAAATTCTTGGATGTTATTTTCACAAAAATTTGTATGTTGTAACAGATAATTAACCAGCTTTATTTGATAATTTCAGTATATGACAAAGCATCATGTTGAACACACATAAATATAAAAAGGTATTAAAATAATGACATGTTTATCACACTCATAAGCTCACAGCAGCTGTGGTGACCTGCATGAGACCTGTACAAGATCAAGCCCGTCAAAATTGAGGCATGGATGAGAATGCATCCTCAGACCCTACCCATTATTGAGAAGCTATTAATAAAGGGAGAGGGGGAACCATTTACTTTTAAGGGTGTGCCCAGTAGTAGGTTTTTTATGATCCAGTGGATGGTCCCACACCCATGTACATAGAATAGTACTAATTAGACAGTAGGTTTATCACAAAGAAAAAGGGAAAAAAAAGATGAGGACATGAAGTTGGGGTGGGGTGTATGCTGGAGGGATATGGAAGGAAATAGAAAGGGAACTTAGTGATAGAGACCATACTTCATTGGATACACAAATGAAATTCCATAAAAATGAAGTAAATAAAAATCACAAGAGAGGTAGGGCTGTTCTTGGCTGGGGCTGTGGAGGAAAGAGTCTCTGAGGAAAGGCGTTTAGTCTGGACCTCCTTTCTTGAGCTTTGAGGTGGTATTGGTCATAAGCTTGTTGATTTTGCTGAGCAACCCTTTATGTGTGGCTCCCTCCGTCTGCTTTCCTCTATGGATGTCTACAGAGGCTGACTCCTTTACAGCCATAATTCCGTTTATGATTCTGATGCTGTCCAGGAATGTCTCCAGTCTATTCACTCCATAGCCCAGACTCATGAGCTGTTCCTGTGATCACTGACTCTGAATCATGCAAACAACACGTTCATTCAGGATAAACATATTCTCCAACGCAACCTGAGAAGTATGGGAAGAGGATGGTGTTTTTTTTTGGGAAAAGAGAGCTTTGATGTATAAGAAAGAGGCAATAGGAAGCAGGAATTGGGAAGAGCAGCAGGTTTCCTTTTGGGCTTATTTATAGGATAATTGTCAATTAGGTCTTGTTAACTGAAAGTTTGACTAGAAATATCCTGGAACAGAATGGCATGCCTACCTTCTGTACCTACGATCTTTGTTCTCTCTGATCTTCCCATGTGGAGAAAGATATGCTGTCCTTCTATGGATAAGGTGTAGATGATTTGGGTGATGTATTCGTGCCTACTTTTATGAAGCCACTGCCAACAAGTTTTTCCTTTTCTCACAGTTATTACTCTCATCCAGGCCTTGCTGGATGAGAACTACAAGACCTGAGTTAATCCTGTAGCTAGCAGAGGTGAGGCATTGGAGCCAGGTTTTTGAGAGCATTGCATGGTCCAAATTCTGGCCATGTCTTTTGAGACCAAGGTGTGATGAGGAGCAGCATCTCAAGCCCCCACTATGATGGTCCATATCACTCCACCATGATGGACTGTATCTTCCACAATCCAAGAGTTAAAACAAACTTTCTCTGTTAAGTAACTTCTGTCAGGTATTTTTCCACAAGAAGATAAAGTGTAACCAAAAGTTTTTCTAATGGGAATGCCATTGGGATATTCAAGAAAACGCAACTTAGCTGTCAAGACCTTTTTTTTTTTTTTTTTTTAACCAAACCTTATAGGCTGTGGTGTAGTCCAACTCCTTCCCATCTGTACATGCACAGCCTCTCCCAACATCTTCCTTGGAGACCAGGCCTTTGCTCTGAAGGACACTAATACACAGCTAACATTGTTGAGCACTTTAAGTGCTATTCAGGGATTATGAACTATTTCATTTCACTTTCAGAGCACTCCTATAAAATGCTAAGTGTTTCTATTTCATGTTTTTCAGATTTTAAGTTAAAATGTTTGTTTACTTACTTTAAAATCATTTTTATGTATGTAGATCTGTGTGTGTTTGTGGGGCTTGTGCACAGGGTATTCAAGTGCAGATGCACACAGAAGCCAGAAGAGGGCATTGGTCTTAGAATTAGAAGAGGTTGTGAGTTACCTGATATGAGTGTTAGAATGAGAATTCCAGCCTCTGTAAGAGAAGCATGAACTCTTTGCTGCCGAGCTCCAGCCCTTACATATCTCTCTTCTGATTGGTTAAAGGAAAAGGCTTGCTGAGCCTGCTGTGGCTGAGAGCAGAGATTTAACATTACTTTGTCTTGTAGCAGCTGGTACAGAGAGAGGTATCAAGAGCACCACAGAAAGCCCTAGCTGATGTGAGCATGGGTCAGTCTCCTAACCTCTATGAGCTTTGGTATCCTCCTGTGGAAATGGAAAAGACAAGCATTTCCTTCTTCAGCAAATTTCTAGGAACGTTGTATGTTTTTGAGCACTTTGAGCACATATTACTAATTTTTCCTTCTGGATCACAACTTTTTGAGTTGAGCTCCCTCAATTCAAGGCTTCTAGGTTTGGTTATGATCCTTCAAAGGACTGAAGGACCAAGAGAAGGTAGATATAGAAGATTCTGAGATGACTTTATTCCAACTGACTGTTTACTCAGTTGCTAATTTTTCCAGAACCTCTTTTGTAGCTGGCCTTGGGTTCTGTAGTGCTGGGAGCAGGAAAGCCATTGGTTTTAGGTGAGAAGACAAAATTAATGACAATTCGGAATTATTAGATGTGCAATTCAACTTAGCCCTAGGTGGACAGAGAGTGGAGGTATAGAGTTTCACAGTAAAGAAAGTGATGGAGAGATGAGAGTAATCAAGGAAGGGCTTCAGGCTGGAGAGGACTAAAGAGGCTGAGAGCATCAGGGGATGTGATGGAGGCTGTGGTGATCCTTATCAGTCCATGCTATGTGGGCATTGTCATCATCTTGGTACTCAAAGACACTGAGAACTTACTGTATCTTAGACACAGAATCAAATTTATTAGCTGTCCCAGTCTTTTGAGGTTGACATCACCATACCTCATTTCTCTTGATGGGAAACAGGCAAATGGAAAGAGATGTGTCTAGGTTATCAGTGGCACAGATGGCTTCTAAAGTCTATTTGGTATATATAGAGCCCATGGCTTAACCACAAAGCCAATGTGTGAAATGATGTCCAGCTGGGGAAGAGAAGGTGTGGACAGTAGGAAGAAGGCTGATACTTGTTGAAAGAAGAGAAGGAGGGGGGTCTCATTGAGTATTCGTTTTGTTTTAATGTTTATCTGGGAAGAACTTTGAGGCAAAGATATAACTGACCTGGAGGAAGGACCAAGTCATGGGAATAGGAAGGGGCTGGATTCTTTGAGTTAACTCAGGCTCTGTTCAGGAAAAGAGTAGGGAGGCTACATTGTTCTCAGTGTAGTATATGAAGGTGGGGAAGAGAGGTTACAATGGTAAGCTATGCCCTCAGTTCTAGTATGATCCTTACTGGGAAATGTGGGCATAAAGATCTTGACTTGGTCCATTCAGGGAGGCATGTTTCAAGAAGTGGACAACAATGAGACCAAGAATGAGAATCAAACCACATTCTACTACTCAATAGCTCAGGTGAAGGAGTTCTGAACCAAGACAACAGATGACGCCCAGCTCTCCTTTAAGTTTCCTGTGGAACCAGAGGATAAACCATACCTTCTTTCTGCCTTCACTTTCTCTATCTAATAACATGAGTGTTTGGACCAGATGAGGGTTGAGTAGGTGTCAAGTTCCAGTAAGGATGATGACTAAGCATTTGCCAAGATTGGAGATGCTATTTAGGAATTTTTTTTCTGTAATAGAGTGGTTATCTTTGGGATGACTGCTTGGCTTAAAGTCTTCAGCAGCAGACTTAACATTAGCTAGGACCTGAAAAGAGGTTGGAGACATCCCTACTGCCCTAGAGAAGAAGGGACTGGCAGAGCTGGTGTGATGGAGCAGCCGCTGCCTGCATCCCAGAATAGCTGCAGCCTCCTGGCATCTGCCATGCTGGCTGCAAAATCCCATCCCATTGGTTGCTCCCTCTCTCTGCCATCTGCCAGGTGCTGCTTTCCAGGTTTTTGTGGCACCGGCTAAGCAGTCCTGTGTGTATTATAGCATGCTTGCTAGCTTCTTTCTCCAAGTGCCCAGAATCATAATAGCAGCTCCTGTCTGCTTCCCTCACTTTACCTCCATGGTGGTTGAGGACAGAATAGTAGCTTGAGATGGTGGTAAAGGGCTCAGCATTTATGTCAAAGGTTACAAGGTCTTTCTACAGATTACAGTTGGGCATCTCTCTTGACTTTGATATCATCATGCTAAAATTAAAGTGCAATTGAATAATTGTTCTGCTGCTTTTTTTCTGTTATGGAGACAAAAATAGATCTTGACTTTCTACTCATCCCTAGCCACACAGATGAGTTGGAGCTTGCTCCTATCCCAGCTCCAGCTGGCCATGTTAAGATGCTCTAGTCTTTGCTTTGTTCATAGTGATAAGCTGAAGGCTGAACCAAATCCCAAAGCGCCTACCCAGAGGCGACTCTGAGGCACATCGTTCTTTTATGGTGTCGATGGTTCAAATGTACCAATTGGGTTATTTCTCTGAGAATATTCTCATGGGAAGGGGTGGGAAATGTTCTTTATTGAATTGTGAAAATGATGAATGCTATTGTCTGCTTTGGTAGGATGGAATTGAATCAAGCAGAAACAAAGACCAGAGACAAAGAAGAGTGTCTCTCACTGATCCCCTGTCCCTCTTCTTCCTATAGTTCCACTTTCAAGCAGAATGAAGAAGGTCACAAGATATGAGATGCACTTCACAGTTTTACTTTGGTGGTCAGGGAAAGCTTTCTCTCAGTATTAGTGTGATCTTAGGCTTGAATAAATCAAAAGAGTGATTCGGGCAAACACACAGAAGGGGGCAGTCTGGAGCAAGGGGGTAGACAGTGCAAAAGACTTCAGGTAAGAGGCATCTGATATTTTTAAAGACTAGTAAACATATCTACTGTGGATATGAAGTCAGATAATAACTCAGAACCTCTCTTTTGGGTACTCAAACTGTGGGCTTACTTTTTTCCAACCTGCACCAGAGTTGAGGTGGTATCTGAGCTACAGTTTTATGGTGTTTGTCAGTTGTAACTTGAGGGCTCAGATATGTCAGAGAATAGCATTGAGGCTCATACTATAACTGAATCTCTCTGTGTTCATTCCCAAGATATACGACTTCCCTTGAATAAGCTTCCTTTGA
Organism: Sigmodon hispidus; assembly: GCA_004025045.1. Classification (NCBI taxonomy): domain Eukaryota; kingdom Metazoa; phylum Chordata; class Mammalia; order Rodentia; family Cricetidae; genus Sigmodon; species Sigmodon hispidus. The sequence goes on along the minus strand of PVIH01001682.1, from coordinate 86,985 downwards.
TAACTGCCTAGAATCCGTCAAAACCACTTCTAAAGGACTCCAGAGGACAGAACAATTCTTTGTAGACAGAAAAGCTTCAATGGAATGGATTTCTTTCATTACAATTGCTTAGGTGTGACATTCCATGAACACATGCCAATTTGTTCTCTGTGTGTTTGTTCCTTTCTTCACTCATTTAACAAGAATTTATTGAGTGTCTGATATCTGCCAAGGTATACAGAATCTACAAAGATGAATCAGTCACAGTTTCTGTTTTCAAGGCTCTCAGACTCGGGTGGGTGTGGAGAAGGCAGCCATGTAAATAGACAATTAGAGAAAAACATGGCAGGCACTGAGCTGAATGAAGTAGGATCTGAGTATTATTGTAGGTCCCAAAGGAGGGGGTGGTCTTGTGAAGAACTAGGGTGGTCTATATAGAGAACATGACTATCAAGCTGGACACTGAAGGCCTAGGGAAGCCTGACAGTGGGGATTCGTTATGGGAGATGATATATGTTAAGAATATGCCATCGTTAGAAAGGATGTTTAGGAAGTTATGAATAGTCCCAGACTGCATGTCAAACCGTGTGGCTTGTGGGCTGCATGGGCCCTAGGGTAACAATGAATATTCAACACAAAACTGTAAACTTACGAAATGTATGTATGTGTGTTTGTGCGTAGGGGTGTGTGTGTGTGTGTGTGTGTGTGTGTGTGTGTGTGTGTGTGTGATCAGGAAACTTCAGTTGTCATTAGTTAGGCATTCTCTACCTTTTGTTTTGAGTCAGGCTTTCTCAGTGGTCTGGAAGTCATCAAATAGGCTTGGCTAGTGGTCACCAGACTCCAGAGATCTACTTGCTTCCACTTCCTCAGTGCTGGGATTACAAACATGTACCACAATCCAACCGAACTACTTTATATTCTGAGGATCCAATACACCTCCCTTTTTTTGCAAGGCAAGCACTGTGCTCCACTAACCCTTCACTCTAGCTCCAGAATCATTTTTTTGTCTTAATTCAATTGTGCAGTTCTGTAGTGTAAACCTTACAGATGATAAAGTCATATCATAGTGTTGACAGATTGAATATGTTTGTGAGGGTTTTCTAGCTTCTGAGTTGATAAAACAGGAGAATAGCTGAGTCAACCTAGAAAGCATTTGGTGTTTTGACTTTGTTCTGTTGATTTCAAGAAGCACAAGGAAACTTTAAGTCAGGTAGTAATAAAACAGATTAGACTGTTATAATAAATAATATAATCAAATGCAAATAACATGATAATAATGGGGCTGACCTGAAAAATGAATGGTTGGTTGTTTAGACTGACACACTCAGCTATCAGTGCTAGGTGGGTGCACAGAAGAACAGGAGACAAGGTCATGGGTCTTGCTATATTCTTAAACTAAGGAGGACAAGGGCCACTTCATCCAGGCAACTGTTGTCCCAGTGGGAACCTGGGTGTAGCACTGGCACTGCAGCTCCTGAGTTTTCAAGAGCAGCTGGAAATCCAGGTCCTTATGTAAAAAAATCTCACCATTTTTAAATGCTGGCAAGTAATTTAAATTTTACAAAATGCTATGTGGGCCAAGTGTAACACATCTACCAAGCTGATCTGCCGGTAGGCCACTGGTTTGTATCTTCTGAGTTTTTTTTTTTTTCTTCAAAAGATAGAACAAAGTGGTTTTAGGTCTCATGGAATGGTCCTCTGTTACCCCTTTGAGCAAAATTCTAGTCATTTCTTAATAGTCTGTGTAATTCTTTGGGATACTTTCTCCATTTCCTGCCCCTCACCATCTTCTATCTTCTTGAAGTATTTGTGTGTGAGTGTGTTGCATCATTTACATATTCTGATATCTTGGACTGAAAAGAAAGCAAAGCTGTAGAAAAGCAGGGAAGCCAGGGCCAGAAACGACATGGAGCTATGGTAGGTGATTAGAATATAGACCTAACAGGAGAAGGAGGTGAGATTCACGTTTCAGGTTGTCATGGTCTGGAGCTGTTGCATGACAGGAATGACCTCGGGATGGGGAGGAGAAGACTGGATCTAAATGGAAGGTGACACTCGAGAATAGGAAAGATGGAAAGCTCAACATTGAGTTTCCACAGGACTTGACTCTCACTTGAGACGTGGACTATCTCAAGTCTGTAACTACATCTGTTTCGAGATACTGCTGATGTGCTGAATACCAACTTGGGAGTCTCTGTGAAGACAGTTAAGATAAAGAGGCAGAGAGACACTGCTTTTGTTGTCTGGTTTTCTTTAATTTATTTCTTGTTTTCCTTAGAAACCTATCCTTTCTCAGCTTTTGGTCCATGTACTCTTTGGTGCTAGGGACTGAACACAAGGTCTTGCTTGCACACCCTATGCAAATGCTTTACCACTGAGCTACATCTCCAACCTCAAGGTCTGTGAGTGCTTTTCACTGAAGAGTTGTGATGAAGATAAGGCAGAGAGAGAGAGAGAGAGAGAGAGAGAGAGAGAGAGAGAGAGAGAGAGAGAGAGAAAGTGAGTTTCCTTAAGGGTTTCAACCTGGGAGGGTCTGGAGTGGTCAAGGTTTAGGTGGTAACATTTGAAGTGCTGAATCTATTAGTGCCTACAGCTAGCCAGTCCTTGTTATATTTTTTTGTTATGTAGTTTTTGTATTTTCTTCCTTAAACTAGCTTATGTTTTTTCATCAGTTGTGACCAAAGGGAGTTTCTCCATATCAAAGGAGACATGAGAAATGTTTCCTTCAGTAAGGAGTCTTAATGGACAAACCATCTCTACATCAATCCCCCCAGCTTCCCAACTTCTTTGTGAAAGTGATAGAGCAGGTGTTCCTATTCCCTCACACAGAGAAGGAACTGAGGGCTTAATGAGGTTGGTGTCCACAGGAAGATGGATTCAAATGTCAGGATAAAAATCTTTTCTTTTAGTGTCTGGTTCCAGAGTTTCTCTGCACCAATAATGTACTAAATTAAACTTCAATAATGTTGAACTAAATTACTCTAAAGTAGCCCTGGAAATAGACTCTTGGAGTCATAATTCATGCTGGGTAATTACAAAATAACTTTCTTCTCATTATTTTCCTACTTACATACCTCTGAGGGAAGACATAGTGACAAATGTCAGAGTTGGGACAATTTAGATAATTATTTGGATGTCTGGCTAATGGATACCTTTACTCATAGTTACTACAACCTTCCTGCTTTTAGGTTTTGCTTGACAATTAACAAAATGGAGGCTGTCCATTTCATGTCTCCCACAGTCAAATTTGTTAGTAAAGAAATTATTGAGATAAAGCCAGAGAGATAACTCAGCGGGCAAAAGGACTTTCTGACAAGCTTGGCAAACTGGTTTGATCATAGAAATCTCTACAAAAACCCTAAGATGTGGAAGCACGAGTCTATAATCCAGTAAGAGGAGAGAGACAAGCAGGAGAATTCCCTGAAAGCTCTTAGGCCAGCCAGCCTCAAGTGTGTAGTGTAGCAGCAGAAATGATAAGAGGGGCCTTGTTTCAACATGATGGGCAGTGAGAACAAATCCAAAAAGTTGTTCTCTGATCATCATATATGTACTTTGGTGTGCACCAGCCAACACACACACACACACACACACACACACACACACACACACACACACACACAGAGAGAGAGAGAGAGAGAGAGAGAGAGAGAGAGAGAGAGAGAGAGAGAACAAATTATTGAGAATCTTCCTCATGCTATTCCTTATTTTTTTGAAATGGTTTTCTCATTGCACCTGCCTCCTGGGCACTCTTTGGGTCTTGGGTTCAATAATATTGATGCAGAATGGTCTCACTTCCTAAGAAATAATTTTTTAGTTCTCTAATATTCTCAGTTGTATATGTCTTAGCCTGTGTTCTATTTTTCACAACTAAAAAATTCCTTAAACTGCTCTTTCTTCATCATGAAATATTTATAAGTATGCAAGTCTCATTTTTATATTTTTGACACCTAATTCAATGCCTGGTCTGCTCTCAATAAATATTTTGCTCTCTATAAATATTTGTTAGTTGAGTAGGTGGCTGAAAGAGTAGCTTATCCAAAAGATCTTAGAAAAGGTGGCTTGTGGCCATGGGGAACTTAGAGAAGAATCACAGTCAGAGAGTTTAGCTTGATGGTTTTTTAAGCTAAGGATGGTAGAAGGAAATTAAATCTGAGAAACCATGATCATTTTTAGGAAGAATCAGAATGCCAAGTACTGAACCCATGGGCTTACAGAAAAAAGTGAAAGACAAGGCAGGGGGCAGAGATGGCTGGAAATGAGAAGAGCGGTGTAGGAACTACATCCTAAAAGCCAGTACAGAGTGGACTTGCGGAGAAGAGAAAGGGGTCAACACTGGTTTTCTGTACCTCTGTGACGGGCACCTGATTCACGCCTAGCTAATTTTTCCAATTATTTATACTCTGATTGTAGCGGTTGGCAGGTTTCCGAGTGGCAGTGTGATTTCTGTTTTCTTCCTGTAATTCTCACCTCTCTGTGCTAGCAGGCATGAGTCCTCTGACCTTGCTGGTGAAGAAGGCAGCACCTCTTATTTTAGCAGTGATTGCAAATGTCAGCTGAGAAGCTTCATGTTCTCTCCACGGAGTCTTTAGAATCATCACCGGGTTGAGGGCTGCAGAGATGACTTAGAGGACAAGGTGCTCACTGTGCCAACACGAGGGACTGAGCTTGGACCCAGTACCAATGTGAAAGTTGGTCATGGCAGCTTGGGTCTGTAACAGCTTCTGGTTTGGAATGCTTGTACAGCATGTTCTAACTTTTTATAGATGGTCATTTAACTGAATCTTCCCTTCAGGTCTTTAATATTAGCTCCATCTTACAGGTGGTACAATGGGGCTCAGAGAGAGATGATGGCTTCCCGAAATCATCATGAAATAGACATCATATGGGTGTGCAGCTGAGGTAGAGCTTTCTCCATGACCCTATTGGGTTGGTGGAAGTACTGAGCCCAGGGTACCTGACAGGGACTTTGTCACTGTAATAGGCAAATGAATTTCTGGTCCTGTACTTAAATGCTGAGACAAATTTTTTTTAAAAGCCAATTTATGTTTAATGCCACTCAGGGCTGCTGGTGGGGACAAGGAACAAGCTTTCACTCAATGACTGAGTTTATCTAATGAAGAAGAGAGTGCTTTTCTACTGGACATTAAAATTCAAGCCAGGAGGTGGAAACACAGTTTTAAACAGGGTTTAGTAGGTTCTTTGTTATATTCCAGCGAGAACAATGTTTTTGTGTTTTATTGAAAATCAAGTGGGAGGCAGGGGGACATCCTCTGAGAATAGGTTGAGGGATTTCTGGTATTCACCCCAGAGCTGCCTGCTCTCTCTAGTCACATCCCAGTTCCTGCCAGGGCATATGAAGGGCAATCAATGAAGCAGCAGGCTGAACAGCATGAACAGGGAGCAGATGAAAGCCTCCCTCCCAGGCTCTTTTCTGAGAGAAAATGCAACTAGACCACATAAAACAACATCAGAGGAAGCTGAGGACTTGCAGTGGATGAGGCTGGGCTCATCACCTCCCACTCCTTGAGCTCCATTCGGCTAGTCTGACGTCATAGTGAGGCTGGGTTCTGATGGAGAGCTGCCGCAGTCTGGTTCAGTCATTTTTCTGTCCCACCCCCTTCTCCGTTAGCAAGAGGAAGCACTGGGTCAGTAGTGGGGAACCCAGTTTGCACCCAGAGGTCTGGTTCCCCTCACACCAGCTGTCCTGATTCCTCTGGCTGTGCTTACTTCCTTGTGGGGCAGCTTGGCAGTGACTCCAGGCATTGTTGTCTCTTTTATTTGCTCTGCTCAAACTGTCCAGTTCCTTTCAGCTGCTAGTACAGCTCTGTGACACAGAAAAGCAGGCCCAAAGCGCAGTGTGGCCTCCTCCTGGATCCCCTCTGCCTTCAGTCGAGTGGGCCTGCACCTCGGTTTCCCTTTCTGATGCTGTTGACCTTGCCTGCTGCTTGCTCAAGAACAGCTCTCTACTATGGATGTTTAGAGGCCTTCAAGAAGGGATCTGGTAACTTCTTGACGGTGGTTTCCTCGGCCTACCCTTCCAGACCTTTTGAATGGTTCCTATTAACTAATAACATCTCTCTGTGTGGGAGAGGAGGTCTCTTGAGAGGGAACTATTAAACCCACAAGTCCATTCTGTTCTGTAGCACCCTGTACTTTTTCTCTTGTAGGACTCGCTAGTCTTGTAAATGCTAGCTTGATACTTATTATTTCTAATAGTCTGTGTTTTTGTTTTGGGCAATACTGGGACTGAACCTATGTCCTCATATATGCTAGGCAAACATTCTTCCACTGAGCTATAGCCTCAACTCTTATTTTTCCCAATCCTCTGAAACCACCGTAGGAATAGTAATGAGAACTGCCATCTACTGCTTTCACAGTGTGTACTAGGCATCACATACACTATCGAATGGAAAGACAATACTATGAATTAGGTGTTATCATTACTTTATAGGCCATCATTGTAAGGTCAGAGTAAGACAGTAAGCAGTGAAGACAAGTGGAAGGCTGAGGTTGGCTATCTGTGACAGAATGAACCGGATGCATAGATGGATGACTCTTGCATCCCCACTTTCCTTTTTGAGATAGGCTGTCACTATTTAGCACAGAATTTCTTGGAGCTTGAGATCCTTTGGTTTCTGTCCCCTGGATGCTGCATACTTGTCAGCAGGTCAGATGTGTCCTTTGTATTTGGAGGATCTGTTGGGTAGACTGGAGACGGAAGTGCTGGCTGAATGCAGTGGTCAGAGCAGAGACTGCTGGGAATAGATTCAGACAAGCAGGGAGGAAGAATCTTATCAGTGAGAACCAAGTTAGCCTCTTGGACATTTGTCTGTGACTAGAGAAAAACTTGGGTTTGAATGTTGGAGAGCAGACTAAAGCCTCAAGTGGAGCATAGGCAAGGTGGCCTTTAAGCTGTCTTCCAACTGAAACAGTCTAGGTTGCTTTATAAATCTTAAAGAAACCAATAAAGCCTTTTGCAAATATACAGCAGCCCAGCCCCAGTGCTCTGCTGTTATTAAAAACAGTTGAGTGGATGTTCATGCTGGAGCAGTAAATGCCAATGTCAGTAAGGCCTTAAGTCCTCTGGGGATTAGTATCAGTGTTCAATCATCTAGGATTTGTATTAACAGCCACTGGTATTTATGGAGTGTTCACTGTATACCAACCAGGCTTGTAAATTCTATGCATGCATAAACTCACTTCTCATAACAAACCTGCACTATCATAGTATATTAGTCAGGCAAAGCCGCAATGACAAAGTAACCCGAGCCCTCAGGACCAAAGTTTCTTTCTTTTCTTTCTTTTTTTAAAAGTGCAAAAGGGTTAGGTGTTTTTTTTTTTAATCTTTCATACCTGAAACATAAGGCTTTTAAGGATGCTATGGTAATAAAAAAGATCGTAGGGCAAGGTCAGGACTAAAGCAAGGACTTATATACCTACTGTGGTAGCCCAATGGCAATAGAAAGCCTGCCAGGAAGTAAGGGCTGAATACATGGGAACAGTAACCGTAATGGTGCTCTGGAAGACCTTAGAGGTGACAGGCAGGAGCCCAGAAGTGGGAAGGGGCAAGAAGGTATGTTTTACACCAGTATACCAGCTAAACCCTTTGTGCCTGGAGTCCTCTATACTTCTATGAAGAAGTTCAGTCAAGACAAAGCTGGGAGGCCAATAAAATGGGAACACCAATATGTGTTCCAATCTCTTCAGAGGTGGCAAATAGGCATTCTGACCCCCCCTTTATATACACACACACACACACACACACACACACACATATATATATATATATATATATATATATATATATATATATATGCATCTGTCTGTCTATCTGTGTTGGGGCTAGACATATTCTCCAGTTCTTGATGCCTAGCCACCTTGCCTGCCCTTTGTGAGAATTCAGAGTTGTGTAATTTAGTGGTGTGTCTGCAGCCTCATAGGTTTTTTTTCTGAACGCAAGCCTCTGCTAGACAGCCTCCTGTTCATGAGGCTTCTGTCATCTGTCTGGCCTCAAGACAGCCAGGCTGTGCTTCTGACTTCTCATACTCTCAAGTTACGTCTTCCTTCCCTTCTCTACCTTATGCCTGCGTCTGTATGAACCAAGGAGATGATAGATGGGGAAGGTGCGCATATTTATTCAGAAGCAGTTTTTACAGAGGAATGACAGGTTTTGTCTATGACCAGACAGACTCTGCTGTTTCCTGATAAGTGATATTGGCCAATTATTCATGTCTCAGTTTTCTTATCTGTAAAGTGGGGATAATAAAATCACTGAATTCAGAGGATCAAGAAGATTAATTAAATGAAATGATCCTCATAGCCTGAAAAGAGCAGTAGCCAGCATTTTAAGGATGATAACAAAAACATTTATCATTATTCTAACCAAATCTGCCATTGAAACTTCTGGTTTTTCCACCCCACTGTTTGTCTTGATGCAAAGCCTGGAAAGATGAACTGATTTTTCTGCATTCTGACATATTTGCAGGAAATTCTTGAAAAGGGTACTTTTAGGAGGAATTACTGAGAAACATAGCAGGTAGCCAGATGGTAATGACCGAAAACAAGGTCCCTTCTGTCTACAAGAACAACTGAGTGGCATTCGGGCATATAATAGATAAAATACACTTCTGGAGACATCACATGTGATCCAAGTGGAAGACAGTGTTGTGTACTCTAGCCAGAAGACGTGATATTAGTGAGGACCAGACTATTGTAAGAGGTTCTGTTTCCTAGCTGTCACATCTGGAAGTTTAGCATCATCTTTTTCTCCTAAGGCTGTCCTTCAGAGGACAGAAAAGAGGTCACCTCCTGATAATATCTTCTTGTGGTTTATGCTCCCAAGGGTGTCACTCATTGCTCAGTGAATCACAGGCATTACTGAAAATTTCATGATGGCCCTGGTCTCTGTGGGGAAGGGCATTGTTTCAGGGCTGGAGCTTTTCACCCATGTACTGTTCATCTCTTCTCCTACTTCTTGAGAAGGTGAACTAGATCTAGTGGTGTAGTTTTTCTTTTTCAGTTGCCTAGAAACTATCATTTTCCCAGAATCACCCTCCAAAATCTTTATGGTATATTAGTCTTCCACTGTCATATGTCTGACTTGATGGAGAGGTGGTTTCTAGTATCTCTGAGGTTTCTAGATGGTTCTGAGGAACACAAGGAGGACTGTTGTCTCTTTTTCTAAGAGTGGGCACATGTTTAAACCCAGCCAAACAGATACTTCTCTAGGGCTTTGAATATTAAACTTGTGACTGGAGGTGTTGACACAATTGGAGGAGTGGAAGACTGAATTGTAGCTGTGGACACATGTAGCCTTGATTTTCTCCACTGGGGCTACTTCCTACTGTGATTCATATTCCAGATAAAAATATGAGAAGTGTTGAGGAGAAAGATGGAGAAGAGACTGTCATAGAGTGCAGATCTCAACAGAACAAAGTGTCGCATATTCTGGTTTGTGAGTATTAAAGGATACATAATGTTTAGATTCTTGCTTGAACTGGTGCATACATTCCAACATTTTAGCATCCTACCGCTTAGAAGCATCTTGCTCTCCAAAGTGGTTTCCTGATCCTTTGTCAGAATGTGTACTCTGATTTGGGAATCAGAAAATCATGTCTCCACAATAGAACCTGTGAGGAAAGGACTTGAAGCTGGGATTTACCTGTCTCCAGGCTATCTGGACCCAGGTCATCTGAGCTCGTGTCTAGACATTTATTTACAGGACAAGGAAAGATACCCATGGTTTCTCTACGGCAATCATGAACCTGTCTAAAATCACCTAAGTCATCCTTGACTCTCTTACCAGTAGGAGTCAGACTGCTCCTAGAAAAGGAGGGGTTAGATTACTCACAGTAGGTTCTGCAGGAATTTCTCATGGGAGTTCTCCAAGCTCGTCTGGTAGTCAGCTGATAGTGTCTGTCAAGGACTGCAGAGCATCCCTGTTTTCCACGTAGAGTCACGTACTGTTTCTGTTTCCACTATTTGTTGTCTGGTCACTTGTGCTCAAGGAAGATGCTGCTATAACTTCCCTTTCGGCTAAGGCTTCCCTGGGCTTTGACCACTGTCTTTAAGACCCTTCCAAAAGAGCTAATTGTATCCCTAGCTACTTATTCTCCTGATAGTTCTCTTTATTCTCTAGACGCTTAGGAGGACAGGGTACACATGAGAGGTCAACCATGAGGATCTGGCTCTCAGGTTTCACAGATAATGCTGAGACTTAAGTCATTGCTGAACTCAGAGTCTACACAGAAATGAGGGTGGAACTCCTGACATGATACCAAGATGTGTGCATGTGTAATGCAGTGCAGTCCTCTAAACTTCTTGGCTCGTGGTTAATGAAACATATACGAAGGTCTGGGCAGTGAGCCTGGAGGAGAAGAGAGGAAAGAAGGGGCTACATGCACATGTACACGTGGCAGGGGCTCTTTCACTGCTTTATGTCTGTTGGTGGCTTAGGACTATGAAATAATTGTGAGAAATTAGAGGGTGAGTAAATTATAGACACAGATTTTCCTGGCTTCATATCACAGCTCTGTCTTTTAATACCAAGGCTGTGGCCAATGACCAAGTCAAGTTTTCATTTCTTAAAGGGGATAATGATTGTTGTTAAATGGGGAGTCTGCTTTATAGGTTAACTTGAAAACATCTCAAGGGACATGTAAGTGAGCTTGTCAAAGTCCTCTTCCCCCATCCCCTCCCCAACTCTACTCTTTTTATTCTTTTTCTCTTTGCAATCAGAGATTTAGGACAAAAGGTGAGGCTTCTGAGATGCTCGGCCAATCATTTTTTCTTCTCCAGTCTTTTGATATATGAAGTTGTTCTGAGAGCTGATTTGCTAACTGACTTGTAGAGTTGATTTAACTCTTTACAGAGCTCCTATCCCACTTACTTTCCTCTTGGGCATGACAAGACCAAGACCTTCTAGGGATATGCAGTGAAGGAAGCATGGTACTTGTGTCTGGCAGGTGTTAACTGAGCCCAGGGATCCCCCCATATAGTACACATAGTGAGAGCACTGCAGGAGGGGTCGGATCTCCCCCACTTCCTTTCTTCCCATCTGGGAAGACCTGAAGCAAGGAGCTTGAAGAGATTTCCAGAAGGCTGCATTAGTAAATTCCTATTCCTTCTCATGTGAGGAGTTGGGACCTTTTGACCTCAATATGCAAAGAGACTGGAAACATGTAAATCATCAGCTCCTGGGCCCATAAAAATAGCTCAGCTGCTCCCTCCCCCGCCCCTGCAGAATCAGAACTGCTCTGTGTCTTCATGCCCTTTCTTTTTCCTTCTTGTTCCTTACCTCTAGTTCCTCTCCTTTCCTGTATCTCTCCATTCCTGTCCTGTCCTTCCGTTGCTCTCTTTGTTTTCCCCCCTTGCTCCCCCCACACATTTCCTTTGTTCCTTCTTGCTCTAGCTGCCTTTCAAACAGGATGTGGGTGGGCACACAAGATATTGATCACCAGAGTCTGGAAGCACAACTCATTTACATTTGCAGGATCCTGAGGTGTTTTGCTCTTTGGTTCCTATGTTGGAGCATCAGGATGACAGGGAAGCTCATGACCTTGCTAGGGGATGACCTTGGGAAGGCATCTCTACCTATATAAACATCTCCATTAGAGAGTTGCTAGGAATGTATGAAGTAATGCAGATGTCTAGTTCAGAGAAATTGAATTGGCCTACAATTACCAGCCATTATTCTCAAAGATAACTGCAGTGCAGTCTCAAGGCAAGGCCTACGCATAAGTGAATAGGCTTAGGGCTGTCTGGGAAATGCTATGTAATTGATTTCCTATGACAACCAGAGATGACAAGCTTGGGGGTATCACCGGGAAAACACAAGCTCCAGGCTTTGTATTTTCAGAGCTGTATAACTCATGTCTCAATCAAAGGCATTTATAGACCTCAGGGCCTCCATCTGTAAACTGCCCTGGAGAAGTACTGACTTGGTGGTACAGGCCTTGAGGGTTCCCTGCATTGATCACACGTGAATGGAGAACAGAGGCCCACTGCCATGTGATGATAAAGCAACCATCACTGGAACAGTATTTCCCACTCTTTCTCATTATCACCCTGAGGCTCAGCTCTTCCTAATCTCCTCCACTCCATGGATTATATGTTCTAGTACATTTATTTTCTGTGCATATGGGGCACGTGTGTGTGTGTGTGTGTGTGTGTGTGTGGTGTGTACATCCATAGTGTGTATGTGTGTATGGAGTACAACTCAAAGAACTTGGCTGTCTCCTTCTATGTCTCCAGCTCCAACCCTCCATGGATTTTTATTGTTATAGCTATATCTGTTTAGGTATAATGTGCTATATATAAACTTGTATGTACACATACATATGTGTTTTATGCTTTGAATACAAAATGAATAAGATATCCCGCCCATCAAGAACTGGTGTTTGCTCCCTTGGCAGGTGATATCATCTCCACTGAGAACAATGGTCCAGCCTAACATTCCCTCTCTCCCTCTCTCTTTCTACTTTTTCCTTTTTTTTTTTTCTTGTCATTGTGGATCAAAGAATCTTCCTAGAGCCCCTAGCAGAGCTAGTTCAATGGGGTCATGTGTCACGGGCGTGTCTGTGATCAAGGTTGACTCAGTACCATCTCTCTGGCTGTGTCCTATGTGCCTTTATTCTTTAATGGGCTAATGCAACTCTAACTTTATTTTTGGAGGGTGTTTTAAAATGTTTTTATCATTTATTTATTTATTTAAGAGAAAGATCATGAAGTTGGGTGAGTGGGTGGATCTCAGAGGTATTGGGGGAAGAAAAAGAACATGATCAAAACTTAAGAAATTCTCAAAGAATAAATTAAAAATAAAAAGTTTAGTGTTCGCCAAAAAGAGTAACACTGTATCTCCAGGGTCAGGTTTCAGGTAACATTAGCAGGACTTGGGAACCTTAGAATCCTTTTTGGAAGGAGATCACATTTTGGGGAAGAACAAGGTTAATCCGTATACAATGGCCACTTGCATTTCTTTCACAGTAACTGTGTATCTTGAGAGATACTTTAAAGAGTGCTGTTCACACTGCAATTCTGCGAGGCGGCACTGCTACCATCCTCATCTCTGCTTTACAGACAAGGATCAAGTGAGGTTTAGGGTTCTCAACAGCTACCTTAAAGCTGCATAGGTAGAGCATACTGCCTGGCACCAGAACTCAGCTCTAGACACACACTGGACTAGCTCCCTCCTAATTATATAACATAAATGGGCTCCTTTAATTGTCAGAACTATAGAACCATCATATGACCCAGCTGTACCGACCCTAAGAATATCCCCAAAGAATCCTGTATCCTAACATAGAGATATTATCACATTCATATTTATTGTTACTCTATTTACAATATTGGGAAAATGGAAGCAGTCTAGATATTCATCAATAGATGAGTGAGTAGTGAAACTGTTGCATATAAACATATAAAACCAGGAATTTTATTCACCTGTAAAGAAAAATGGAATCAGGAAATTTGCAGGGACATGGATGGATGTGGAAACTGTATTATTTAATAAGACCACTCAGACTCATAGAGACAAAAATATATTTCTCATATGCATATCCTGGCTTGTGTAGTTTATGTGTGTGTGTATAAGTGGGGATGAGTATACGTATGGGCTTTGAAACTGAGCAGGAGACCACGAGAGTGGAATTGGGAAAGACAGTGGAGCACAAGAGACATGGAAATAGAAAGGCAGGTTGGGGGGCATAAGCAGGTGTCAGGAGGATGAGAGAGAGGAGAGAGGAAGGAGAACTGACACCAGATTTTGTTTGAAAATGCTGTAGTGAAATCTAGCACTGTGCATGCTAATCTGAGAAGATAAAGGACTGCTAGCAAGGTGCCTGAGCAGGTAAAGATTCTCATTGGCAACTCATGTCAAGGTGGCAGGACAGAATGACTCCACAAAGCTGCCACTGATTTCCACATGCATACTGTGACCCATGAGTCCCTCCATCTTGCTTCTACATAATAAAGAAGTAAATCAAATTAACAACAAAATGTTCCCACTGATTAAAGCAAATGCTAGCGGTGGTATTGATGATGTGTTGCTGGAACGCAAAGCCTGGAAAGGAAAAAAGTGAGGCAGGGACACGGGTCAGGCCTGGAAGGTTGATAGGATGTGGCAGAGGGGCATGGGGTCACAGGAAAGGTGACAACAGCTGGAGAGAAGGCACAAAGTTAGGAAAGGCCAGAAATTGTCTCCCCTAGAGTCACAAGGTCACAGAGGTCCTCCTGGGAGCTAGTGTTACCAATAAACTAAACCGGTGCTCTGGCTTGTGACACAGCTGTGACAATTACCAGTGAGGCTGTTGGGCAGTTGTAAATGAGCATTTGAATGACTGTTAGCAACTGGTTCCTGTGGTGGCATTTTGATTCTGGATTCTGTCGGTGTTGGGATTGTCCACTTCTGGGCAGTGTGAGTCTGCTTAGAAGACCAACTTGCACATCATTTGGTGAGAAGATTTAGTAGCGTCCCTGAAGATGAGAGAAAACATCCCTGACATTGGTAGATGATCCCTGAGTGGGGCCACACCAGCCCTGCATTTTTAGATGATCCCTGAGTGGGGCCACACCAGCCCTGCTGAGAAACAGGCTGGAGAGGTAGGAAACTTGGTTTCTCATGCTCTGTAGTAAATGTGAAGTGACTTTTGACAAAATATTTCTTGTCTCCAAGGCAAATCTTACGAAAAAATCAAGGCAGTTAGAGGCTGGATATGGTGATTCACTCGGGAAGCTGAGGCTGGAGGATTGTGAGTTTAAGGCTAGACTATGCTATATATTGATACATTATCTTTTAAAAAGAAAAAAAAAAAGACTGGCTACTGTTGGTTGAGCCTAAATTTAGGCTCTCAGCATCAGCCTCAGAAGTGTGGCCAGCAGCTTGCTGCCTGTTGCTCCTCCATTATACAGTGAGGTGACACTTATACCCCATGCTGGGGGAACTGGCAGCAGCTGGCTCTGTGGTGAGCCCAGGGCTAATCTGCTGTCTTCCAGAGCAGGTGTGTGAAGGGCTCTTGGTGTCACTTTCCACAGCAACACCCAGGTGACATCTTTAATTATATTCAGGGAGAGTAGGACTCAGGAGGTGGCAATGAGCAGTTCTTGGGTGTGACAAAGTGATTAACACTGGGACTTGGGCCAAGTGGAGCCGCTGGAGTCATTTCCTGAGGTCTTAGTGGAAAGTTTGGCCTTCCCATTTCCTTAGAGGACTCAGTTCCCTTCTCCCTTTGTCTTGGGCTGAAGCATACAGTCTAGGGAAGGGAATGATTGCTGAGGTTGCCTTTGGCTATGGATGAACAATTGTGAGATGCTCAAAGCCTCCAGTATTGCTGCTACTGTGTTTTGTGGGAAAAGAGAGATTTTTGGAGTAGATTTCGATAGTCTGGAAAAAATTAGAAACTCACAGGGTGATGAGATTGAATGGAAGTTTGTAGGGATCACTTCTACACATCCCTACAAACATCATACATCCTTAGAGGGAGGTATTCTTAAACACTATCTTACAAGATGAGGATTAGGGTGAACAAAGTCATTTGCCTGATGATGCTTGTCCAGAGGGAGCACAGGGTAGATTCCAAAACCTATGTCCTGATTTGTATGTAAAGTCAGATTCAAAAAATCCTTCTTCAGTGTCCTGAGGTCTGCCACTCTGTGTACCAGGCTGTCTATGTGAGCTCAATGCTAGTCCTGAGATTTTGCTATCTTGCATCTTTCTCTCAGAAGTGGGAGTAAAAACTGTAGCACATGCACACACAATCACAGACACAGACACAGACACCACACACACACTCACTCATCAGAGATGAGCTGATAAGGAGGCAGTGATAGAGAGGGAGGACAGATAAGACATGGGTAAGTTGGTGGTGGGAGCAAGGATGAGATAAGGGGATGGGGAGGATGAAAAGGCTTTGGGAGCTGGGAGATGGAGGAGAGGGACAGAAGATAGAGGAGGAGGAGGCTTAGGCTTAAACAGAGAAGTAGATAAGATAGTGGGGAGGGAGGGAGAGAGAGAGGAGAAAGAGAGAGAGAGGAGAGAGAGGAGAGAGAGAAAAGGGGAGAGAGAAAGAGAAAGAGAGGGAGGGAGAGAGGAGAGAGAGAGAAAGAGAGAGAGAGAGAGAGAGAGAGAGAGAGAGAGAGAGAGAGAGAGAGAGAGAGAGAGAGAGAGAGATTTGGTTAGGGTCACTGTTCCCAGATACCTGAGCCGAAATAAGGACCTGAGTGAAAAAATCTCCAGGCTGTGACTCTGATAAGGAAGCCTGGCATGGCTGTGGTACCCGGTGAATAAGGGGGTTGGTCCCATGTTCTTCTCTGTCCACAGGAAGGATTTAACCTCTCCCACTCCCTCCTTCCCTTCTTTCTCACTTTATTCTTCAACAGTTTGCACTGAAAAACTTTGTTTCAAGCGTAAGGGAAACGGGTGAAGAGAGGAGACTAAGAAGGCGTCAAAAAGCACTAACGGGAAAGAATGGGAAAGGTGCATGATGCACCTGAAAGGAATGACCTATATGAAAGTCAGCATGCTGTAAAGTAAGGTTGCTATGTGTTTAGTAGGTAGAGACGAAAGATTCACAGCCAAATATGTAAATGAAATGCTTTGACATGGACATCACTTGCATGAAGAAAATAAATTGTGTACCATGTCAGGTGATGATGGTGGTGTTCTTTCAACTCGACTAGTGAAAGCAAGCTTTTGCAAGGATATGACAATTTAGCATGCTACCTGCTGATAGGCAGGAAGTGGTCATGAGGCTTCCTGAGGGAAAGCACCATAAGTACAAAGACTGGAACCCTCAGAAGAGGTGCGAGTGGGAGTGTCGTTTGTGGGACTGCATAGTGACAAGGAGACTGTAGAGGCAGGTCCTTGAAATTCAGATTTTGTATATGATAACCATAAAGAAGAAGTACGTTAGAATGTCTGAGGTTTAGGGTGTGTCTTATCAGGTGGATGACATGGAAACTTTTAGGAAGAACCCTGGGCTGGTCAGAAGACACACTTCACCTTTGATTGTTTAAGGCATTTTGACCCTTGCATTGCCAATTCCTCTCTCTGAGCTTCCAGAGTAGTTATTTATGAGTTGGAATAATGAGATTCAGCAATCTTGGAGGCCTACTTCATCTTGAAGTTCCAGGGACTTTTGAATACAGTCATCCAAGGCTACTCCACAAGCTTCCAGACTCCCTCTTTCTCCCATGCTTTCATTGTGTAGGTAGTGGCAGCTCAGATCTCTACTCTGCCTCTCAGCTGATACATATTCTTGAATGAGGAACTTAAGTTCTCTGAAAAAAATTTCTTTTGGTTTTTTGAGATAGGGTTTCTCTATGTCTCCCAGGCTATCCTGGAACTCACAGAGATCCACCTGCCTCTGCCTCTCCAGTGCTGGCATCAGAAGTGTGTGCCACCATGCCTGACTTAAGTTCTCTGAATTTCAATTCCCTTATTTGTAAAGTATCAATAATAATATTTATATCATGAGGCTATGGTGAGGAAGGAAATAAACTAATTATGCAAAGGATTTAACACAACTCCTAGCACAATGAGCTACTAATACTGATCCTAAATATTTGCTATCAGGTTAGATCTGTTATCAGAGCATGGGTGACAGTATCTACCTGTTGACTAACTAATGTCTTCCAGCTGGACTGTACAAATAAACATAAACCCCAATTCACTCCCTGTTTCCTACCCCTTCTGTCCTTCCTCTGGCTTCCTTATCTTGGCTCATGTGATATTTTCAGAACCTCATAGTCAATCTCAGGATTATCTTGGATTTCTTTTCCACATCACTCATCAAACTCTATCACTAAACTACCATGGTCTCATCCAGCCTTCATTTTTAATTCTTTTCCTTTCAGCTCTTTCCTATTCCTCACTTAGGCTAATCTCTGAGCTGGTTCCTGTGCTGTTTCTTTCTTCTTCTCCCTCATCTCTGCCAGGCTTTATCATCACTTTTCAAACACTGCTGCCATAACACACTTCTCCAACAAGATCACTTTTCTGTTTAAATGTCTTCTCTATCTCCCATCCACACCCCAGGCCACCAGATAAAGCCCACCACTCTCAGGTTACTTTTATAAAGATCTTCAGAGTTTGGTTCTACCTACTTTTCTAGGGCCTTCCATTTTCCTAGTCCAAACTTTAGTGACATGGATCTTCTCAAATTTCCTGAGTGTGCTTCATTTCTAGAGAAATTTGCTTTAAATTTTCCCATATGACTAGAGTTAATTCAAGTTCCTCTAAAGCAGGAGTGTGAACCTCAAACTGTGCTACTCCATGTAGTCTCCTCAGATGGTTTCTGCTCTGCCAGTGTGCTGGAACCCACTTGTATATCACCCTGTACTTATTAACTTTTTTTTTTTTTAAAAAAAAAGACTAAGTTTTTAATTCCTATGCATCATTCTTCTTCCCTACTATGTTTGTTGATTCCTGGAGGATAGAGGCTAAGTCTTGACCATCTTCTTTATTGTTGATAAGACTTAGTAAATAGCCTAAGAAGTCTAATGAGCCCCTTGAATATCATAGTGCTAAAACAACCCTTGGTTCCATATCCACTTACATTTTATTCCCTGATACATACTACATATTTCCCCTTCCCTTTCTCTTTCCTTGGCAAAGCATCATCATCTATCCAGTTGCTCAAGATCCAGACAATAGGGTTTAGTGGGAAGAAAATTGTGCATGCTCTGTATCTGGTTTTTCAGCTAATACATTGTGATCCTGAGTCAGTCAATATTCTTCTCTGGACTTCAGCCATTTTTATTTATAAGTTGAATCAATGAAACCCAGCAATTGTTCTTGAAGGTCCAAAAGGTCAGAAATCATCCTTGATTCCTCATTTTCATTTCCCAACCCAGTTAAATCCATTTCCAAGTTAGCGCTAGAATTCAGATTAAATTTGTCTACTTTTCTTCACATACCTTGACTCCCAAGTAGCCTCCTCACCTCTGTTCTTATTACCCTTGCTCTTCCATCTAAGACAAGAAAGTTCTTTTAAAATGTACATCACATTATATCACAAACTAAATAAGATCCTCCAGTGGCCTCCTGTCATAAAGAGTGACATGTAGAGGTCTCAGTCTGGTTTGTAGAACGTTCTCAGTGTCTGTTTCCTGTTTTTGATGTGACATTTGCACTATTCATACTGTTTGTTTTTATGTTTATGATGAGTAAAGTCACCTATCTTGCATCTTTTAATATTTTACTGTCTTTGAATTCAGTTCTTTGACTGCAATGTTTCTAGGTATGGATCCCCTTGTTTATTATACTTGGCACTTATTGAGAGATTTTTAACCCCTCTCTTTTTAAAAAACATTTTCTACTTGTTTCTCTTATTTCCATATTGGTCTCCTCTCTGTCTCTGCATAGAGAACAGCCCTGCTGGGCCCTGCTATCTTAGTGCATGCTCCGATGGCTCATGTGATGGTTAGCATTGCCAGTTTGACAGGGTCTAGAGTCCTCTGTGAGATGAACTTTTGGGCATGTCTGTGAGGGGTTTTTGAATATTGGCTAATCAAAGTGGGTAGGCCCACCCTATGATTCTATGAGTTGGTATTCTGGGGCAGATAAAAAGGAGAACATGAGTTGAACATCCCTCCCTGCTTCCCGACAATGGATGCAGTATAGCTTACTGCCTTGCCTTTCTGCCATAACTGATGTTTTATCTTTAACCTGTGATCCACAGTAAACCATTTAAGTTGCTTCTTGCCAGCTATTTGGTCATAGGACTAAGAGAAGTGAGTGATATAGACCATGTAAACAAAGTTTAACTAGTTTGACCCAAATCCTGGGTAAAAGCTATCCCTGCCACCTCAGTTGCAATGAAGGGAGATGGGCAGGCTTTGCTGAGAGTGGTAGGAGAAGGTTTTTATGTCTCTTGTTGACCTTCAGGAGAAGGCCATGGGCTCAGTCTCATCTGCCTCCCTGATGGGTCTTTTGATTCTCTTAGGACAGAGTGGCTGACTTAGGTGAATGTCTCCTAAATTGCTGGCTCTTCAATACTGATATAACCCGTGGCCTAGCATCCTTATCTAGCCCTCTGATTGGTTGTTGTTGAAGCTGGGGACACAGGATGCTAACACCACACTGGCTAACCTTGTTTTTGTGTCGTTGCTGTCTGCTCACAGGCCTGATCTTTGACTTTGTGCAACTACAGAAGAGGTTCCTGTTGGTCACTGTGCTGACTGACTGAAGGTTGGAATGCTTGATGATGCTTCTGCTGGGTTAAACAACATCCTGAAGAATATGATCCTGTTTAGAAATAAATCTTTCTGATTCAAATTGAGATGAGGTTATACTGGGCCAGTTTGGACTCTAGTCTGTTGGTGTTTGTATAAGAAGAGGGAAGTTTGGCCAGAGCACAGAGGGAAGATGACCGAAGATATGGAATAAAGAAAACCATATGATACTGAGGTGGTGAATTTACAAAACATTGTTGGGATTGCCTACAGCCATAGAAGCTAGGAGACTAGGAAGGAATTGTCTCTTTTGTGATCTTAAGACAGAGCACTGATCTATCAACCAATGGGCTGAATTGTGTAACAGCTAATAGAATGGTGAAAAAAATAAATTTCTAATTTTTAAAACCATCTAGTGTATGGACTTTGTATGTACAGTGCATGACAATCCCAGGAAATGAATTCAACTTTTGAACTCTGTACTATTCCTTAAAATAATGTCTAGCTCCTTATGGGCTTCTCTATCTTCCGAGTCATTGTCACTGTAATTTTCTTTAATTTCTTAAGCATTGTTTTTTTTTTTTTGCAGATTTTTGAATATGCTTCTTTATTTGAATAACTTTGGCTATTCAATCCAACATTTGCACTCGTTCAGAAATCATGCTTATGGAATTGTTTATGTCCTGGATATGGACCTTTCTCTCCCTCCCTCCCTCCCTTTAAGCAGGACTCCTTTACTTCTTCTGAGTTCAGTCAGTGTGTAGTCGTGAGTGTTGTTACCTGCTGTCATATTTTATTATTACATGGCTAAAGGGCAGATGTGTATTATTTACAATATGCTAAAAGGCACAGATCACAGTGTTCAAATCATGGTATCACCAAGGGTGTGCTCTTTGGAGGCTCCACGGTAAGAATTCATGACCTTGCTTTTCCAGTTTATGTGGGAGCTCTAGCACTCTCTAACACTGGCCTGCTTACCCATCTTTACATCTAGCAGAGAAGGTCAAATTCTCCCCATAGAGTACCTCTTTGACTCAGCTGAAAACATTCTGCGCATTTAGGGAATCATGTAATTAGATCAAGCCTGCCCAGATGAACTATCTCCTCTCCATTTCAAGGCTCTTAACTTTAATCACATCTGCAAAGTTCTTTTTGCCATGGTAACATAGTCACATGTTCTAGGGCTAAGTTCTGGAGCTCTCTGTGAAGTAGGGAGCTGCAGAGGACATTTTGCTGCCCACCCTCTATTTCAGGCCAGTAAGGCTCCCACACAGCTGTCAACCCTGGGGTATTATCCAGGTGTGGACATTTTCAAACCTTGCATCTTCTCTCTGTGTGTCTCAGTGTCCTAGATAGCCAGAGGTATGTGAACATTTTGTCCAGTCTCTTTAAAACGCTATCATTTCTTGGTTGATTATTGGTAATAATATAACTTTATTGATATCCTGACTAGTCCTTTAGTGTGTTACTTGCCTCAGCCAGGATTTCAATCTCAGGTTAGCAATGGCTCTCCTTCAAGATTGTTCTTATTACTGAAGATGTAGGCATGCACTAAATAATAATAATAATAATAATAATAATAATAATAATAATAATAATAATAATAAATAATTCCATCCCCAAGCTAAGTGAGTCCTTTCTAGGAGCAAAGCTGTTCAGTCTCCCTCGGCTAGAACCACTTTGCTGGAGCTAAATGGCGTCCAGAAGGTGGATGAAACCAGTTCCCAGCCTTAAGCTCAAACTACAGACACACACAGTTCATAGCAAAGTCTAGTGGTTATTATATCTGTGTAGTTGATGTCCAGAGCTGTCCAATGGTTGTTTTGATATCTCTGTTTTTTTTTTGTTGTTGTTGTTGAGATGATTTATTACTCTTTCCTTCTGCTATTAGAAATCCTACCCTCTACCAAACGTAGAGGTTCAGTCCACTTGTGTTTACAATGACTAACAATACTATTGAGGTTGTGTTTAGGCCACATATACAGATCATTAGTGCAGAAGATGGGAGGTAGGTTTTTAAAAATAGGCTAGTACTGTCACAGAGAGGAGGGCAGCCTACCATCCCCTACATAAAGGAGAGCAGAGAATAGGAGCTGCAAAGTAGGCTTAAGGGAAGGTGGGTAGCAAGTGCCAGTCCAAGAACATGAGCAAGGACTAAGGACTTTCAGAGAATTTTGCTTGCTCAGGCATTTTTTATTTTTAAAAATAAGATTGGAGGGGTAGATTAATGTATTAGGATTCTAGGGACAGAGTCTAATATGAGACACATTTTGATTAATATGTTGGAAACTCCTCTTCTACTTGTTATCTGGGTCTATTTCCTCTTCTTTGTTCCTAATCTGGTTCCAGGTGGCCTGGCTGAGAGTTAGATTGTGGGCCCACACTGCCTCCTTGTGTTTGGTTTGTGCATAGCATTTGGCAAAAGAGAGAAGAGCTCAGATTCTCATGATTCTCACCACCCTACTAGGTCTTTTCTTCATGTGGCCAGGCTGACATTCTAGATTATTCAACACATAGAGACACCCGGAGGACCTGCCTCCACCAGGCTTCCGGGCTATGGGCAAGGAATGAAGAAGACCTCTACATACTGACTTTAGAGAAAGGAATCTAGCAAGTCAATAGGTGTTTGAAGCACCTTAAAGGCTGAAAGCACCTCTCTACCCCTCACTTACACCAGGAATAAAGTGATGCTCTCCACCCCTTCCCTTCGATTAACAGGTTGTTTCCCCCCATAATCAGTCCCCCCCTTAGTTTGTGTCTGTTCTTCACCCTCAGCTTGGGGTTGATGTTGGAAACCCAAGTATCCTTGATCACGTTGAGTCCCTGGGTGTTATCATGTTGAGGTTCAAACACTTCAGGTTCAAATCCAAGATCCACAATATTTTATTGGTTCAAAGTTTTAGAAATATTTACCTCTAGGAGCCTCAATTTCCTTGATTTAAAATCTGTACTCAGTTCACCTGATAGGGAATTAGAAAGCACTTCTTGGCAATGCTGTAGATGATTTTCATTATCATGATAGTAGCTAACATTAAATGCAGGGGGTATTGCTACTGTTTTTTACATGCTTTCATGAAACCTGGGGCTTAAAGAAAGGTAGACCCAATGGATTGGAGAAATATGGTATCTGTTAATGTACTGAATTAACCACAAGAAAGTAAGCAGATAGGGCTCCTCAAACCACATTCCTACAATAATACAGTGTGGGCTAGTTTCTGTATCCATGGGGTTCTTGCATCCCATGTTACCCTGATGGCTCTGTAGCCTATTAGTTAACATTCTGAGGTTCAGGGACTGAAGAGGTGGTTCAGTGATAGGTGGAGTTTAGTTCCCAAGAACTTACACAAAATTCTAAGAGAGAGAGGTGGCCTGCCTGTATTCCAGCTTGTGAAAGACAGGGATCTCAGAACAAGCTGGCTATTGAGACTAGCCAGACTAGCCATATTGGACACCTTTGGGCTTGATTAAGAGACTTTGCCCTGGTTAATAAAGACAAAGAGTAGCTGAGGGCGATTCTGGACATCAACCTTGGATATTAATATGCATACACACATACATATGTCTACACATGCGCGTGCACACACACACACACACACACACACACGTCCACACATGCACAAGCACACATATGTGCACACATGCACACACACAAATGAAAGAAGAAAAAGGAAAAAAGGAAAAGAAAAAGGAGGTTTAGAATCCAGAAAGAGTTTCTTAAGCATGTATCTTGGTTTATCTGTGCCTCGATGTCTTTTTGGTAATGTGGGAATGATAATGATGGTACTTTTCTAACGAGCATACTTCCACCCAGCACAGCAGCCTTAGAGAGGCACCCTGAACAGTGGCTGGTGTACAGTAAATGTCAGCTTTGATCAGTTGCTCTTGCTGCCTGCTCATAAAGGTTGGCTGTTTTGCTTTTGTTCGCCTTTCAAATAAGATAATGATGCTAAGTAATGACCTGGCAGAAGGCAAGATAGTGAGTATATCTAATGAAAAATTGGCTGGTAACCAAGGATAGAAAAAATCTTAGCAGCTCTCACTCCAATTCGCTCATTTTAGAAAATAGAAAGAAAATATTTTCTCAAGGTTACATAACATCCAGCTCAATGTATTGACTTTTTTAATGCTTATTATATCCCAAACATTATTCATATTTCTGTGAATAAGTAGGTGATGAGAAATAGTGTTTGCTTGTGCAGGAGATTTTCCAAAGTGTAACTGATGCAAACTTATCATGGTTAGAATTTGACCTAGAATATCCTGGGTTAAATAAAATAAAGGGGCATAATTTTTTTGGTGTGTGTTTGTGCATGTGTTGTATGTAGAGACGTGAGCTTAAAGGTTTGTGCCTGATAGGCAAGCACTCTATCACTGAGCAATGTCCCTAGCCCTATAAAGAGGCATCTTTGCCTTATGTTTTTCTCTATCTCAAGAGGGAGGTTTGCTTGCATAGTAAGTCTATAAGAGGAGATTTGTATGCTCTTGCAGTTCATCTTGTAGGGCTTGTATTCTGTGGCATAGTCAATGGAACTATGAGTGTGGTTTTAAGTTCATAGACAATGTAGGGGGCAGGAGATACATGGAAACAGAAGAATATGAAGTTCACCAGTTATGAGGCAGACATTGAGTGTAGACTGGGGGTCAGACTGGATTTAGTGTTAGAAAAGTTTAGCCCTCTTTCCTCTGCTCAGTATTTTTATGCAGATGAAATGTTTTTCTAAGGAACACTGAGAAGTTGTCCTAACCAATGCCTCTGAGCAAAGAGCAGCAACCTATGAGGAAGCCAGCTAAAGCTTAGATGATGAACACTGTTTTCCCAGCCTGCTTTTACTTGTTATGTTGTCTGTCTTAACACATGCGATTCTCACACCAAACCTTTGGGGTAGCTATTATTGTTTTTTCTCATTTCCCCTATGAGGAAATAGATAGTAATGGTTCACTAACTTGTCCAAAGGTCATTTAGCCAGTAAACAGAAGAGATAAACTTTGAATCTGAGCAACAGGATTCTGTCTGGGCTTTGGGCCATATGGTTAGGCTAGCTTTGAACATGACATGCATTTGGTTTTGCCTGTATCCCATGTAATACTCAGGAGGTTGTGTGTTTTGGTCACTTTGGTCTGCTGTTGCCTTTATAGTAGGTGGGGAGATTGAGTCTAGGGTGCACAATGTGGCTGTTTGCATGTGGGGGTTGCTCATGACCGCCTTTCTCCTAAGGATTTGCTCAGATACTACTTTCTTTGTGTTAGCAGCATCTCTGGGCTCACCTCATTATTTCTACTCACCTCAGATACTTCTGTGCTGTACCTCTTCTCTAAGATATTGACATAGGTCTACAATATTACATAGGCAAATTACAATTGTTTGTCAGGGGCCAAGACTTATTCTTACAGATATATTTTCCATTCAGGACTTTTTTCAGTTATTATAGTCAAGTGAAGAATGGCTGAACCTAATACCACTTAGTGGTGGCTACTGTGAGATGACTATATTTTATTTAGAATTGTTATTGATCATCAAGCACATCTATCTTTCCATATTTCAAGAATGTGAAAAAATGGTCTTTCTTTACCACTTTTGTGATTAAATATGGCTTGGTAAGCTACACTGGGAAATAAAACGTGAGTAGAAGAATGTGAGTGTGACTGTGACTTCTGAGGAAAAGGTTTACGTGCCACACACTTTCGCTGTCAGAATGTTGACCGTTTCAGACCGTGACCTCCCCCAGCACGGACCTTGATATCTTCCACTTTCCTGGCCTTATAGCACAGGTGGGCAGTGAGCCTTTTTATTTAAACTAATAGGGTTTTATGTTCTTTGTTTCTACAGCACAAACCCCATCCTGATAGATAACTATGGAGAATATACTAAGTGATGGTCTTGAAAAGAAACCATCTATGCTCAAGGCTTAAGAGAGAAACAGAAAAGAAAAGAAAGTTTGAGCTGGAAGCAAAGCCCTGTGGGGTTCAGTTCAGGATCTGATGCTGGGAATGACAGAGGTGTAAAAATGCTATAGTACTGGATATCACAGTGGCGTTCAGTAGAACTGGAAGGGCCTTTGATCTACAAACTATGGTGAGAGAGATGATGCATGGTGGATGTGTGTGTGATGTGCAGAGCAGACTAATGTATTCTATTCTGATCACACTTTTTTCCCACACATTTAAAAATATTGGCACTAATTGCCATTATTTAAAGGTCCAGGGCTAGGGATATGGACAAAGTACTTACTGTACAAGTGTGTAGACCACAGTTTGGATTCCTAGAACCCATGTGAAAGCTGGGTGGACATGATGGCCCATCTATAATTCCAGCACTTGGGAGGCAGAGACGAGATCCCAAGGATAAGTTGCTGACCTGGACTAGCCAGAATGTGTGAGCTCTGAGTTCAAGCCAGAGACTCTACCTTAATAAATCAAGCAGGCCAAATAAATAAATAAATAAATAAATAAAAAATCAAGTGGGTGGTGACCCAGGAAGACAGTCAGTGTTGGCTTCAGGCTTTTCAGTTTAGCACATTTGACACATACACACACTTGCATAACAGGTGCAGGTTTCTGCCTTTCCTGGTTCAGTCTTAAGACCAAGTGGAGTAATACACCTCTTCTATAGATGACAGATAAACTGATAAACTACAGGTCCTATCAGCAATATCGTGGACCTCTTCTTTTTTGTGTATTTGCTTGTCTATCCAGTTTTGGAGCTATCACAACTGGAAATTTCTACATGATTTGTTGTTGGGCCATCTCACCTCAGTTCACCTTCCAGTGATTAAATGAGTAATTCTTCTTACGAGTTAAGCATGGTACATTTTGGCTCACTTTCATAGTAGCTGTCCTATTCAGTACTAGTTAGTTCCAGTGCCCAAGAAGAACAAAGATGTTTAGGTGTTTGATATACTTTGTAGCACATAAGACAAAATGAATCTGAGTCAAAACCTGGAGTTTTTCCCAAAGCCAAAGTGACTTCGGCCAGAGAGGATGTCCGGGAACCTTGATTCAGGGTTCGGTGCCTGTTGGCCTTTCTCGGTTTCCCATTCTGCAAAATGGGCCAGATCTAGAGAAGATAAAGGTGGAGGCGGCTGTAAGAGAAAGTGAAAAGTGGGCAGACAGAGGACTGCTAGAGAGGTCTGAGCATGGAGGAGAAAGTTATATAAGGCTTCAGAGAAACCAGTGTGGAGGGATTGTTCCTGCTCCGTGCATGAAAGGAGGTGAGGCACAAACACCGGAGAACAAAGGCAGCATAGGAAACACAGGCACACCAGCAGATAAGTCAGGGGAGTTAGACAAAGGGAGCTAAATTTAAACCGGAGAGAAGAGATGCCTCAGCAGGGCCAGGAGCAGTCTATAAATACCTGGAAGGCAACAAACTCCAGAAAGAAAGGAAGAATTATTCACTGTCTTCCCAGATGTAGGACAGAGACTGGGGCCAGAAGGAAGCTGAGCTGGCGTCAGCTTGCTGGTCCCAGGAGAATAAATTGATGTTTGTATAGTGGTCAGGACCATGCAGTGAGTGGAGGAGGTTCCGGCTCCTGGCTGGCTTCTTACTGCGGAATCTCCTCCAGCCACAGAGCTTCAGAACCCAGGGGTCCCTTGCACACCCGCTTCTCTGTCGCCTAGGATGGAGTCCAGCAGGAAGAAAGGGATCTTCTGTGCTATGGGTGCATAGGCTGACGGGCATCTTTCCAAGTCACTCACTTCTTTTCCTTTTGTCTTTCTTCCTTTTAAAATGAGATAAGTGCTGTTTGCTTAACAAAGTGTGAGCATCAAATAGAATTTTCTAAGCGGAATGTTGGAGGCCTCAAAGCCTGTGTTAAAAATTTACTGTCTGAAAAATCTACTGCCTTGTTTACTTGGGATCCCTGTCAGATGGCTAGAGGGTAGTGAAGAGCTTATCACTGAGATGGCTGATTTTGTGCCGTCCCTTCCTGGTTCTGTTTTGCAACCCTGTTCTTTGGGTTCTAGAAAGGATAGGGTTGATTAGTGACATCTTATGACAGATGACCAAAACTTCTGCCAAACAACAGTGAATGTCACAGGACCCAGCATCTCAGATAAGATCACCCCAAGTGAGGGCAATGACTCAGTGATGGGAACTGAGGCTGCTTCTGGGGCAGTGGCAATCATCTCAGATTGCTTTCCTCAAGTGGTCCTAAAGCAATAGATGGTCTCTAGAACCAGAGCTGTGATAATAATCAGTCAGACCACTGGCTCATTCTGTCCTCTGTCAGCTGTGCAGATACCAATCTCTCTCTACTTTGTTTCCCTGTACTAGAAAATTACCAAGTTCTGTTTCTGCCTTAGAGGCAGAGCTAGGGTTGGTGAGCCCCTTCATCTGTCCTGCCTGTGAATTCATATAACTCCCCACTGGGTGCCACTGAGGCAGGAGCTGAGATGCATACAGGTGCCCCAGAAACAGAGGTGCAGATCCAGAGTAGCCCAAATGTAGTAGAAATGGAAGCCAATTGTGCCTTAGGGAACTGCACATAGCTGACAGGAAACATAGATTGGGTTACTATAAAGAGACAGGGGTCCAGGGATGGCTGTGCAGGATCTTTGTGGCCATGGCAACTTGACATGAGGGCCTCAGTGAAGAGTGTTGGAGTTGGGGAATACCATAATGATCTCTACATTAGGCTAGTGGCCTGAGCAGTACTGCCAGGTGGCTAGGGGTGTGTGTGTGTGTGTGTGTGTGTGTGTGTGTGTGTGTGTGTGTGTGTGTGTGTGAGAGAGAGAGAGAGAGAGAGAGAGAGAGAGAGAGAGAGAGAGAGAAAAGAACAATGAGGCAATTGAGGAATCTAATTCCCCAGAAGTGAGGTGAAGGATTGGCTAATTTTTGTTGAGGTTAAATGGAGACTGATGGATGAAGATGTTAATTTGCAGAGGATAAATGACCACAAAACTGCATTTTCTCTCTCTGGAAGATAAGATTCTACTCCTTCCTCTATTTCTCCCAAGGGGAAAGAAACATCTTCATGAGATCTAGTTTCTATACCTAAGGAGCAGGGCCAAGTGCCTTCCTTTATTTATTTTTACCTGCCTGTGTGTATTGTGTTTCAGAAGAGGAGTGATCAGGGTAAAACAGTGCCAGCCTTAAAGCTTTTGAGAGAACTTCATGGTGGAGGTAAACTTTACAGGAGCCACACAGCAGCCTTTTGAAGTTACCGTCCTCCACCAAGTACTCTGAGCAGCATCTCAGCCTTGCAGTACCCATGCACTCATGGAGATCTGGGTTCTGCCACCTATGCCTTAATGTTATTTATTTTTCCTTGCTTTTCCAGATACCCTACTTAGGAAAACAAACTAATTATACTTCTTCCAAAAGTTTTGGAATTAGCTAATAGAATTGTTTAGCTTGCTGTGGACTTTTTTTTAATTTTAAAGTTTTTCTTTTCATATCAACCAGTTTCCATTCCCTCCTTCATTTTCCCAGCCCGTCCCCTCATCCACTCTTCAAAGAAGATAAGGCCTCCCATGGGGAGTCAACAAAGTCTGGCATATCAAGTTGAGGCAGGATCCCTGTATCAAGGCTGAGCAAGGTATCCTTTTACAGGAAATGGGCTCCAAAAGCCAGTTCATGCACTAGGAATAAATCCTGGTCCCACTGCCAGAGGCCTCACCAACTACTCAAGCCATACGACTGTAATCCATATTCAGAGGGCCTAGTTCAGTGCCATGCAGGTTCCCCAGTTGTCATTCCAGAGTGAATGAGCTCCCAGTAGCTTGGGTCAGCTCCCTCTGTGTGTTTCATAATGATCTTGACCCCTTTGCTCATATAGTCCCCCTCCCCTCTTTGACTGCACTGGGAGCTCAGCCCAGTGCTTAGCTGTGGATCTCTGCATCTGCTTCCATCAATTGCTGGATGATGGTTCTATGATAACAATTAGGGTGATCATCAATTTGATTACAGGGGAAGGTCAGTTCAGACACCCTCTCCACTATTGCTTGGAGCCTTAGCAGAGTCATCGTTATGGACTCCTGAGAGTTCTCATAGCACCCAAATTCTCCCTAACCCCCAAATAGCTTTCTCTTTCAAGATATCAGTTTTATTGCTTATCCTCTCCATCCCTTTCTCAGCTCAACCATCCTCTTCGATCTCTCTTTACATTCCCTCATGCTCCCAATTTACTCAGGGTTAGGGTTAGGGTTACGGTTAGGGTGTACCCCTTCATCTGGCTGTTCCCAGATGAAGGGGTACACCCTATTACTCCCAATTTACTCAGGAGATCTTATCTATTTCCTCTTCCCAGTGAGATACATCCATGTCTCTCTTAGGGTCCTCCTTGTTACCTAGCTTGCTGTAGATGTTTGAGCCACATACTGTAGATAATAAAGAATTGAGGTCTGGGGGAGGGCGGATGGTCATCTTGGGTCCATGATCACAGTCAGTAAGTGCAAGGGCATGTAGAGAATGAGGAAGTTCCTTTGCAGAGAAGACGGATTAGAAACAAATCAAATGTTGTTGTAATGGAAGAGAGTGAGAAATCCAAAGAAAAGAAATATATAGGTTTGGGGAAGGGAGCAGAGGAGCAGAGAGGGAATGACATGCCTTTGGACTGTGGAAATGAGTGCTGATGTCTAATGTTATCTTGGCTGAGAACACAGTGGTCTCTTTGATGGAGAGGTTGAAGGCAGCCAGGTTTGCCAGCCAAGGAACCCATGGGCAGCACTAGATTTGTCGTTCATGTTCATCTCCCCAAGCAGTTGCAGTATATAGACTTGAAAGGCCTTTTTAAGAGTTTCTGAAAAAACTGATATGTCAAATTGAGTTATTTTACAACCTCCAGGACTTTCTTGCTGATTGCAAAAATTCACGTTTCCTCTGATGGAGAGCAAGACTAGATTTTGTATACAAACATAATCTTACAGTGGCTTTGGCTCAGTTTCTTAACTTTCCTAACTTCTGCTCTTTCTTTAAATGAGACTAAAGACATTTTCTACCTTTGTAGGAAAAACAAGTGGTATTTCCTTTTGTGCTCTCTATACTTAGAGAACATTCCACTTCTGATGCCAGAAGTGTTGTTTTTATTCCCCATACTAGTCAATTTTCCTGCTCTTCAGATACCAACAAAGCATCCTATATTCATTTCTGACACTTTCAGCCTGGGTTAGAGCCACTGGTAAGGTTCTTAGCCTAACAAGACTGCCTCTACTTCAGATAGCAGCCAGGGGCCTGAGCTTCCTGACCTGTTACATACTAAAAGGCATTTCACAAAATTCTTCTTTGGGCTTGCATTTTCTTTTAAATGATGTGTTTCAGAGCTCAGGAATACACATTTTTTATCTTTTTGGTTTATTGTAAAGGATTTGATCAGGGATACAAGTGAACAGCCAGATGAAGGGGTACATGTTACCAGGTCTGGGGAGCCTAAGTGCAGCACTGTGGTGCTGCAGGTGCATGTAGCCCTACTGGTGTGCGGGCACCCTTACTAGCCTTGAATCTTTCACATTTGGAGGCATCATCACACAGACAGAGTTGACTATTAACTCTAACCCCTTCTTTCTTCCTTAGAGTTTGGGATGTGGGATTGAAGGATCCAAGCTTTCAGTCATGGCTTCATATTTCTAATGACTGCCCATGTCCATAAACCTCCCAAGAGCTGCCTATTATAACAAAAGATAATCCCATAAACCTTGAAATTTGGGAGCTTTATGTGAGGAATCTGGGTTAATGGTTAAATTTTATAACAGAAGAATCTTCCAGGACCTATACTGTTTAAGGGATTATAAGGATTTCAGAACTTCTGTGTAAAGAATACAGAATGAAATACATGTTAGTCTCTCACAGTGTCATATTGTGGTGGGTGATGTTCTAGCTTGTTCCTCCCATGTTGACTGTGGCCAGCAGTCTTCAGAACATGACTTCCAGGAAGTCCCAGGGCTGCAAAGAATCATGGAACACACCTAGTGGTAAGTCCTTAGCTGCAGCAGCAGATGACTCCTCTCCTGGTTTAAATAGAAAGAAAATTTTTATCTGCCATCACAGCAAGGCCTCAAGTGGGAAGTGCAGCGGATTTGCCTAAGATAGCACTGAGAGGTGTCATCACCCATCTTCCTGTTTGCCACTCGGAGGGAACTGTCAGCTCTTGAGCTGCCTTCCTGCTAGGTCACAAAATAGCTGCAGACATTTCAGGTGGCTTATGCAGACAGAAATTCCTATTAGAATTTGTTAGGTACCATATCTGCTGTGCCACTCCACCAGGAGTGAGAAAACATCCTAGAAACTACCAGGAGGTTTGCCTTATTTCTTCTGAACTGAATTTGGTCAAAGGTGTGCTCCTTAGACAACCAGAATGAGCTGTACCCAACTGCTTGGATAATTCAAACTGTTCTGTGAGCTCAGGTCGTATCAGTTTTCTCTGTCACACACACATAGGTTTTTAATGTAAAAGTAAGCTATATTAGTAAGAAAGCAAAGGGCAATAAACATTAGGTTGGCAACCACCACTTTGTAGAGGTTATTCACCTGGATTAGTTTTTCTGACAACATAAAATAAAATAACAAAAATCACTGGAGTCCAATAGTTTCAACAACACAAACTTATGCTTTTACCATTTAGAAGGGTAAAAGTCTAAGACATTTGGTGGGTTTGGTTTCTTCAGAGGCCTGCTTCTTGGCTTGTGAACAGCTACCTTTTTGCATTCTAACATGGCTATACCTCTATATTTTGTGCATCCTAATTAGTTTTTAAAATGAACATGAGTCACTTTGAATTTAGTCTCTGAAAGAGCTTATTTAACCTTAGTGCTTTTTATGAAAACATTTGCAGTATTGACAATCTCATGCTTGTATAATGAGTATTAACACCTTTGAACCCCCATTTCCCTCTCTCATCCCGACCCCTCAACTGGAGTCTTTTTCCTGAGCATGAATGGGAGGATGTTTGCTGGAGCAAGGACAATGTATCAGTGACTGGACTGTGAAGAAAAGTGACACTCTTCAACAAGAGTTAACTGTCAGTAATCCCTTAGAAAGGAGTGGGACCTCATGGGCCCCCAACCATTTATGACCAGTGTTGAAGGAGTGAATCTTGTGCACATAGCCACAGTTAGTTCATGAATATAATACCAGTGTCATGTCCAGAGGCACATCTTCTGGCTCTTACAGTCTTTTTCTTGTTGCTTATTTTTTTTTTTTTTTTTTTTTTGAGATAGAGTTTCTCTGCGTAACAGAGCTCTGGATGTCCTAGACTCTTTTTACACTAGGTTTGCCTTAAGCTCATAGAGACGCACCTGCCTCTGTCTTCCCAGTGTTGGGATTAAAGACATGTAACACTATGCTCAGACTGGTTCTTATATCTTTTCTGCTATGAAGCCATGAAGTTTCTGGCTTGACCAAGCCCTAGGTTTCAGACCTGTCCACTGCCAGTTGGACCCAAATAATCACACAAAGGTGTATATTAATTACAAGCTGTTTGGCTTATGGCTCAGGCTTATTACTTGCTAGCTCTTTCAACTTAATCCATTTTCATTAATCTGTGTATTGCCATGTGGCTCCCAGCTTACCTGTGTTTCTTTACATCTTGCTTTCTTGGGTAGCAGCTCTCAGCATCTCACTTAACTCTGCCCTCCTTCTTTATCTCTGCTTGGAATTCCCACCTGCCTAAGCTGCTCTGCCATAGGCAAAATCAGTTTCTTTATTATCCAGTGGTAATTCACAGTGTACAGAAAGACATCCCACATCACTGCCACTTCCTTCTGTACTATTCCCTGATTTTTAATTTTTAAAAATTTTTGAAAAAAGTCTCATTTTTTTAATCTATGTCTCCCCTTGTTCAAACTCCTTCCCCCTTCTGAACCCTCCTGATCACTCTCTTTTTCTCCCCATCTCCTCCCCAGAAAGAGCAGAAGGTCCCAAGGTGGCTTAGTTCAGCATCCATTCCAGGTAAATCCGATTTCCTCATCCCAATATCAAGACTGAATCAGTTGTTCCTTGGAGGGAATGGGCTCCAAGGTACTAGTCCAAGGTGCTTCAGATCCCAAGCTGTTTAGTGGTTGTGGTTTACAGCTTGGACATACTTTGTTTTTTGTTTAAAGTCCACTAATGAGTGAGTTCATCCCTTGCTTATCTTTCTGGGTTTGTGATACCTCGCTCAGGAGGATATTCTCCAAATCCATCCATTTGCCTGCAAATTTTAGGATATCATTTTTTCTTACTGCTGAGTAGTACTCCATTGTATAGATGTACCACAGTTTGTTAATCCATTCTTCAGTTGAAGGGCATCTAGGTTGTTTCCAGGTTCTTGCTATTATGAATAGTGCTGCTATGAACATAGTTGAGCTAATGCCTTTGGAGTGCGACTGTGCATCTTTAGGGTATATGCCCAATAGTGTTATTTCTAATCCTTGGGGATGGATTCCTAGTTTTCTGAGATACCTCCATAATGCATTCCAGAGTGGCTGGACAAGTTTACACTCCCACCAACAATAGAGGTGTGTTGCTCTACATCCTTTCCAGCATAGGCATCTGTGTTTTTAATCTTAGCCATTCTGACAGGAGTAAGATGGTATCTCAAAGATGTTTTTTATTTGCATTTCTCTGATGGCTAAAGATGTTGAGCACTTTTTCAAGTACCTTACAGCCATTTGTAATTCTGTTGAGAAATCCCTTTTTAGTTCTGAACCCCATTTTTTTCATTGGGTTATTTATGGCTTTGGATGCTAGTTTCTTGAGTTCTCTATATATTTTAGAGATCAGTCCTCTGTAACTTATAGGGTTGGTAAAAATATTTTCCCATTTTATAGGCTGTCATTTTGTCTTATTGACCATGTCCTTGGCTTTATAGAAGTTTCTTAGTTTCAGGAGGTCCCACTTATTGATTGCTATTCTTATTGTCTGTGCTACCAGTGTTATATTTAGGAAGTGGTCACCTGTGGCAATGCATTGGAGGATATTTTCCATTTTCTTTTCTATAAAGTTCAGTGTGACTTATTTTATGTTGAGGTCTTTGATCCACTTGGATCTGAGTTTTGTTCAGGGTGATAGGCTTAGATCTACTTGCATTTTTCTGCAGTTTTGCCAACACCATTTGCTAAAGATACTATCTTCTTTTCATTGAATATTTTGGGCCTCTTTGTCAAAGATCAGATCAGGTGTTCATAGACATGTGGGTTAATGTTGGGGTCTTCAATCTGATTCCATTGATCCACAAGTCTGTTTTTATGCCAGTACCAGGCTGTTTTTATTGCTGTAGCTCTATAGTATAACTTGAAGTCAGGGAATGGTGATGCCTCCTGAGGTTCTTTTGTTGAGCAAAACTGTTTTGGCAACACTAGCTTGTTTTTTGGGGCCATTTGATTGGAAAATCTTTTCCCAACCCTTTACTCTGAGCCTGTAACTGTCTTTGAAATTGAGATATATTTCTTGTATGCAGCAGAAGGATGGATTCTGTTTTTGTATCCATTGTGTTAGTGTGTGTCTTTTTAATAGATGAATTGAGTCCATTGATATTAAGTGATATTAATGACCACTGATTGTTATTCCCTGTTATTTTTGGTGATAGCTTGTATGTATTTCCTTTCTTTGGGCTTTTCTTTTTTGGGATTATCAATTGTTTGTGGTTTATTGGGTGTTTCTGGAATTCTTAGGTTGGAATTTTCCCTCTAGTGCTTTCTGAAGGGCTGGATTTGTGGATAGGTATTGCTTAAATATGACTTTGTCATGAAATATCTTTTTTACTCCATCTATGGTGATTGATAGTTTTGCTGGGTATAATATTCTAGTTTGGCAGCTTTGCTCTTTTAGTATCTGGGTAACTTCTGACCAGGACCTTCTTGCTTTCATTGTTTCCACTGAATAGTCTGGCGTTATTCTGATGGGTCTGCCTTTATAGGAAAGTTGACCCTTTTCTTTTGCAGCTCTCAAAAATTTTTTTTGTTCTATATGTTTTGTGGCTTGATTATTATATTGAGAACAGATTTTTTATGAGGGCATCTAATCTATTTGGTGTTCTGTATGCTTCTTATATCTTTATAGACATTTCCCTCTTTTGGTTGGGAACATTTTCTTCTATGAGTTTATTTAATACATTATCTTTGACTTTGAGCTGGTATTATTCTTCTATTCCTATTATTCTCAGGTTAGGTCTTTTCATGGTGTTTCAAATTTTTTGAATGTTTTGTGTTATGTCTTTTTTGGTTTTAGTGTTTTCTTTGACTGATGCATCTATTTCTGCTATTGAGTCTTCCACTTCAGAGGTTCTCTCTTTCATCTCTTGGATTCTATTGGTTATGCTTGTATCTGTAGTTCCAACTTTTTTCTTCAGATTTTCTATTTCCACCTTTGCTTCATTTTGTGACTTTCTTATTGCTTCTATTTCAATTTTTAGTTTCCGGAATTTTTCTTTCATTTGTTGGTTTTCTTTCAAGGATTTGTTCCTCTCTTTCAAATTTTTTTGTTTGTATTTTCTACTATTTCTTCAGGAAATTTTTTATATCCTCTTTTAAGGCTTCTATAATCTTTATAAAGGTGTTTTTGCTGTTGTTTCCTCTTCATTGCTCTGTTCAGGTCTTGGTGTTGTAGAACCACCATTTTCTTCTGATGTTGCCTTGTTGTTCTTTATATTGTTATATGTATTCTTGCACTGTCATCTGCCCATTTCTTCAGTGGTTCACTTTTAGTCAGCTACTAGTCAGTTGTGGCTAGAGCATTTGTGTGTCTCCTGTCTGCTCTGAACACAGAGTCTATACAATCTCTGACTCTGCTCTGGACACAGGTCTGTGTTTCAAAGATGTCTGATTGGATAAGTTCAAGCAGTTTGCCCTGGAGGCAGGCCCAGCAGTGGAAGGTTCCTTCTGGTAGTTATGGCTGGGGAATGTCCCTCCCAGCTTTAGCCTGTGGCCTGTAGGTAAGTAAGAGTGTGAGGTCAGAATCGTGGGTGTGACCCTGACCTGGGAAGGGATTCTCGGAATTGGTGGCCCAGGAGCTGGAATCTGCTCATCTCTGATTCCACTCTGGACACAGGTCTACATTTCAAAGGTGTCTGTCTGTCTATTCTTTTCCCTGATCTTGGAGTGAGTGATACAGCTTTCTATTCTGGAATGTGCACACCACCATTATTTATTGTCTGCAGTTTAGCCAGTTTTGAGTTTTTGCACTAAACATTGCCAGCTGTAGTAAGATCCTTCTCTGATGAAGGCTGCATGGAGCACTATTTAAGGTTATAAAGATGAGTATTTAGAAAGCAGTTTGACAATGTGATTTATCAGAACAATTTTAGTAGGCTCCTGGATAGGGCCTATGACTTTTCTAGGCATGGGCTCTTTGCAAGGTTTACAGAACTAGGCCTAAATTCCCTCCTTTAAAGTTGACCTTCAATCCAATCAGAAAGTAGTTGACCACCCTCCTAACAGTCATGCCACTATTGGACTAGGGCTCATACCTTACCTGTCAGGTAATTATTGTAGCTTTCAGGGTTTGTAGAAGAGTAAGGATGTTGATGATTTGATGGTTAGACTGTATTGCTCAGCTGGGCATGGCAGCACATGCCTTTAATCCCAGCACTGGGAAGGCAGGGGCCAGCACATCTCTGTGACTTTGAGATCTGCCTGGTACATATAGCAAGTTCCAGGACAGTAAGGAATACATAGAGAGACTCTGGGGAGAGAAAGAGGGGAAGGTAGACAGATGATACTGTTCAAGAGTTCATGCATTTAATTGCAGAACAGAGAAAAATCAAATTGGAGCTGAGCTGGAGTCTTCTTACATATTCGACTTTTTCATAGTGTTATAGGATGCTGCAAGTGAAAACCCACTATATCACCCTTTAAAAGGTCCTGTCTGTAAAAATACAAGCATATTTTCAGGTATTAGGGGCTAGGATTTTACCGCATAAATTTTTTTGAGAGCACAACTCAGGCCACCATGTCACTGAATGCCTTCATTTTACAGATTGGGAAAGTTGATGCCTACAAGTAGGGAACTGTACTCTGAACTAAATCACACACTCTCCAGACACAGCAGGCATACACAGGCTCCCATAATTTCAACAAACATTTTTAAGCCCTTTATGTTATGGTTCTAAACTTTTTAGAATTAAGCCTGTATTTGCCCATGCACTAACAAGTTTATAGCTGATGAAGTCTTGCTAGGAGGCATGTGCTGCTTTGCTACCCAAGAGACTAGGCTAGTGATGGCATGCTCACTGATTTGTTTAGAGTCTATTGCTTGGCTTGGAAGATGGCCATCAGTTCTTAGAGAAGGCCTCTACTCTAGCAAATGTCACCTGGCAGGAGAATTAATACTTCCCACAGAGGACAAACATCTGGAAGTTTTAATAGCTCTCACCTGTGGCTTTATTGGATTGGATAAAATGGTGTAAGGTAAACAGCTATGTAGTGTGGAATTAGAAGTTCTAAGCAGAGTTACAAGCTTTCCCTATTTATTTCTTGTGCTTAAGATATACAATACTAATATATTTATGGATGTATCTATACAGGGGGACTCAGTCTGTAGCATTTCTGAAAATGATCATAGAATTCTTTCATATACTTTTAGAAATATTAAGTTAACGCTTCGCAATGCTCAATGACAGAGGTGACTTTAGGGGCTCTGGCTGTTGAGTCCCAGCCTAGTTTCTCTGAATGGAACAATTTGTCTACACTCTTATACAACCATGAATGCCATTGGTTGACTCTCATGATTTTACCTAACCTGCATTGTTCCTCAAAAGCTTCATTTTGAACTAACATTAACATGTTAATTTGGGTATTAAGTTTGTAACACAGGGATTTCTGGGAGGAGGCGTTGAAACTATAACAGCTATACCCACAAATACCAGGTCCCAATGAGAATACTTTCTCCATTTTATATGGGAAAGCTATTCAGAAAAATGTACTGAACAGAGAGCTGTGTTCTACCAGAGAAATTCAAGGGTCTGGCTACTCTGGGAACAACAGAATGCCTTTATGAGTTTCCAACCCACAGTGTTTACACACTCCCATCCTTTGCAGGATGGTCCTGAGGACATAATGCCTAGCCTAAATACCTGTAAGGGGCATAGATCAGACAGTATCAGTGTGTGTCCTTCCCCGCTCACACCCCAACTTCACCATCTCTGTTCAAAATTTTGCTTCCTGATTGGCCAAGACATAATAAGTTGTACTGCAAGTTCCCATCATTGAAGATGGGGCTCTG
The DNA here is from genome assembly GCA_004025045.1 of Sigmodon hispidus. NCBI lineage: Eukaryota > Metazoa > Chordata > Mammalia > Rodentia > Cricetidae > Sigmodon > Sigmodon hispidus. The sequence goes on along the minus strand of PVIH01001682.1, from coordinate 47,705 downwards.
TTTGCCATGACTTTCCTGCTTGAAATCCCTTAAATCAAAATAGTTCCTCAGCTATATTTTTCTGCCCAGGTATTCTGTCACAAAAGTTATAAAAGTACCTAATACAACCTGAAAAAACTTCCAAACTTCCCCCAAACCTGATTTTCTTCTCTGCAAGAGGATATAGCAGTAACTTCTTCAGATATGTACAAACAGCATATTCAAAGCATTTAAAATGTGTACTGGAGCAATACAGTATAAGTGATGCATAGATTCTAGTTTATTGAATTGATATACTATCTCAGATGAATAAAATGGGTATAAGAGATTATAAAAGTGATGCAGTGGTACAAAGCTAGAGTTTATAACCATTAGGTTCCTTTCTCATATTCATTTCATTATATTCCAATGGCTTCACCTATAACCTGTGAGGCATGTGGGCCCTGTGACAACTGTCTGTAGGCACCCTATTCCAACTGGACCTGGTCTTCCTGTTCTTGCTGTCCTATCCCCCTTTACTCATTGTTTATTCTTCTGAGCATCATTAGAAGCTTGCCTATGACATAGTGTTTATTTTTGACTTGTTATAATCTCCTTCTCTCCTAGGTCATACAGGCTTCCTGAGTAGACACTAATTACAGAATTGTTTAGTGAGTGAATGAAGAAAGAAAAGAAGATGTTGTAGGGGAAAAGCCAGATTTTAGTGGTAAGGGATATATTATGCCTAAAGATCCCAGGATTAAGAGGCACAGGTGCTGAATTCAAATCCCAATGACATAATTTCTAGCTGTGTTATTTTTGGCTCAGTTGCATGGATATGAAGGCCAAGCACATAAATACAAATAAACATAGAGGATGTTAATGTGAGCACTTAGAATCATCAATTAGTACTCTTGAGAAGGTACAGGGAAGGAGTTGAAGAAGCTGTAATGGGTAGTATTTATGACTTCTTGACATCTGAGAAGAGAAAAGGAAAGAACAGGATAAAATGAGATACATTAGCCCAAGATTATAAAGCTTGGTTTCCTTTTCTGTGTGTGCTTTTTTTTTCTAGGATAATTTTCTTCTCGGATAATTTCATACATGTATATAGTGCTGTCTCCAGTTTCCTCTAACCATCAATCCTTGTTTCCTCACTCCTTTTCTCCTCTGTGTAGCATTATGTTCTGTCTTGTGACTCACTGAATTTAATCAGCATTGTCTATGTGATTATTGGCTTCAAGCTATCCATTAATGCCTGGAGGACTCACTTGAGGTCACACAAGTGAAGATGATTGCAGTCCCCCTCCCAGAATCTAGTAGTCAATGGTTCACTGAGTTGGAGTATAGTACTGTGAGTCTCTCCCCACTCTATGCCTGACTGATAACAGGTCCATCTTTTGCTGGCTCAATGCAGGCAAAATTTAATGCTTTTGAGATTATGATTGCAATGGCTGTGTCATGCCCAGAGTACAGCATTTCAAAGCTCTTCTCTTTATCTTCTGACTCTTACGTTCTGTCCACTTATTTCCTGTAATGTTCCCCAGGTCTTAGAGGGGGTGGCATAAGTATCTTGTGTAGGCCCGAGCACTCAACTGTCACTTATTCTTAGTACCTTGGACAGTCACAAGTCTTTGTTTTCATGGCAGCTCATTGTAAAAGGAAGCTTCTCTGGATAAAGCTGTATGTAGAATTTGTGGGTATGTAAAAACAAACATTTAGAAGGCAATTTTATGTTATGTCTCTTTAGCTAAAGAACTGTCATAAGCTCACTCTTAAGACCTGTTTTGTTTTAAACTAAGTTTATAATTCCAATTGTGGTGTTTTTGAGAGAAAATGGCCACCAAAGGGTGTTATTTGAATTCTAATTGATCTTCATAATAGAAACATAGAGCCAGATGGTCTTCATAATAGAAACACAGAGCCAGATATCAGGATAAATGCTGAAAGCTCAGAGAGACAAAGGAGCCAGTCACTATAGCAATTTCTTACCTCTACTGAATCCTCAGGCCTAAGGGAGCCAAGCTCCTATCTTCTCTCGCCCAATATTTTTGTCTCCACACAGCCATATTACTTTTGTCTCTACCTCCCTAGTGCTGAGATTAAACATATGTGCTTCCAAGTACTAAGATCAAAGGCATAAAAATCTCAAGTGCTGAGATTAAAGTCCTGTGCCACTACTACCTGACTCTGTTTCTCTTTTAGACTGGAGCAATCTTATGTAGCTCAATGTAGCCTTGAACTCCTGATCTATCTGCTTCTTACTCCCAAATGCTGGAATTAAAGGTGTGTGCCACTACTGCCTGGCCTCTATGGCTGACTAGTAGATAGCTCCATTCATTCTCTGATCTCCAGGCAAGCTCTATTTGTTAGAGCACAAACAAATATCACCAGAACAGGGAGTGGGCTATTAGGAGGTGTGGCTTTGTTGGGTAGGTATAGTCATTTTCTGATGCCTGTGCAAAATGCAGAATAGTCAGCTACCTTTTTAGAATCATGTCTGCCTGCAGGCTGCCATGTTCCACCAAGATGATAAGGAACTGAACCTCTGATCTGTAAGCCACATAATTAAATATTTTTCTTTAGAAGAGTTGATAAGCTCATGGTGTCTCTTCACAGCAATTGAAACCTTAATTAAGATCCGAATCATAAATTCCCTCCTGTAAATCATGCCATAAATGCAAGCACAGAATGATTGTCACTGTCAGTCATTATTGCACCCGCGGGTGCATCTTGCCTGACAGGTTAGTATTGTGTGAATTAATGCTTATTGTGACCATTTCAGCTCCTCTGAACTATATTCAGGTCCATGTCAGGGACTTGAGGAAAAAGTATTTCTACTATAAGTCCATAAGAATAAGAAAGTCTAGTTAGCACTGTTAGTCTTTTAGCTCTTAACCTTGGTATGGTTTCCTGCAAGAGGTGAAGTCCTCTGCTTGGATCATCTCTTCTTTACTGTATTCCTAAGAGGACATTTAAATCATGAGGATGCTGAGGCTCCCAGCAGATCAGCATTAATTAAGGTAATCTTGCTGAAGTCTAAGCTAGACAGCACTCCAATCTCTGAGTCCAGTGCTAAAGTCTCTCTATTGCTATCATTGGTTAGCCACATGGAGAGGGAAACTGACAGCATTTCTTCCCAGAAATAAAAACAAGTCTAATATTCTTGTATCAGTTCTACTTTGTTATCTCCTGGGAAAAACTGACTTTTTAGAGGTTTTGATTTCTGTTATATGATATATGAATTACCTCAGCCTATGTAGCAGCTGTACTTAATGTAGTTCTGATCAATCCTAAAGCAATTGAAAAGACAAGTATCTCTTTCTGGGAAAAGACTATTGTCTGTTATTAAATTTTTTAATCCTCAAGACATCATTTTCCCACAGTTAACAAATGATGAATTGTCCAAGTACAAGTTCTGTTCAGAGGTAAGACTAGGTCATGTAGAAAGTTGAAGCTTCATAATCTCAATATAAATTAGAATTGGCTTAGGAATCATGTGGGGGATTTTGTATACAAGATTTACTCCATTGTATACATTATATTTTCCCACAATTAAAAATAGCTTATAGGAGAATGGGAATTTTGTTATTATTATTAATTAATTTTTCCCATTTACTTTACATCTTGACCAAAGTTTCTCCTCCCTCCTCTCCTCCCATTCTTTCCTCCCACCTCCCCCAGTCTCTCCCAATCCACTCCTCCTTTGCTTCTGTTCCGAAAGGGGCAGGGCTTCCATAGATGTCAACAAAGCATGGCATACCAAGTTGAGGTAGAAACAGCTAAGCCTGACTGCCTGAGTGTGATCCCTGAATCCCACATGGTGGAAGGAGAGAACCTACAAGTTATCTTCTGACCTCACATGCACTGTAGCCTGCTCCCACCCTGGTCAATCATCAATCAATCAATCAAGGCAAAAATATTAAAAAGAATAATTTTCAAAATAGTTTCTCAGTGTATCAGATTTGCAAATGTGTGCATAGCAATAGATAAACTATAAACATAGAACATTTCCATTCTGGAAAGATGGATTTACTGGAGTTTGACTTTTTAAATAAAAGTTACTTCATTATTAAAAAAAGAAAAAAAATAAGAATAGTTTACCTTAAGTTCTTGACTTCTTATTCTTCTGAAAAATAGATGAGTAAAATCTGATAAAGTTGTGAATTTTTAAGCAACAGTTGAGCTCAAATTGGGTGTTTCCCCAAAATGAGGCATGTGCTCTTTACTTTGACCCAATTCTCTGCAAGTACCCTAATAATTCTTTCATTTTACTGATGGTTTAATGGACATTTGGGTTGTAATTCTTTAAACAAGTGGGACAGCACTTTACTAGGAGAGGGACACTGGAGAACCTGTTTTAATGTCAAAATGCTTCAATGAAGGTGAGTAAGTCTCTGAAACCCAAATTAGATTTCATTAATGGAAAACAAGCATTGTCTCACCATGTGAAGTTGTTTGGAACATCCCATTTACTTATCAATCAGGTTTATTCATTACTTAGTTAATTAATTTACTAATTACTAAATGCACACATCATGCTTGTTGCTGCATGTGCCAGTCGCCACGACAACTATCATAAGCTTTATTAGTTATTAGAGAGAGAGAAAAGATGTTCTTCTAAGTTTAAAGATGCAGGGTGTGTACAGGACACAGTTTAGTGTTATGTTATTCAGCCTAGGGTCCAGGGGAGTCTTTCAGGATGAAAGAAAAGCTGAGGCTTGAAGGAGCAGTGGGTAAAGAACAAAAAACAGCATCTTAGATAGAGAGATACAACATGTTCTCAGACTGATAAGGAGAAAGCATGACATATCTGAGAAACTTAAAGCAATTTAACTAGAAATAAGGAAAGGGGAGCAAAAAGGATTGGAGCTGTGGATGTGAAGAAAGCCATGTTATGAAGGGATGTGGAAAGCTCATGAGGCCAAGAATTATGTTAGCATGTTTTATTTTGGGAGTTCAAACTTACCCTATTTTGAGTTGATCTCTTCAGCTATTCAAGGAGAATCAGCATGAATTGTAGAAGCTGGTCCAAAGTACTAACATAGGTGTGAGGTAAGAGGCAAAGATAGTATAGGAATAAAAAAAAAATAACATGACACTGGCACAAAAACAGAGATGTAGATTAGTGAAAGAGCATCCAAGATCCAAACATGAGCACAAGCAACTTCAGCCACTTAATATTTGACAAAGATGTCAAAAATATAAGCTGCAGAAAAGAAAGCATCTTTGGAAGTGGTGCTAAGGAAAGTAGACGTTCATGTGCAGCAGAATGAAATTAGACCTATATATATTGCCTTACACAAAAGCCAACTCCAAATGATCAAAGACCTAAGCCTGAAACCTGAAACACTGAAACTTCTTGAAGAAAAGCATAAGCAGTGGCTTAAATGATATAGATATAGGAAGGGAGATCTTAAATAGGACTCCCTTGCCTAAGAATTAAGGCCAAAAATTGAGACGTAATAAAACTAAAAAACTTTCAACACAGCTAGATAATCAACTAGGTGAAAAGAAAGCCCCCGGAGTCAAAGAGAACTGTTGTCAGCTATATATCTGATAGAGGATTCCTACTGAGATTATATAAATAACTCAAAAAACAAAGAATCAAAACACAAACAAAAAACTCAAAGAAAGCAAATGACTTATTCTAAAAATGGGCCTGGGACTTGGACAGAGAATTCTCAAAAGAAGAAAAATAATGGTACTTTCTTTTGAGAACTTTATATATTTTTGGTCTTACTCTCTAGCACTACATGCCTTGGATGTGGTGGCACATACCTGTAATTCCAATATTTAGGAGGTAGAGGCAGGAGAGTCAAGAGTTTAAGGTCATCTTCAATTATATAGCCAGTTTGAAGCTATCCTGAGCTTGAGACCCTACCTCAAAAAAGCAATCAAGCTAGCAAGCACAAGCTAATATATTTAATAGGATAAATTACATTTTTGAAATGGAAAACAAAACCACTTGGGTAACTTCTTTTTGTGTAAGGTGATTTGGCTACAGTGTGTGGTGTCTGTCATTTGGCTGAACTATCGATTCATGGGATCTGAGAAATTATTCAGCTTCCAGAAACTAATTCTTAGCAAACTTCTATTAGTAACTTTGGAAAATGTTGCCTAGGTGACTTTTAAACAAAGACAGTAGCAGAGAAATTGTGACTCAGGGCTCTTAAAGAGACTTGATATATGTCCCTGAAAATCTAGGCCAGATCATAGTGTAATGCAGACATTTAGTCTCAGCAGTTCCCAGTTGAATTTTTGAGGATAATTGAGTGAAAAAAAAACTTTCATAGTACAAATGCATTCTTTAGTTATTTTAAAAAACTTTAAAAAGAATCTATCTTACTATGGTAATTGCTCATGTGGCTATGAATAGAAAAATCTCTCTCTCTTTTTTTTTAGTGTGTGTATGTGATGAAATTATACTCTCCATTTGAGTGTGTGTGTGTGTGTGTGTGTGTGTGTGTATGAGTGTGTGTGCATCTGACTGGGGACCACCTGCTACCTCTCTACTTTGCTGTGGGGGAAATGAATATGCTCATTTCTTCCTCCATTAATGTCAAAGTCTTTGGCTCTTCTCCAATCCCAGTGCTTGTTTTAAAATGGAGCAGAGTATGAGGCATGCCTTCCCACACAGTCTAAAAATTCCTGTTTAAAAGGATTATCTACATTTTAGTGCATAAATTAAAAAAAAAAAGCATCCATTTCTGTTTTCTTGGACCATCCAGTGGTCAAAGGAGTTCAGGCTGGGTTTATCTGAGAAAATTGTTCTCAAAATGTGGCTAGAAAGACTAATTATATGCTACTTGTGTTGGTATCCATTGGCTTTCTCTTCAGGTATATATACATTATATGCTCTTTTAAAAATATGCTTTCCTTCCCAAAAGGAAAAAATATAAGCAAATGAATTCATTCAACAGCATATACAAACCGTCAGTAGGTGTAAGGAGTGGTAAATATCAACTATTGAAATGAGAACTAAGGAAAACTGATACCCCCTCCCCCAGAAGCTATCAACTGTCAATAGCTTCTACGAAGCCCCTCTCCTGTCCATGCTGGAATGTTGACTGGCTTGATCTTATGTAGGTCTTGTGCATGTCTTTTATGAGTGCCTGTGTGCACCAGTCCTTCCATGTCCAGAAGACACTGCTTTGTCCAAGTTCTGTCTAATTTCTGACTCTTCAATCTTCCTATTCTCTCTTCTCTAGTGTTCCCTGAGACCTCTGAGGTGGGGCTGTAAACCAGATGTCTCATTTGTGATTGAATACTCACTTGAACTAGTTCTGAGTCTGTATTAACCCATGTCTTTTACATAAGGAACACTTTAAAACCTTCATTGAACAATAGGTTTAAAAATATAGTTTGTAATTGCTTTCTATTTTCTTTTATTGAAAATAGATTTTTAAAACAATATATTATGATTATGACTACCTCCATAGATCCTTCCTCCTAGATCCTTCTTACTTCTCTTCCCATCCAAATCTACAACTTTTCTCTCTCTCATTAAAAAAATTAGCATCTAAAAATAATAATACAATAAGATAAAACAAGAACAAATCAGATTAAGACAAAAACAAGCAAAAAAATGCCAAAGAAAAATCACAAAACCCAGATTTAGATGCAGAGACACACATGTCCACACACATAGAAATCCTATAAAAACATAAAGCTGAAGTTCTGTAAGGTTAACAAAAACCAATAGATTATTATGAGACAAATAGCATCCAGAAATGTTATTGGAGACCATCTATTGCTGGGTATGGGATATGGGACTTGCCCTTTATAGTGGTTTGTAGGCTCAGTGAGACTTAGTTGTAGAAAACTAATTTTTTACCATCCAGCATCATGAATACTAGTAGGTAGGGGTGAAGGCTCTATCTAGACACCAGATCTATTTCTTCATGTTCAATGAGTTATGTAAGTGTTGAACTATCATTTTTTGGGGAGCAACCAATATCCTTAGCACAGAGATGATATTAAGAACAATTCAATGTCATTCTATCTCTAAATACAGGAAAATTAAAAGCTAAGTAACTTAAAAATATTTAATAATTAAGTGCATAACATGGCTTCTGTATCTAGACACATCATTATGTTACTGTGGACTTACATTTACAAAGGCAGCTCAACATTATATTCGTGTAATGAAGACAAGTACAATGACAGTGTTTCTTTGTAAATCCCCCAGCAAAACAAAATATAATTTTCTCCACTTACATGGAAATTATATTCTAGGTAATTTAATTAATATGAAAATTATAAAAGCACCTGTTTATTCTAAAAAACTTCCATATTTGTGATAATAATGATGAAAATGATAAAGTTTTAATTTATATGATGTTTGACAGACATTTGAAAAATCACAAGGGAGACTCATAATTCTTGCTGAGATATCATGTTATAGCTTTACTGATGTTGCCTCCTAAATACTGGTAGCAACTAATGGTACTGGCTTTACAAGTTGAAAAATATAGTGCCCAGGGAACTGGGCATAGAAGTATATGCCTTTAACCCTACCACTTGGGGAGTCTGAGGCAAGATGATCACAAATTAAGACTAGGCTGGGCACAAAGGGAGTTCAAGATGAATAAGAGCTACACATTAAGACCCTGTTTCAAGAAACAAACCACAAAAGTCTTCAGGAATCTTTACCACCAAATTAGGAACAAAGCTAAAGAAATTAAAATAAAAATAATTCAATATGACTTTTTAAAAGAGTTCCTAGTATGTTGTGAAAGGCGGACAAGTAAAGAGTTGTTGGAAAATTCTGTTAAGGGATGGCAGAGTGATAGTGATAAGTGAGTGAGCTGGCTCTTCCTATGGCCAGAAAACTCTCAGAAAGGAAATTGCACTAAAGTGACTTCAACTCTGTCTTGCAGACCATGGTAGAAAGACACACTTACGCAAAGGAATAGAACGAGGCTGAGAGAACCTAGCATAGTCAGGATGCTGTGTGGTGAGCCATCAGAGAGATGGATGAGAAAAAAAGACAGAGTGGCAAGTGTTAGTATTTTGTGTGTGGAAGAACTCACTAGCATGCTGCCAAGAGCCATATTAGATTTATTAAAGGAACGGGTGGGGGAGGAGAAAAAAAGGGGGGTAGAGAGAAGAGAAGAAGAAAAAAGAGAAGGGAAATCATGCAGACACGCCCTAGATGTGGGCATCAGAGGCTCGTTAGAGCCTCTGCAAGTTGGGGCGTGCTCACAACAATCTAACAGCAAGATTATCCTAATCCCTAAGGTTCCAGATCTCTGAAACTCCAGACTATTCCAGCAGAGAAGAAACTCTCTCATTTATAAAAACAAAAGGATCATTAGCCACTGAAGTATGAGTCAAAATTATTGCAGTGCTGGCGACTGAGGTGAAGCCCCCAAGGAGCGCCACAATATTAGAGATACTTTTTTTTATTTCATCATGGACCTTCTTATGTTCACTGTATGTCTGTCATAGTACCTTCGGGCTAATAATTTATAAGCCATAGAAATTTACTTTTCATAGTTTTTAGATGTCAAGAAGCTAAAGATCAAGGTGTCATCAGACTTTGTGGCCAGCTAGAATCATCTTCTAGTTCATGTACATCAGAAATGCACACTTGGGAGAAGGGCTTAGAGAGTTCTCTGGGTTCCCTTTTTCAAGAGCACAAAGTCCTTTGGTTTAATTGTCTTGTCCCCAAGTACTTCCTCAATGATGTTTAGGCCATACAGATGGGTTTTGGAAGGACACAGTCATGGAAAGCTTAGCAGCTTGTCATGAAGACGTGAACACTTCACCGTTCTGCTCACAGACACATCCGAAGCTCCTAGCCTGATGCCTGTTCTGTTTCATCTGCTCAGTAAGTCTATGATGAGTGTTAAACAGGCAGCTTACATCTCATGAATGACAAACCTGGATTCTGAGCCCAGCTCTGAGATTAATAAAACCCAACAGGATCTTTCTTTTGCCAGTGCTGTGTTGAGTTCACCAACAATATGTAACATTTAAAATAAAAGTATCCTATTTTCTACTTGCTTTAATGTACGATTTTGTTTTAAAATGTGCCATTTCACTTAAAGCTCCATTTATTTTTTATTTATGTACTTAGTGTATTGGGGAGGTATACACTTGCCACATGTGTTTATAGAGGTTAGAGGAAAACTTGTTGAAGTTGGTCATCTCCTTCCAGTGTGTGTGTCCCAGGGACCAAACTCAGGACCCAGGCTTTTATGCACTCAGCCATCCTGTCTTTCCTAATGTCATATTTTGGTACAGTTGACTGTGAGATAAATGAGATAGCAGATATAAAGAAGGCATTGTTCAGGGTAGAGTTCAATGTCATGGGTTTCTCCATGGCATTCTCGTACATAGAAGTCATTATATTGTACACTCACGCATTCCTCACTCTCATGGCCTCCCTGTACCTGCTGCACCCTCTGGCTGGTTGCCTTTCTCCCAGATATTACCAAGTGTTTAATTATCTTCTTGTATTTTGGACATAGTAAAGCATGTTTACAGCTGCTAGTTCTTGGGACTGTCACTGTCCTCTCAGTCACTAAATGCTTTGTTTTGGTTGCCCAGAGCCTCTCTCAGAGTTTTAGTACTACATAATAATTATCATTGTCCTATCAAACTGCCTGACAGTCACTGTCAAACTATTGCAATTGCTTCATCATTTTCTATTTTTAAAATTCATTCTTGGGAAAATTGTATTGTTTGGTAATTGGGAAGTCGAGTAATTGGCCAAAAATTAAAGCTACATTAAGAGGCTAAGGCTGTGGCTCAGTTTGTAGAGTGTTTCCTTACAGGCATTTATTCTGAAAGATTCAGTCTTTAGTGGCTCATAAATTGGACATGGTGGCATACACCCTGTAATACCAGAACTCTAGAGGTAGAGGCAGAGGGATAAAGAAGTTCAAGCACATCTTTAGCTTGTTAGTGAATTCAAGACTAGCTTTGATTATATGATATCATGTCTAAAAATACATCAAATACATGAAATAACATATAGTTATTAAATTATTTTATTATTATGAATAAAATACTTTTTATTCATGTATCCCCTTGTTCAAACTCCCTTCCCCCTCCCGCCCCGACTAGTCACTCTCTCTTCTCCCCATCACTTTATCTCCTCCCCAGCAAGGGCAGGAGGTCCCAAGGTCCCAAGGTGGCTTAGTTCAGCATCTACTCCCAGCAGATCCACTTTCCTCACCCCAACATCAAGATAGTTATTAAATTTAAAAATGTTTGTGCATGACAGAAAATCTTTTCTACCATTTCTGGTATGATGCAATGCTTATGAAGGTCAAGTCACTAACACTGTTTGGACTGTGGCAAAACATGCAGAAGTGACAGTGATTTATAGGATGATGGCTGCTGGGCATTTTGTGATTAATAAAGAAGCTAAGCATACAACTCTTATTCCATCTGCTGGTATAAGTGGTTTTGTTTCAAAGTGCAAACTTAATTTTATCTCCAGGAAACACACATCCATATACAGAGAAAAAAACTTCAGAGAAGATTAAATAACCTTTAATCCATTTAATAGAATGACAGTTCCTGAAAATATAGGTTTCTCTAATGAAATAATTACATATGAAAATTTAAGGCATCCATCTAGCCCTCCTGAGATGGGTGAATCCTTAGGAATGATGTATTTCCATCAACTGGAAGTTAAATAACTATAGCTTCAGAATAAAATCCTCATCTTCTCTTTCAAGGTGAGGATTGGGCTTGTTTTTATAGCATCAAGGAAGCTCTCTAGTGAGCTCTTTCATACTACTAAATGTCTGCATTACATTGGTAGAAAATGAGCAGAGAGGAAACAGAAAAAGGCATATCCATTTTTTCAATGGCTGCAGCACAGAACACATGTTCATGAACTATATACTATGATTAAAAACTTGGATGCATAGCTACCCAAGGCAGCCTTGTGTTCTCTACTGAAGAAGGAGCACACACACACAATATATATATATATGTATATATATAATTTATATATATAATTAATATATATATATATAATTGCCAGTCTGTATTGCGTGTACCACACTTCTTTTTTTAGAATACAAACAGATTTAAGAACTTTGTAAAAATTATACATTCCTTCATAGATGTATAAGTCAGCTGATATAATGGTATATGACTTTAATTCTAGCACTCAGGAAGCAGAGACAGACAGAGCTCTGAATTTAAGGCCAGCCTAGTCTATATAGTGAGATTCTGTCTAAAAACTGCAAGCAAAAAGCCCACTAAAGATATAGAGGTATGAGCCATTTAGAATGCTGTTAAAAAAGAAATTAATAGAAAAAGAAGTTGGAGGACTAGCATTGAAAAACAAATTGATTAAAAATAGATTAAAGGGCTGGGGACAGATTCAAGGTAGCTTAGTGACAGGGTGCTTGCCTAGTGCAAGGCCCCAGCCTAGCCAAAACAAAACACAAAAGCATAGTTTCGGGATTACCGTAGATCTAACTAAAAAGTAACATAGAAAGGTGATTTTATAGGACACAGGAAGTGGTAAGAGACCACTCCCAGGCACACTGCTGGCCCTGGTTGGTTTCTAGTAACACTGTTATAGTTTACAAAATTCCTATTGGCTTAGAGATAAAAGCTGAATTGCTTCTCTATTCTGAGAAAGACTGCTGCAGGTTCACCACTTGCTGCGCTGCCTCTTTTTAAAGGGCTGCCTACTTCTAAGTGTTTGTGTTTCTGAAAATTCAGCAGTGTGGGATAACACAGTACAGAGCTCAGAGTGAGTATAATGAGTTCCTTTTGTGGTCTGGAAAGTAGACCAAAAAGGTCACATGAGCATGCATACTCCTGAGTGTTGTGTTAATGGCTGGTGATTGGCTCATAGTCAGTTCTGCTAGTCATGTAACAGAAGCTGGGATAAGAGTTCTCACTAAATTGTTGTTTAGCACCCACACGTCTAAAAAAGTGGACAAAGCTGGGCCTGTGGAGTTAGCTCAGTTTGCAAAGTGCTTGTATAGAGACCAGCTTTAGCACCCATGTGAAAAAGCGAAGAATGGTGGTGTGAGAGTATAATCCCAATGCTGGGGGAGGCGAAACAGGAGTACTGCACAAATTTTACTTGGTCTTATAATAAATACTTGGAGCCAGATATTGGGGAAAAGCTGAAAGATCAGAGAGACAGAGGAAAAAGCCACAGCCACTTTCACCCAGCCAACTCCTCAGACTGAATGCTTGAGTCCTCAGCTGAAATGGAAGGATACACAAGAGAAGGCTGAACTCGACCTTCTCCTGCCTTATCTTTCCCTCTCTGCCCCCATATTATTTCTAGTTCACCTTAAAGGCTTATGTGCTTCCCAAGTACCGAGAGCAGAGGCATGGGATCTCAAGTGCTGGAGTTAAAGGTGTGGGCCACTACTCCCTGACTTCTGTGGCTAACTCTGTGGTAGCTTTGTCCTCTGATCTTTGGGCAAACTTTATTAGGTATACAATATATCACCACACAAAGAGTGTCCCTGAGGCTCTCTGGCTATCTGACTTAGTTTAATTTGTGAGTCCTAGGCCAAGTAAGAAATTCAAGAAATCATGATTGATGGCTTCTGCCCTCTCACCTCCACATGCATGTACACACACATGTATATACACCTATACACAGATGTACAAGCCCTACACACTGTGAACATGTGTACCATGTATACCAATAAAGAAAAAACCAAAAGCTCATAGAACAAAATGACTCAACTCAATCATCATGGCAGTTGATAAATATCGAAGTTACTTAATTTATCATCCAGCTCCTGCAGCATTCTCTCAGTGATTCTCTACTGAAGGCTGTGAATTGCTCCAGACCAGAAGATAACAAGTTAGAAAAGGCTATTTTATTCAAAGGTTTTTATCCTCAACTCAGAGGACGCAGAATCAACAAATGGAAAAATGTAGGTAACCTTCAGTATCACAAAGAAGGCCAGTGAGGTATCCATTGTGTTCCAATGGTCATAGGGACATCTAAGCTCTTTATCTTTAATTCTAGATAATACACAATTTCATCTATGCCTCCCTTGTCTGTGTGGGTCCTTCATTGAGATGAGGTTCATCAGAACAATGATGGGAGCATTGGTGGCCTTAAAGCAGAACATCATGTCCAATAAGCCACGTGCTTTCTCTTCCTACGCTTAGCACGGTCTGAATGGCTGTGACTGCTGGTGGAAACAAGCAGCTCTTTTTCAGTATCAAAATTTTAAATTTGTCCAAAAGAAACCATGCTAGCAAACAACCAGTGATTATCAGGTGCCTGATGTGACAAGATTTTGATGCCTTAATTTAGTTCCCAGTGGGAGGATTTCATGTCACACAAACTGCCTAGTGTCCCAAAGAGAAAATAGAGCTGTAGATAGAGGCTGAGGTTGTAGGTGAGAGCCAGGAGAAGGGCCTGGAGGCAGGCAGAGATGGGTCTGATGAATATGCCAGGCATTAAAGGAGAAGGGGCAAAACCAAAAAGCACAGGCTCATCACTGTAGGGAGGCAGTCTCCTTACCTCCAAGTGCAGCCCACACTCTCAAAGTCATTCACTCAGTTAAAAAAATATAATTTAGAGCAGTTCTCAATCTTCTTAAGGCTGTGTGACTCTTTAATATAGTTTTTCATGTTGTAATGACCCTCAATCATAAAATTATTTCATCGCTACTTCAAAACTATAATTTTGCTACTGTTATGAGTCATAGTGTAAATATCTGGATATCTGACACATGACCCCCATGAAATGGTGTTTTGACCCCCCCAGAGGGGTCACAAACCATAGAGGGAAAAGTACTGATTTAGGGAGAGAAGAAATTACATACATGTCTCAGTTAGAACTGAGCATTTGACAATTTTTTATTCTCTGCATTTTAACCAGTTGTGAGACCTTGCATTAACTAGCACTTAAAAAGAAGCATCTCTTCGGCATAGAAGTTGTGTTGTTGATGTAACCGTGTGACTAGGTTCCATACTCTGCATTTCTATTAGTTGTGTGTCATTGCAGAAGAGGGGGGTGGAAGGATTAATAGGGGGACAGGAAGTTTGCTGTGACATTGTGTCTCCTAGAGATGTCAGGAGCTACATGCAGGGATTCTCATCAACATGGCTGCATAAACATAAATGGAGAAGGAACAATACCAACAGACATGTTAACATGGAAGAGGGAAGCTCAGGAGGACTTGCAAACAAACAAACAAACAAACACAAAACTATAGGCAACAAAGGAATGCTGAGTCTCCCTTACAGTGACTGAGTATCCAATGGTCAGCCCTGAAAATATGTACAGCATTATATGGACTGAACAGGTTGTACTCACACACAGTACACATTATTTACACAACACACACACACACACACACACACACACACACACACAGAGACAGGCAATAACAACTGAAGAAAATCAAACCATAAATTAGAACAAGATCATGGGGACAGACCATGGGAGAACTTGGAGGGAGAAAAAGGAAGGAAAAAAAATAATGTAATTATATTATAATCTCAAAAATATTTAAAAATAAAGTATTGCTGATTAGGGTTGAGAGTTGCATTAATTTATGGTTATAAAGAGATTTGATGAAATGCATTGTATACATATATGAATAATTTAAACCATAAATAAACTATACTGGGGGAGTGAAAAGGTGTTTGTTTAACATGTGTGAGATCCTGAGCTCAAGCCTCATCAGTTTAGTAAAATAATATCACATGCAGATTCCTAAAAATAATCTTCTCAGTCCACATAATGCTACTTGATGTTTTTAAGGTTTACTGCTTGGCATTGGACCACCAACTGGTGTGCTCTTTCCTGAGGAAGGCCATCTCTCCTGCTCCCACATTTCCTCACTTGCCTATAGTTCTTAAAGACTGAGACCTCGTGAACCTTTTCTGTCCATTTTGGAATGTCCACCGTGTCATCCTTACTCAGTTCACATTTGGATAGTCATATTAGTGAGACTTTATGGGAGTATATTCTGACTCAATCTCACAGGAAACTCCCTGATTCTATGGCTCTTAACAATCTTTCTTGTCCTTCTTCCACAATGTTCCTTGAGCCTTAGGTATGGAAGTATTGGTATGTAGATGTAGCTATTGAGACTCGGCTCCACAACTCTGTATTTTGATTGGGTTTGGTTTTCTATCATGGTATTTAACATGATTATTTATCGGGCACAGTTTACCTATTGCTGAGAGTATCTGAAGTCTAATTAGAGATCTATTGGTTACCCCAATGCCACTACTGCACACTTAAGGTAATCATGTCATGATGGTTGTTGACATGGTTCATGGCATCATAGCTGGGTAAGACCGTTGTGGCTTCTCTCCTTTGGAAACTTTAATGGTGCCTTCATGAAAGCTAATCCTCAAGAGTGGTCACTCAGGCCAATTTCATCTAAGGGGTCTTCATTTCTAACCTAAAGAGCCTCCTTCTTTTTTCCTTTTATCAGATTTTTTTGTATCCTGTTAGCCTCCTCTCTGTTGTTCCCAAACCACTTGTCTTGGCAATGGTAGCACATTACTTTTTTGTAGTTACTAGGGATTATATACTCATATCTGAAGACTTGGAGCTAGGAACCTTCAATGAGAGAGAGCATGTGATGTTTACCTTTCTGGATTGGAATGACCACAATCAATATGATCTTTCTTAGTTCCACTTGTTTACCTGCAAAGTTCATGATTTCCTTTTTCTTTATAGATGAAGACTATTCTATAGTGTATATATATATATATATATATATATACAACATTTTTATTATTTATTCATCATTTGAAGTACATTTTGGTTATTTCCATTTCCTAGCTATTAGGAAGAGAGCAGCAATGAATGTAGGTGAGCATGTATCATTAGAGTAAAACATGGAGTCCTTTGGGTATATGCTCAAGAGTGGAACAGATCTTGAGGTAGATGTATTCTTATCTTTCTGAGGAACCACCACACTGACCTTTACACTTTACACTTACATCAGCAATGAATATATTTCCCTTTTCCCTACATTATAGCAAGGATGAACTATCATTTGTTTTAATAATTTTGGCCATTCTTACTGCTGTAAGATGAAATCTCAAAGTAGTTTTAATTTGCATATTCCTAATGACTAAAGATGTTGAACATTTGATACTCAAGAATTTGTATTTCATCTTTTGATAACTCTTTGTTTAGCTATGTGCCTCATTTTACAATTGGGTTATTTTTTTCTTGATGTTCAGTTTTTTGAGTTTTTTTTTTAATATATTTTAGGTATTAACCTTTTATCAATGTTATCAATGTATAATCAGTAAAGATTTTATCTCCCATTCTGTAGCCTGCTGCTTTGTCCAACTGATGGTATCCTTTGCCATATGGAGGCTTTTAAATTTCATAAGGTTTGCTTTTAATTGTTGGTCTTAGTGCCTGAGCTAATGATGCTTTATTCAGAAAATCTTTTTCTGTTTCCATGAGTTCAAGCCCTCCTCTGCTTTCTCTTCTGTCAGATTCAGGGTATTTGGTCTTATCATGAGGTCTTTAATCCATCTGGTGTTTAGTTTTGCACAGGGTGATGAATATGGGTCTATTTACATTCTACATGCAGCCATCCAGTTTGATTAGCACCATTTACTGAAAATGTTGATTTTTCCCCCCCATTGTGTACTTTTTGGCCTCTTTGTCACAAACCAGGTGCCTATATGTGTGTGAACTTATGGCTGTGCTTCAGTTCAATTCCATTGATCAATGTATCTATATTTATGACAATTCCATGATATTTACTATAGCTCTGTAGTACAACTTGAGATTGAGGGCAGTGATAACTCCAGTAGTACTTTTATTTTATTTTATTTTTTATTTTTATTTTGTGTGGTGTGTGTTTCTATGTTTCTTCATGAAACTGAAAATTGTTCTTTTACTATCTTTGAAGAATTGTGTTAGAATTTTGATGGAAATTCCAATAAATTTGTACTTTGTATTTGGTAGGAAGAACATTTTTACTATATTAATACTACAGATCATTGAGCATGGGAGATCTTTCTATTTTCTGATATCTTCCTTAATTTCTTTATTGAATTCTTATTTTTTTTACTATACATGTCTTTTACTTGTTTAGTGTTACCCCAAGATATATATGATATATTTTACATATATCATACATATATATATATCTGATTTCTTTCTAAGTCCAGTTTTATAATTATACTTTCTTTGCTCCATGATCCAATGCAATTAGTTTCACACTTTGTCTTTGGGCAATCAGAAATTCAACCCTGTAGCCATCTATAGCATCACCTGAAACAGAACTGAAAATGTTATGGAAGGAAGGCCAGGATTACAGAGGTGACAACACAGGCCTCCATCTAGGTAAGCTCTGCTCTACCTTTTCAACAGTCTAACCTCTGTGCCAGTATTTATTGCTGCCATCTGCAGGCTAGAGCATGCAGGGAACTGCTTAGTCAATACCTATTGAGAATGCATGATGTGTCAGGGCTTGTGAGTGGTTCATATCCATTTGGCACTTACCCTTTACTGCATGTCTAAGGAAGAACTATTAAATACAGAACAAAGTCAAGAGCGCTGAAACAAAAACTCTGAACACAGTGCCTGATTCTCAGTTTATTAGATTTCCACAGAAGGTAGAAAACATTTGAACTTTAAGCCCGGCAACAGTGAAGGTAGCATGTAGTGCTTCAAGCAAGCTGTGACTAAATAAAGCTGGTTGGGAACAACAATGCTGGTGAGCTCATTTGAGTTAAAAGCCTTTAGACTTAGTGTTTAATAGGCAGAAAAGAAAAAAAATAAAGATTATATGAATGGGTACAAATAGACACAAAGGATTGCCTTAAGAAGATGAGAGGAACTAGAAACTTTCAATATGTTCGTAACATGTGGTAAGAGCATCCTCCTTAGGACAGATTTACTAATTTACCAACTTTCCTAGATCCAGAGGACAGAAAGCCATTATCTCCACAAATAGGGGATTTCCTCTTCAGTGCTATTCAGAATTTACGTCAGCTCTTTTCTCTAATGAACAATAAAGTCTTAATTTCTCTATCTTCTCCGAGATGCTAATATGATAGGTTTTTAAAAGCCCCTGTTGAATTCCCAAGTCACTAATTTGTAACTCACTTTTTCTTTGTTAACATGAGGTCATGTAAACATTTCCAGAATCAGCTCAATCTGCAAATCCACCATTGTTTTTCTTTATGAAGTATCCATCTGAGTTAATCCAACAGTGTTTGTTTAGTCATTCTCCTATTGTAGCCCCTTTTGGGCTTTTTTCCAATTGCTAATTATTATAAATGAGCTTTGAAAATGGGCTGGTGCTAGACATCTGTGAGCCTGGCTCACCCTTGCTTTGTTATCACCCTCCCAGGATGCAGGCCTGCTCTGTCTTCCTGATCTTCTCCTTCCTAATGGTGTTCTCATAAAAGCATCTGAGCTCTGGAAAGGCTCCATATGAAGTCACTCAAAGTCCATGCTTGACTTCTTTTCCGCTTCAAGGGTGTCAGTCAAGAAATTTTAGGACCGTGTCTGTAATTCTTCACATAGATGGTAGTCAAATGTCACAGCTTCCTATTTTGACTTTAGTGAAATTTTAAGTGAACTTCTTTCTCTCTGTCCACTAATCTGCCATTTTGATGAAAATAAGAAGTCTGGGATGGGCCAGTAAGTTGGCTCAGTGAGCAAACGCTCCCTATATAAGCCTCATGACCTGAATTTGACCCCAGAACCCATAGGAAGGTAGAAGGACAGAGCAACTCCATGGAGTTGTTCAGTCATATAGTGACACTTGTGTGCTCTTACCACACACAATACTGAATAAAGATAAAATAAAAAGTTTGGAAAAACTTTAAATGATTTAATATTTTAAATTTACTATCATGACATAAAATATAAAAATATGTATGAGGCACAAGGCTTACTCTCTAAGATCTACCACTACACAGAATATGTATCATATGAAAGTTGAAAAATAAAAGTATACATGAGAGGAAAAAACATCAGTCCTTCAGCATTCCCCCCATTAGTAACACGTGACATATTCTCTTCCGGTTTTCCCCATGTGGATTGCTTTCTGCATGTAGCTGTTTTGAACAGTTTTAAAATTTAATCACTTTAGAACATTTTAGAATTTTTTTTTTTAGCTTGATGGAATATGGTTCAGTGCAGCCAGAGCTTTCAGGTAGAATTACTTGCATGGGTCAATCTGTCTTGGTCTCTTTCTTATAGTAGATGACTTTGACAAAATGCAATGAAATGATTTTTATATTCAGAATCTAGGGTCTTACACATACCGGGTAAGAACTCTCTCCCACCAGACTCCATCTACAGCCCCAAATCTTTGATTTCTATGAGCCCCCCATCACAAGTCTTACATAGTTTATTTAAAAATTATACTCCTATGAAACACATGGAGTGAGAGTGTGGTCCTGACCAATTTGGGAGCTTCTGTCTAAATCAGTGCAACTGGAATGGGTTTGAAACAAATAATACAAGGTCGGAGTTCTTTTCTGGGGATTCTTTGCGTAGAGTGGAAGGAGGGAAATATCTGAGGGTATTTTGGTAAGCTCTTCATTTCAAATTTGTGGTGACAAGGTCAATAGCCACAATCTCCTAGGATTTACCAGAGCAGCTACGTCTGATCTGTTCCTCTTTAGGCTTGTCTGCAGTGAGCCTCCAAAAGGCTGACCCCTCTGAACTTCACCTTCTCCTTTGATCAGCACAGGTCTGACAGCCTCTTTCTTTCTTCTTTTCCTTTCATTGTGCGGCTTTGGGTAAATAACGTATATCTTTTAGCTCCATTTCCTTCTTGAAAAACATTACCAGCAGGAACAAAATTTTAACATATTTTGCCAGACATTGCTTTAAACACTTATAATTGATGACCTCATTTCAATATTTTCAACAACTTTGTGAAAAAAAACACTATTATTCTCTCTGTTTTATGAATAAATGAACAGGCATGGAGAACCTGACTCACCAGTCTATGATAACACAGCTGGACGGTGTAGCTGAAATCCAAAGTCACATGGGCTGCCTCTAAAGCCTATGTCAAAAGACTAAGAAAATATACTCTTAAAAATGTTATGTGCAATGTTGGTAATATTAATTAACACTAACAGCAATGATAATATTATGGTTAGTGTATTATTCGGAGGCTTGCACAATATGGTTGAGCCTAAACACCAAGGGAATCATTTAACTGATGGGAACTTTATGTCTTTGCTTCATCAATAGAGAACAATAATGGTGTCTATGTCAAGGGGTTGAAAGGAGATTTAAATGTACCGAGTTTGTGGAGCATTAGCCTGCCACATAGAGCTACGTGGTGATTTTTTTTACTTGTGATAAGACATAATAACACTGATCATATAAATCATTTTTAACTGTATGCAGTTTTTTATGATTATGCACACTCATGTCATGGGTTTACATGAGAGGTTTGGGCTGTTTTGATTTCTTGTAGCTCACTTAGCACAGAATTTGGCTGTGTGTAATTATTTAATAACTATTTCTTTCTTTTTTCTCATTCCTCCCCTCCCCATCCTCCTCCCCTTCTCTTCCTCCCCTCCTCTTCCTCCCCTCCTCCTCTCCTCCTCCTCCTTGCCCTCCTTGTCCTCTTCCTCCTCCTCTTCCTCCTCCTCCCTCTCCTCCTTGTCGTCCTCCTAGTCCTCTTCCTCCTTGTCCTCTTCCTCCTCTTCATCCTCCCCCTCCTCCTTGTCCTTCTCGTCTTCCTCATCTTCCTCCTCCACCGGGCTTCACAAGCAAAGAGAATGCAGAGATTTCAATCACAGCTCTATTTTTACAGTTTGAGAGGTAGATCATGGGACATCCTAGCTGACCTCCCTCTGTCTCAGTTTCTTCATCCAAGAACGGGGAATGAGCAAATTATCTACTTAATAAGGTTCTTGTAAAGGATTTGACCTATGTAAAGCTTTGGAATATCTTTAACCATGTTAATTTCTCAGCACACAGTAGTGTGAATTTTATTTTATCGTCCCTGTGCCTGGAAAGAGCCTGCTTGTCTGGGTGCAGAGGAACGGGCGGCAGGCTCTGGCTCCAGATGGCTGCGATCCTCTGTTGCCTTGCTGCCAGCACAGCAGTATGTGTTTGAGAGACGGGACAATAGT
This sequence comes from Sigmodon hispidus, assembly GCA_004025045.1. Classification (NCBI taxonomy): domain Eukaryota; kingdom Metazoa; phylum Chordata; class Mammalia; order Rodentia; family Cricetidae; genus Sigmodon; species Sigmodon hispidus. The sequence goes on along the minus strand of PVIH01001682.1, from coordinate 25,682 downwards.
GGGGAAAAGGAGGAGGAAGGTCTTCGGGAGCCCACATGGCTTTTTGTTCCATAAAAAGCTTAGAACCAGGCTGCCATAACGGCCGGGGTATTTTTGTGTCTCTTTAGCTTCTATTTCGAGTCAAAGTCAGCGTGGGAATGTTTTCCTTTATTTCAAGCCGTAAGTACTTGTTGGGTAACAGCTGTTTTTAAAGATAATATTTGAGGCACTGAGATGCTTGGAGAAACAAATTTTTAGAATTAAAAAAGAAAAATTTCCTTATTTATTGCAGGCCTTTATTTCTTCTATCTGCACGTAGGCTGTTTCCTGAGAAGTCTCTTCAGACATCAATTCTTGCCTTTCAGCAGCAGGTGGAACCACCTCACTCCCTTCTTGGTACCTCTCAGTCACACCGGAGCTTTGCTTGATGCTCTCTGACAATGTGAATGGCATTTTGATGGTTTGATTTCATCACTCTGACGTGACTGATGTTATTTCTAAAGAAGCCACTCTTCACCTTGACTTTGTGCTCTCTGTCCTTAAGTAGAAAAGCATTCATGAAATTGCTTTGTCAACATTTAGGCATGACAATTCTTTGGGGGAAAACCCTAAGCTGGCAGTTGGTTAGGGGGTGAGCAGGGCTTCCTCTCTTCCTCACATGCAAACAGAAGCTTCCAAGAGATCACTGCTCTTTGTTCATTGCCTGGTAGAACACAGTGAGAATCTTGGCTGAATTTCTCTGCCTGTTTCCTCCTAAATCTTATTTCTGGCCTTTTGATCTTTTATTTTTACCAAGTTGAAATGTATTAGAAAATTTACTTTATGCTGATTTAACCAATCCTATTTAGTTGAATTTGCCATTTTCTACAACACATAATTCTTCTTCATATAGTATGAACAGAGTAGAAGTTTCAGAAATGTTTAAAAACTTCAGTTTGCTGAAATTTCCTGATTTACGACTCTTCAGTTCTTTGGAATCTGTTTTGGTACCAAAGCAGGATTTTCTGATCTAAACCACCCATTTCTGTGTTCTAGTCTGTGTTCATGCCATAAATACTGCTTCTTTCCAGCTACAGTGATTGGTTTAGAATGAGCATATGACTTCCTCTGGGCCCGTGAGATTCAGACTGGAGAGCTTTGGCCTTATGAAGAAGGAGACAGCTCCATGTAACTAAAATTTGTTACTTTTGCTGGGACTGCTAATATGATATCATATAAATATGAATTTCCCACGACCACTAGGGAGAGTTGATCTGAGAATTTAGTCGCATAGAGGAAAGTAAAGCAGAGAATTGAAGAAAAGAAATCTCTGATGCTAGTGCTTGAGGATTGGGTTGAACAGTGTGCATGATGGTAACCATAACTCTTGACACATTTGAAATAGTTATCATGCCCCAAAACAGCTATGAGCATGTCTCATGTATCAGTTTCGCAGGGCTTTCAGCAAAAGTACTATTAAACCTGAGAGGCTTAAAATAACAGAAACTATTGCTTCATAACCCAGGGGTTTGGTGTCTCAATTCAGAGACAGGCTGTAGATAGGACCACACTCCTTTTTTAAACTGAGTTATAACTCCTTTAATGTACTGAAGTCCAAATTATTCTTTTTTGGTTGTTAGAAAAGAGTTCAAACTTTTTTTATTTTTGAAAATTTCATGCATGCATGCATTCAATGAAATATGATCACATTTAGCCCAAATTACTTTTGCAAACATGTCCCCTCCCAACTTCCTTTTCTCCCCTTTGATAGTCTTCTAAATCTAATCAGTGCTGTCAATGTATGCATAGGTGTAGCTATCCACAGGAGCATAAGCAATCTTCAAAGGGCCACACCCCTAACTATCTACTGCCTGGAGGTCATCTATTTCATCTATGCTGAGATTTTGGCTAGCTTGATCTTGTTGAGGATTTTATGCAGAAACCACAGCTGCAGTGAGTTCCTGGGTACAATAGCCTCTTGTCCAGAAAACAGCATTTCATGGTACCCTAACCCCATCCTCCAGCTCTTACATTCTTTTCATATCCTCATCAGTGATCTCTGAGCTTTGGTGTTGGTGGTTTGATGCAGGTGTCCTGTTTGGAGCTCAGTGTCTTAGTCTCAGTATTTTGAGTGGTTACACATCCCTCTGTTGACTAATACCCACTGTATAAAAATGGTTTTCTGACCGAGCTTCGGATCAACCAGGTCTGTGAATATATACATAAATACTTAGAATGCAAGTAGCTCTATGTATAGACACATAAAAACTTAGATGGCAATTAGACAGCATAATCATTTAACAAAACAACAATAGTAAGTTCTATCCTAGGGCCTATGTACTCTTCTCATTCAAGGGTTTTTGATCACGATTACTATAGAAAGCATGAATTTCTCTCCTGTAGATCAGGTCTCAAATCAAATCAGAAAGTGATTAGTTTCTGTATAACAGGCATGACTTGTCTGGCAGGTTGGTACTGCATTGTGTAGTGTTCAGTACTGAGTAAGACCAGATTTCCTGCCTGCTCCCCTTAGTAGTCTGTTCATTATCTTCTGACACTATGAAGTTAGCCAGCAGGAAGTTTACATGCATTTTTGACTTTAATTTCTCTATATTCTACAGCTAAATGTCTTGCATTTTCAGCAAAATGTGTCTTACCATGTGGCTGTGGGTAACCAAGGGCAACAGCAATAGCTTACGTTGCATTGGAGACTTCAGGATCTTCTTGACCCTAGAGGTATCCCATGCTTTGTATTGTGATTTTCATTTAATAGTTGATGTCTTCTAGGATAAGACCTAATTATTAATGTGACTGTATTTAGAAATAAAACCAATAAGGAACTTACTGAGGTTAAATAAGCTTATAAAAATGAGGTCCTTATCAGACAGGATTAATTCCCGAATAAGGAGAAACCTTAGAGAACTCTCCCCTCATCCATCTCTATAACAGAAAGAGTATTGTCACCAGAGACTAACCTTGCAAATCTTCATGTGGGCTTGTAACCTCCAGAACTGTGAGAAAATGCATTGCTATTATTAATCTGCCCACATAGTCCAAGACACTTTGTTATATCTGCTGGAACTGATAGATTTATTCTTTTTGAACCCCCTAGACCAGAATCCTTGCTTGTTGCTTCTGGCTTTGACAGCTCTGGATCCTCATGATACAGTGATATCTGTATTGGACACTGCTTCTGTCATCACTTCTTATTTACTCCTGATACTCCACACACCTCTGGGTCTCATGTAGGCTTATGGACCAAAGCAGGCCTCCACTCTAAGTTAACTTCATAATCAACAATGTTTGCAAATACATATACTTCCAAATACACAAGCATGCCAAAGGAGGTACTGAGTGCTATATGCCATTTGGGGCAGGGGAAGAATTCAGGCCACAATGAAACTGTGAAGTAGGCTTGATTATTAACATCATAGTTTTTCCCAGAGGAGAGAAGTAAGACCTGGTAAAACCATTTCTCAAGGCTTTACTATAAGCAAGCATTTGAGCACTGATCTGAACTTTTGCAATGTGAAGATACAGGCACAAGCATCACCCAGAGACAGGGTCCAATCAATTCCCTAATTTGGTTGAGTTGGTTTGACTTCTAAATTACTCATTCCTCCTACCATTATCTTCTTTCTGAGTCTAAGCACTTATTGACCCCTAAGTTGGTGGAGTCAGCCAAAGGACTTCACTCAACCATGCCTCTGGGGGGTCTACTGAAGGTTCTAGAATTGCATTTTTCCCCTTTGCTCCCTCTTCTTTCCACATCAATACTTCTTGTGCATCAGATGCTGGCTTTTAACTAGGTTAGGAGAGAGCCAAGGAAGAGAATCAATACAGAGGGAGGCATGATTTATAGACTGTGATTTTTTTTTCTTTTGGGAACAGGTTATTAACCCATTGACTATCTGCCTGGGGGAAGTTCAGGTATTAGCATAATGAGGGAAGGACATTAAGTCATGTAGAGGACAGCTTAAGGGAAGGGCTCCCTTTCCACATTCCTTTGACAATTCCAAACAGGTAAGATGTGTGGAAGTTTCATATTGAGTTCCTGTTGGGTTCATTTAAAGTCCTTCTGGACAGTGGAGACAGGAATACAGCTTCAAGGTTGTGTGTAGTAAAGGTTATTATGTCTGTTCATTCTTAGTTGTCCCTTTTCAAGTAAAATCCTTTCTTCCTGGAACTCTCTCCGGAACTTTCATTCTCTGTTTTGTATCAACTTTTTATTTATGTCTCCCCTGTAACAGAACTATGTCTCAGTTCTGCATACAGAGAATTCTCAGCCAACTCTTTCAGAATAGGTATCTTCCATCTACTGTTCAAAGGCAAGTTTTTGTTTTTGTTTTATGTTGCTGTTAAGATAAAAGCTCTCTATGTATCTTGAACTCACTCTGTATACCATGCTGTTTGAAAACTCACCGTATGCCTTCATCTCCTAAGTGCTGATATTGCTACACCCAGTTCCAGAATACGTTTTTAAATTAAAAACATTTAGCATTGTGTGTGTTTTGTTGGCTATCTAGTTATCTTTCTTAACTGCTTTCCACCACGTATTTTTTTGAGGCAAAGTTCCTTCCTGCACTTGGAGCTTGCTCTTTTGGCAAGATGAGCTCATTATTATGTACCTGGAATTTGTGTGTGTGTGTCTCTCCCTTCACTGTTTTCTCTGGGGTTGAAAAGGTCTAGTCATGCCTAGATCTGATTGTTGCTCGTCTTGTACTGTAAGTACTTTAACCACTGAGCCCTCTGAAGGCCCCCAAAATTGTTTTCTTTCTTTCTTTCTTTCTTTCTTTCTTTCTTTCTTTCTTTCTTTCTTTCCTTCCTTCCTTCCTTCCTTCCTTCCTCCTTCCTTCCTTCCTTCCTTCCTTTCTTTCTTTCTGTTTTTAGTTTTTGTCATGAGAATTTCAACTCGAGGAGGCAAGAGGTAAGTCTGGGTCATTTTAACTAAAGGTGATTTGACATTTGCATAATTTTGGTATCAGGAAAACTTGAACTGAAATTCCCATGGTGATGTTCATTCATTGAAGACCCTCGAAACACAAATCAATCCAGCATTCTCAGTTACAATATGGATATTGTATGATATACCAAGTTATTATAAGAACTAAGATGCATAGATTGTAAGCACTTTGGTTTTAATCTTTCAATACATGCTAAAATGGCTTTGCTCGTATATTTTTTGCCTATTGCTTAAAAGCAGAGTTTGTCTTGTATATAATTTAATGTTTAACAATTGTGTAAAGTCTATTCATATGAAATAAAAAAGTTAAAATCAATTAGATTATTGAATTTTAAAATAACTATGCTTCAAAGAGTAAAGTTATATCAAGAGCAATTTCCATGAGTGGGCCTTCTTTATTTTTCACTGAGCAATTCCCATGAATGGGTCTCTTTTTTCCCCTTGGCTCTGTGAGTTGAGGTAAGATATTGACTTCTGGTAGTTGAGCAAACAGCAGCAGACAAGAAGTAACTTTTGAAATCTGAACTTCTGACTCATTATTGAATAACATTTATTGGTTTGCAGTCATACCTGTGACAATATTATATCCTATATGTGAATTATTGAGTTGAACTATGATTTGCTTAAAATATTAAATAGTGACTTTATTGTCACTATTTACAAGATGGGAAGTGGGATGTAATTACACACTCTAATTTCTGATTTAAAATGTCTCTACTTTATATTCTGCAGGAACAGCCTGCCCTGAACTACTGCTTGACAGTAAGATATTATTTAAAAAACCAAATAAAAAAATCTTGTGTTGCTTGTGGAGAATTTATCCTGATTCATTTCATAGTACCGACACTCATAGTACTGTGTGCTCCAGAAATGTTGGGAGCAGCCATTTTAGGTTTCTGTTCTCACTGAGTATTAGAAATGGGGTTGCAAAGCCAGCCAGCCTTTTCTGCAAGAGAAACTGTGATGAGTTAAAACTCCTTGGTAAATAGTAAGGTCATTGATAAGCTGGCGAACATGTACATTCCTGCTTTTATAATTACATTAGAATTTGATATGTTTGACTGATTGAAAATTTGTGTTCTCAAGCTAGATGATGACTATAAGCCTGTCAGTAGGCAAAAGCAACCAACAGATTCATTAAGCTCCTGTTTACACATCTATTGTCCAAGCTCATAATTTGTTTTAACCAAGCCGATTACCTTCATTAAAAACCATTGGTTCCCACAAGCAGAAAAAAAAGAAAATTTGTATAAATTGAGTAACAATTAGAGAAGTTAGCTTAAGAATTTTCATTTTTATACCTATGTATTTGCATCATGTGTTGTGAATTATAAACATATTTCTTTTTTTTAGAATTTATTTTCTTGTTTTTACATCTTAACCAAAGGTTGCCCTTCCTCCCCTCCTATCACCCCCCCACCTCGCACCTTCATCCACTCCTCCACTGTTTCTTGTCAGACACAGGCAAGCATTCCATGGATATCAGCCAGCCATGGTTATCAAGCTGCTGGAGGTACCTCTCCTCCATCAAGGTCAGATGAGGCGGTCCAGTAGGAGAAATGGGTCCCAAAAGTAGGCAACTGAGTCAGAGACATACACTGCTTTCACTGCTAGGAGTCCCACAAGAAGGCCAAGCTACACAATTGCAACATATATGCAGAAGACCACTGATAAACGATTTCTTAAAGTGACATTCAATATGTAAGCGAGTCATATTGATTACTAAGAGAATGTTTTTCTTCCATACTTACAATATAACGGGGATAAGTGGTGCCATAATGCATTTCATTAAAAAAAAAGTTATGGCCTTTTTTTGTGGCTCAGGATGAGCTGTCTTAATTTATCTAAAATCCTTTTGCTGTCTGGAATTGCTAATTGCTACTTGGGAGTTAGAAGACTTCTCACTTCTTATTCATGGTTAGTAGCTCCCATTCCACTCAATTTGTTCTGACTGGCTGCATTAGAAGTGAGTGGTACTGGGAAATCTTATTTCATAGGGGATTATGAATGTTTTATGAATAGAGTTGTAAGAATGGGAGCCTTGGGAGTCTTCTTCCAAGCAGAGGTGGACTATTTTCTCTCCTGACTTGGGCAGGTCAGCTTGGAAGGGTCAGGTATGGAGAAGAGGCTTGAGGTCTGTCTAAGATGCTTACAAACTGCTTGGTTTGTAGTTCAGTGGTGATTTCTAAGTTTTTTTTTTTTAAATAGATGTAGTTTCCTCATTCATTCCTTCATTCACATAAGCTTTTATTGTGCACCAACCTCTACTCTTGGCAGTAGAGAAATGATAATTTAACAAGCAAGCAAACACATAGACAATCCCTGTCTTCATCAAATTCAAGGCTTTTACTTATGTAGGATAGGCGGCCCTTGAATTTTCTTTTTCTACATCTACCTTTGTCTATTGGGATGACAATCATAAAGTTAATATTTTAATACAACTAAAATATGTAGAAATCAAGAGCAATTTTTTATAAAGAGAAAACCAGAAACTGTTCGTGTGAAAAGAAGACTTTTAGAGTGTTTGTCCAGGGACAGATTTATCTAGAAACTGAAGCTCTAGAGAAGTCATAGACTAAAACTGGCTGATTGTAGTAAGAGGTAATGAATTCCAAGCTGAGAAAATGCAGGTAGGACAAGGACCTGGAGGCAGAAGCGAGAGTGACCTTATAGATAAATGGCAGAAGTTCAGAATTTCTGGAGCAGTTACTGAGAAGGAGAGGGCTTAGTGAGAGAATGGCTCTGTCTGTTGGTAGCCTGGACGATAAGTTGAGGACCTTAGCTTAATACCCACAGGGTACTAAGTGTGTGTGTGGGCTGTGTTTAAGCAGAGGCAGACAAAATCCTACCTTTGTTTCAACACAATCCTGTCTTTAACACAATTCTTTTTTAACATGGTCATGCTGTACCCGGGGTAAGTCAGGGGTGGGAACAGGGAAACCAGTTAGGAGGGTATTGCAACAAATTCAGAAAGAAGATGATAAGCTTGACTCAGATAAGGGCCATAGCAACAATTAGGGGGAAATGGAATTTTTGATTTGTCTCAAAGATATAGTGAATGAGGAAGACAGATCTGAGGATCTGCAGATGCATTGATATGAGATGAGGACTTGTGGATGATCTATTTTTGACCTCAAGATTAGGAGGTATGGAGTCATCATAATTTGAGATGGGAAATCTCAGAGGACTTATACTAGGTACATTTAAGATGTCTATCAGAAATTCAAGCAGAGCTATAAAGCAGGCTATTGGATGGAGAAGTTAGCACTAAGTGGAATGAGCTGAGCCAGGTGTATAAACTTGAAAGTCATGGGCATTTAAATAGCATTAAAGCCATGAGAATAGAACACACAATAAAGGTGTGAGAACTGAATTCCAGGAGTCTCTTTCATTTAGGCCTATGAACATTCAAGTCAAGTTGAACAAGAAGTCAAGTTGAGGAAATATAGTCTCTGAGGTCAGAGGTGAAGAAGGTGAGCATGGAGTTGGAGGGGCCAAATGAAGAAAATGGCCAAAGGAAAAGGTAGTAATTAATTTCCTGTGTAAATGTTAGTAAACAGTAAAGATCAAAGCTGAAAATGACCATTGGAATTTGTCAGATAGTTGTTATTGGTGATGTTGAAAAAGCCACAGACCAAAACCTGGTGGATATGGATTTAAGAGAGAGTACTGGAGGAAAATTTAGATTCAGGGAGCTCAGATCCTTTGTCTGGTGAGTTTTTCCAATAGAGATGCAAATGGATTAAAAAGAATTCTTCTTTGAGAGAAAGAATGGCATACCCATACATGGTAATCTGGTGAAAAGGGAAAATTAAAGATGCAAAAAATGAGAGGTGAAAACTGTCAGGAGATTAATAGCCCTGAGTAGGTAAGCAGTGTGAGATCTAGTCGAGAAAGACAGGGTTTGTCCTTGACAGGAACATGAGTGTGTGAAGGATGGTAGGAAGATAGGGAGCAGAGTCAGGGATGTAGGTGGCTGTGGGATAGGAAAGTCGCACACATTCTTTTCAGTGTTATTTGTGAAATAGAAATCAAATTCCTTAAATAGGACAGACTCAGGAGCAGCAGTGTTGAATGTTTGAGCAGAAAAGAGACAGGATGGCATAGCTGTCTAAGAGAGAAGAAATATTAAGGAAATATAATTGCCAGGCAACATTTGGGTTGAAGATAATGAGAAGACAAAGGATGGTAGTATGTTTTTCTATTAGTTGAATGAATGTCACTATAGAAAAGCCAGTGGGATGGATGTACTGAGTTAGAACCATGGCTTATTGAAATGGAAAATGACAGCAAGTGAGAGGCAAGGGAGCTGAGGATATATGCAAAGGGATCATAATAATAACTGACCTTGTAATTAAAGCTAAATAAAGACCAGATAAAAAGACTATGACAAGATGGTAGGATAAGTAGTTGAAGAAGAATTGGCAAAACTTGAATTCAGAGGTGAGGGTTAGAGTATAATACTTGAATTGTTGGTTTTTGTAATGATTTCAATTATTTGTATTGATAATGTACAAAGTGACATCAGCAGTCAAGGAAGGATACACATGGGCAGGTATTGCTATGGGTAAACTGATCTCTAAGACCAACTATACAAGTTGCATTAGAAACAGTGAGCAAGGAGCTAACATCTTTAAGAACTAAAGGACAGTGACTTAGCTTTTAAAGCAGAAGGATAAGTGATAATAACAAACAGGGTTAATATGACATGCAGATGTTTTAAATAAGCAAAATATTCTTTAGTAATTTTATAATTTTGTACATCTTATTTTTTATTATTTATATACATTATACATTAATTATAATTTTATACAGAATATATTTTGATTATATCAAGTCTCTCCCCCTACTAGATCTATCTTCTCATTCTTTACCTTTCCCAGCTTTGTATTTGCTTTCCTTTCCTTTTTTTCTTTTTTAAAAATATCACATGGAATCCAATTTGTGGGGTGTGGAACTTCTTACTTGAATGTGATTGACATGTCAGGGGCTACATCCTTAAAGAAAACTGACTCTCTGTTGTCCAGAAGCCACCAACTCTTTTTCAAAAGAATAAAGTATGATTACATCATCTCTTTTCCTTCCTTCAACTCTTCCCATGTTGCTCATATCCTGTCATCTCTTTTTTTCTCAAATTCCTGGCCTCCTCTTCTTTGTTTCAAACATATACCTACAACCTGCATAGTCCGATCACTGTTGCTTGCATGTACATAATTTCAAGCCTGACCACATTATATTGGATGACCATTTGGGGCTCCTCCCTGGGAGAAGACTAGCTCTCCCAGTTCCCATTTTCAGCATTCTTTAGTTGTCTTTAGTTCTTTGTCTAGGGTTAGGCCTCTGAGAAATTTCCCACTTTGATGTTAGCATGTCTGTTGATGTTGGTATCTTATTTAGGTAGCCTTATTGTTAAGATATCATGGTTTCTTTGCCATTTCTTGGAGATATAATCTCACCTTTGGCTTCCTCATCCCCCAGATTTTAGGGTTTTTCTGCTATCTCTTCTATGAAATCCCTCAAACTTGGCTGTAGGAATTCCATTGTAAATATATTCAATGGGGTTAGGTGCCTCATGGTCAGTTGTTTTTTGCATTTTACCAGTTGTAGTTTTCTGTAATGGTCTCTGCCTGTTGCATGAGAACCCTCTTTGGTGAGGATTGGGAACAACATTTACCTTCGAGTATAAGGTTAAGTATTTATAATGCTGTTAAGGATTATTATAGCTTAGAAAAGGGATGGTAGTAGGTTCTTCTCTAGACACAGGACCTCACTACCCCTTAGTAGTTGGTGAAGTTTCCAGTACCAGGCATAACTTCTCTCCTGTTGAGCAGACCTTAAGTTCAATTAGACTGTTGTTGGTTACTGCCAATGTATAAATGCCATTATTGAACCTTTAGAGATATCTTGCCATACTGTTAATTGTATCTCATAGGAGAGAAAATCAGTTCTTCATATCTCCTCATCTTGAGTTGGGTAGGAATACTCATGAAGAGATGTGTAATTTTATGATGTGGAGAAGAAAAAGGAGGAGGAGGAGGAGGAGGAGGAAGAAGAAGAAGAAGAAGAAGTTACAAGAAGAAGAAGAAGAAGAAGAAGAAGAAGAAGAAGAAGAAGAAGAAGAAGAAGAAGAAGAAGAAGAAGAAACACAATTTGCTTCACTATCAAAGCAGAAAGAGGGGTATCTACTCCAGGTCCAGGTCCACCAGGTCAGAAGTGGAGGACAGAGCTTGTAATGGCCACAGTGCCCTGGAGGAGAGGCTAGGCCTCAGTCAGAAGGTGAAGGGGTTGTGGCCAGAGGAACTTCTAGACAAAGGGTAATGTACTGATCAGAGAACTTGAGCTCCAGAGTCAGTAAAATGGTTTAGAAAGGGGAAGTGGATATAAAATAATCATTAGTATGAAGAAGTGTGAGAATTAGAGAATTGGTGCATGGAAGTGAACTAGGGGTCTTAGTCTTCAGGAGATGACTGACACAGACAGGGATAAAAGTCCTAAGATATTATTTGCGGTTCTAAGGCTGAACTGAGGAATAATCTGAGTGTTGAATAATGGGAAAAAACACAAGGATTGTTTTAGACACAGCATTCACTTTTCTCTTAGACCTACAAGTTGGAGCAGGGATGGTTTTAAGCAACTGTCACTGGGATGCATTCAGAGCTGTGGTTTTCTGCTGTTGAGCCAGACTTTGTTTCTGGTTAAGTACTTCTGAGCAGTGTTCTGCTCATTTAAAATTTTCTCCCCAGCATTCTTTGCAGGTCTTCTGCAAGAAGCCTGTTTCTTCCTCATTTCACCCAGTTCTCAGATGCGTATGTCACCTGTCTAGGCTCAGGATGAAATCACAGTTGTAGCTGAGTTAAGATCCCAGCTTATTCCGCAGCCTTCTTGTCCCCTTCGTCCTATCTCTATCGGTATTTTCTCTGTCCCTTAGTGGCCCGTGGATGGTAAATAATTTTACTCTACTTATAAGTGTGTGTACTGGGAAAAGAAGATAGATGTTGCTGCTAAGTTTTCAGCATCAGTTCACATCTGTTTTATGAGAGGATGTCATAATGGGGTCCAAAGTCTAGCCTCTAAGGAAGATAGCTTAGTCTAAGAGAATCTCCATGGAAAAAACATTTAGTTTGGGTTTGAAATTCTGTTCACCTTCTCCAGCTGCATAGTCTTAGGCAAATGATCCAAACATTTAAGCCTCTGAATTTTTTAGTCCTGATGAAAAGTGTGCAATTTTAAGCTGTTGAATAGCAAATAGGCCAGTGATTTATGATATCCAATTTACATAATTCTTGGTAGTTTTTAATAAACATTGACTTCTTTAAACTCTCTCTTCCCTTGGCATCTGGCACTTTGTTTCCTGAGTTTTATTTTAAAACATTTATTTCTGATTCTTTTTCATGGCTTACTTTCACTTCTTTATCACCATATTGGTCCTAAAGTGCTTAAATATCTTACAAAAGATGCTCAAAATCTCAGAGCTTTTGAAGGGGAGCCAGGTGAACAAGGAGTTTGAGGTCATCCTCTACTACATAGTGAATTCAGCAGTGGGTTATGTGGCTGAGAAACCCAAGTCGAACAAGCCAAACCAACAAACACAAACCCAAATGAAAAACTTCAAAAAGAACAAAATCAGCCCCCAAAACCAACAAGAAACTCCCAAATTAATTTCTTTTTCCTCAATGTACAGGATTTCATTCCTTCCATATATATGACTATTAAATACAGGCCCATAGCATTGGCTTCTCTCTGAGATCCGGTAATATATATTTGCATTACATGGCAATGGGCATCTCAAAGCAGATTCCTCAGTGTGCTGTTTTCTCCTTTTTCAGTCAAAGCCATCATTATCTCTACCCTGGATTTCTAATTTGCAGGATAAGCATAAATTCTGTTTTCTTTCTCATCTGTTCTCAATACAAGTAGCAAGAGTTCTATTTCCTGAACTGACTGTGCATATGCCATCCCATAATGTGTCAATTCCAGTGGAACAATTATGTCTTGATGACTTTTCAATGATGCCCACCATGGATTTGCAGTTACTTCTCTTGCCTGCTTAACCTCTGTTCTAGCTTCATCTACAACATCAGCTCCCACAACACAACATGTTTTTTTCCTATAGCTAGTTTCTATTCATTTTTCAGATGTTAACTCAAATTTTCCCTTCATATACAGTTATCTCTATAGTCAAAATATTCTTAGACAACAGTATTTTAGGTTCTGATATTTGTAATTTTATTACATAGAAAGTAATTAACAATGACTACTTCTTTAGTCAACATTTCAATGCCAATACATTCCATTGGATGCTATAGCATAGGAAGCCAATTATTATGTCTGATTTTGGTGAATACTGTATAGCATTTGTTTAACACATGACAAAATTATAGCTTTAATATTGAGTACTTACCTTTGTTAGGCTATTTGGTAAGCACTTTACAAATACTTATCCTTAATAATAACATTATAACATGGCTACTGTTATTACATTTCATTTTACAAATGAGGAAATGAGAATAGAATGGCTAATAGTTTTAACCAAATTTTCCCTGGCTGGCTAGAATCTAGCTCTATTTATCTTCAAAGTCCATGACCTTTGTTATAGTACCTGCTGTGTCCTCTTAAATGTAAAACTGTTTTTTCTTGGACTATTAGAGATTTTAGAAGGGCCTCAGATAGAGAGGAGTAAGGGGTGGTTAGAGGACAGTTAAACTTCTACAATTAGTAGCTCTCACTAATTGATATAATCACTATGTTAACCATAATAAAAAGAATTCCTTCTGGGAAGTAGATGTCCATAAACTCTTCTGTTCTTTGCCAGGTGATGTTCCCTTCTTCCTTTCTCATTCAGCACTTTAATAATAGTTCTGTGGGCTTGTTGTGAAATTCCTGTGATTTGAGGAATATAAGAGTAGTGTGTCTGTGAAATATAGCATGGTCATCAGATAGAAAATTCAAAAGAACCACTTTAGCTATAATTGTCTAATTTATCCTGTCTTCACATAGCATCTTCCATCCCCAGATGCATATTAAAATACACAGATTTCTCAACATTAAGAACACATGATATTACTTTTTCATGAAGATCCCGGGGAAGGAAAGAAAAGACAGTGTTTGGACTGTAGGAAAAATCATTTGAGATTAGATTGATATGCTAAATGGACCTTGGTTAATGTGGAGATCCATCAGTGGTTACAGTGGTAAGAATTATTGACTGCTGAGTGTTCATCCATGAATGGTTCATCTGTATCACTCCATCCAAACCTCAGGGAACATCCTAGAAGAGGGAGAGGAAAGAACATAAAAGTCACAAGATGGGGAAGAGTGCAATGGAACACTGCTTCCTGAGCATGATGTGATGATTTCTGTTTACCTATTATTTTTGTTTCTTTTTTATTTAACACTAACCAAACAAGTGAAAGACCTGTATGACAAGAATTTTAAGTCATTGAAGAAAGACATTGAAGAAGATACCAGAAAATATTAGAAAATGAAAAGATCTCCCATGTTCCTGGATAGATAGGATCAACATAGTAAAAATGGCAATCTTACCAAAAGCAATCTGCAGATTCAATACAATCCCCATCACAATTCCAACACAATTCTTCACAGACCTTGAAAGAACAACATTCAACTTTTTATAGAATAGAAAAGGATAGCCCAAACAGTCCTGTACAACAAAGGAACTAATGAAGGCCATCCCTGACTTCTGCCTCAATTTGATATGTCAGACTTAGTTGACTTTCTATGGGAGGTCTAACTCACTCTGAAGAGTGGATGGGGGAACAGAGTAGGGGGAAGCTTAAGGGTGAGTGGAAAGAGAAGAAGGGGGGATGTGGTTGGTATGTACAATGAAAAAACTTTAAAATTAAAAAAATTATTTTACATAATAACCACGGATCTCCTTCTCATCCCTCCTTTTATTCTCCTTACCAGCATCTCCTCCTTAACTACCCTCTATTCCCTCCTTCAAAAGGGTAAGGCCTCCCATGGGGAGTAAGCAAAGCCTGGTACATTCATTTGAAGCAGGACCAAACCCCTCCCCTTGCATCAAGTGCTGAGCAAGGAGTCCTACCATAAACAATGGACTCTAAAAACCAACTCATGCACCAGAGATAGATCATGATCCCACTGCTAGGGACCCCTCAAACAGACCAAGCTACACGAGTGTCTCCTGATTGCAGAGGGCCTAGTCTGGACCCTTACAGTCTCCATTGCTATTGGTCTACTAACATTTGTGAGCTTGTGGTTCAGTTGTCTCTCTCTCTCTCTCTCTAACATGGCTATTATACTCATTAACTCAGAGCAGCTGTGATAATTTGAATACTACTTCTATAAGCTATGGATCTCTCAGCATTCACTTATCAATAAAGAAAGAGCTCACAGGGCTCCACCCATCTCTGAATAGCTATACAGCCAATAGTTGCTAGGAGAATATATATATATATATATATATATATATATATATATATGTATATATATATATACATACTCTGTCTGTCTATCTAAAACTTGTGCTGTAGTAAAGAATCCTCAACCTATGCTTATTCAAGTGATGCTTACCAAACTTAGAAGATTAAAAAAATGAAGCAAAACAAAAGGAAAGCAAACAAGCTAAAGAGATATAGAAACAGGAGGGAGACTTGTGAAGAAGCAGAGGTTGAGCAGGGGTGGGAAGGGTATAAAAGAGGAAAAACAAGAGGAGGTGGAAATGACCAAGATATGTTATATACATGTATAGAATTATCAAAGAAGAATAAAATAAACGGTGACACCTTAAAACTCTATTTGCTAATTTGTGAGGACTGCATGGTAGATATTCACTTGAATGGTGACAGTGTTTTATCTTGTTTTGTAAGTAATGGACTTTCAGAACCTAATCAGCTCTGCTACAATGGCCAGAGTCAGATACTTGGCTGTTCCTTGGAGCATGAGGTTTGTCCACAGGGGATGGATTGTCCCACCATTTGTTACTTGTTTTTTTCTGAGGCATTTATGTCTTTATTTGTCTCAGTGTAGAGCTTGTATTCAGGGTTTTTTTTTTTTTTTTTTTTTTTTTTTTTTTTTTTTTTTTTTTTTTTTTTTTTTTTTTTTGCCTTGGAGGCCTGATGAAGAGAATTACACTATAAGGCTCTATCCCAGGGTGCACAGTTGTGTTCTTTCTTCATGAGAGTCCTCTGCAGAGGGCATGACTGCTGCTAACTTCTACCTTGTACTCAGCACGTTGAACTGTGTGAGTTCAGTCTGTCCAGGACAGAAGTACCTTTTTTTTTTCATTGTCTAAGAGAGGCAGGGGTGGAGCATTGCTAGTGACCATGTCAGAGGAACAGCAGGTAACAACTGAACTTCTAGGTGTCAGCCGTCAGAAAAAAATCTCTTTGATGGGTAAACCTCATTTAAGTAATATAATAATAAGTAACAATATAATGTACTTATCTCATGAAAACACCCTTATCTACTGGGCATTTTTTATCTGTGGATTATCAAAAAGATGATTTATCCCTAAGCTGTACTGTATAAATAATAATAACAATCCATACAGAATTTTGATAAATAAAAATGAATATAAGGAAATGCTACACAGTCAGGGCCTGTGAGTTTCCCCTAAAGAGCTGCTTTAGATCATATCTCAAACTCATGGATTAACTATGAACCAGGCTGGCTCATATTAAATTCCTTTAATTCTAATGCTCAGAAATGCAGTCACAGATCTTGGTGTGCACCATTAGTTGAAACAAAGCTTCAAAATAACTTTAGATTAGACCAGATGCCTTGCTATAATGGTTTTTAAGATAAAATATACCAGAAATGCAATTTATAGTTCACAAGGACACATAGCTAAGGTCATAAATACAAAACAGTTTAATTATTACTCAAGGATACATACATAGTCGGGGTTGTAAACACTAAACAGCCTAATTATTCTAGCTGGAAAACAATTAGTTCCTTGCATTCATTTCTGACCCAAATTTGTGAAAATAAATTCTGATTAGTCAGGGCTACAAAAATAATTTGACTCTGTAGCTTTAAAATAAGAGCTGTAGGTTTCTTTTGATAGTCAGGAATCACACACAGGGTAGAAAGTACGTTTGGAGATTTGAAGCATCATAGAAGTGCCAAATGAGCTAAAGCTAAAAGAT
Source organism: Sigmodon hispidus (assembly GCA_004025045.1). Lineage (NCBI taxonomy): Eukaryota > Metazoa > Chordata > Mammalia > Rodentia > Cricetidae > Sigmodon > Sigmodon hispidus. Next base: position 8,630 of record PVIH01001682.1, on the reverse strand, counting down.
TTATGGTAGCTCAGGAATGTTGACGCAAGCCTGCACCAGAGGACTTACAACATATGACATTCCAGGCATCTCTGTGCCCTGAAATTCTGCACTATCCAGGGCACCTCACCACTGAGATCTGAAGCAAATTTGAAATTTACAACTTCTAATTGCTGGGTGTTAGTTCAAAGTGTCTACATAGTCATGCGTTAGTTTGAAATGTCTTTCCCCTGCTTGGGACATGTTTTCACCTATTATCATTCAATTGAGAAATGGAATGTAACCCCTTTGTGACTCTTGTATTGCCTGGAAGATTCTGTGGGAGCATTTAACTGGTGGAGGAAAAAGGAACAAAATAAAGAACAACATGAGAGAATAAAGAAGGAATCCATCCAGAGAGTGCCCGAGAGTCTTCTTCCCTTAACCTCCTCAGATAAAAATGTTGTAGTTACATGGACTCCATGGATCCCTTTGGATTTCCTTTAAACTCTATGTTATTTTAGATGCTGACCTCTTTACCTTTGCAAGCAATGATAGAATGTTGATATGAATCACACCTTTCCTTGGTGGCTTGGGTAGGGTGTGCCCCTTTATAAATTTGTGTGTGTGTATTTATCTAGCTAACATGACTTTTGAGTATTCCAATCAGATTCTCTACTGTCTCATTCTACACTCTTCATATTTCCTCTGCACAATGCTACCAACAAATTCCAAAAGTCCCCTGTTTACTCTTTGTTCTCTTCTCCCTTCCTTTGTTCCCTTTTAGGTTTTATTTACTGTTACATTTTCAGCACGAGGTATGTGTTCACTTGCTTTAAATTTACTTGTCATTCATTCATTTATTCATTTATATGTATATTTGGTGTAGGTGTGTGGTACACATAAACGTGTGTCTATGTACATATATGGAAGCAGTAGGACATCATATGTCTTTTCTGTACTTTCTATCATATTCCTTTGATGCAGGTTCACCCAGTAAGCCTGGAACTAGGCTGGCAGCCATCAAGCCATAGTGATCTTCTGTCTTCACACTTCCTAGTGATGAGATTTTGGGTATTGGTGTAGACAGACCCACTTTTAAATGTGAATACTGGGTATTTGAACACATGTCCTTAGGCTTGTTCAAGAAGCTTTTTCTTTCCTTTTTTTTTTTTTTTTTTTTTTGATTTTACCTGATAAACAATGAACTCTAGCGTACATGTACACCTTAAAAATTGTTTTAGAAAGGGCCTCAAGATGTAGTTATGACTGGCTTTAAACTCTCAAGAATTCTCCTACCTCTGTCTCTTGAGTAATGGGATTAAAAGCATACACCATAGCACCAGATCCGTGTTTGTAAATCCTGGATCTCTAGTCCTACTCAATGTATAGAAATTTTTGTGGATGTTTTAGTTTTTCTTTTTTCACAAATTTTTATTGATTATTTGGGAATTTCACATCATGAACCTAAAGCACTCTCATTTCGCAGTCCTCTCAGGTTAGCCACCTCCTCCACCTATGTAAGTTTCCTCACAAAACAGAAGAAAAAGAAGAAAAAAACAAGTTCAATTTGTTTTGCACATATACTCACTAGAGAATGATCAAACTCCTGGTTGCCAACCCCTTAAAGAAAACAGTTCTTCCCTGCTTGAAGCCATCACTTGTGGAGAGCTACACTTCAGAATTCTTATCACATTTTATAAAAGTTCTCTGCAATGGCTTGCTGTCTAGGCTGTCACATTTGTGGGGAGGGTGGTGGTAGGAGTTGTCACAGAGCCTCTATGCCCCTCTTTTTCAGCTGTGAGTCTGCAGTCATCAATAACATTGCAAAAGTAGCCACCTTTCCCTTTACAGTCAGTAGATCACCGATTGTGGGCTTACACATGGTTTCTGGCAACTGAGTAGATCATAGATATATCTACATGGTTTCCCATATCAGCAGACCTCAGCATGGTCTCCAGTGGCAGTACAGACCATGGACATCAGCATGGCCCTTTGCTACTGCACAGGCTACAGATCACACACAGCCCTGTTGGCATCCCAGGCTACTCACATTAACATGGCCTTCAGTGGAAGCACATCCCACAGTCATCAACATGGACTTAGGCTGCAGCACAGATCACAGACATCCACAGGGCCTTTGGTGGTAACATGAGCTGATGTTAATATAGTCCTTGACTTGGCTGCAATATGATTGTGGACCCATGCATGGCTCTTGATGGCAGCACAACCACAGACATCATTATGGCCTTAGGTGGCCTCCCAAGCCACACACATCTACGTGGTCCTGAGTCCAGCTCTGCAAGGCCACTTCCAGAGTTCAGGTCAAAAGCTACACCAAAGTAAAGGATACTTAGATTATTTCTAATCTGAGGGCTATGGAATAACTCATACGAGTGTTGTTCATATCTCTTTATGGTTCTGCCTCTCTTGTCCTAATTGTCTATATCTTGTTTAGTTTCTGTTTCTGTTCTGTAGTTCTAAGTCCTTTTCTAATTCTCTGCCCCAATTCTAATTCCAGTTCCAATTTTCCCTAGCTCCTTGTTCATTTCAGCTCTTCCCCCTATCTCTCTCTGCCTATATCTGCCTACACAAATTTACAACAAACTTGTTGAAATAAAAAAGTTACAAAGACTAATATCCGAGGGGAGCAAGTAACCATGGCAATGCCCACTTTTTTTTTAAGGTTCCTTAGTGTGACCTGAAGCTGGGGCACAGCACCCAGTGAGACAAGCTGCAGAGAGATCTGCACAGAGGGTCAGGTCTTATCAGCCAGACTAAGAATTGGCATCTCTCACATCTTAGGTTGCTTTGCATTAATAACCTTGGTTAGATATCTGTGACTCTGACATTGTGCATATCTGTGAAGTTTTTAACTTATGATCCATTTACAGAAACATCCAATCTAGTTTAAAACCACTCAGAAATTTCAAATCACCAAAATGTATGCATCTTGTTTTAGACTAGGGAGAAATTGTTAGTCTCAGTTAAGGAAACAAAGCAGGCTTTTAAGTGTCTTACAGTCTTTGTGGAACAACAGATTCAGATGTGAAGCACATCCCAGCATAATCAAAATCAAAATTATATAGCCCAATGAGAAGTCATATTCCTGACTTCCCACAACTATATGTGCCTAAAGATGTAAAACACACTAACAGTGTACTGTAAAAAGAGCCGCATAGTTGTTCTCTTTCGGGAGGTAAAATGGCAGCACATAGAAAGTTATAGACAGAAAACAACCAGTCATTACCAGTCAATGATCCCATGGCCTTGCCAGATAGAACTCTCCCCATCAGGAAGTTGCTCATCTGGTGGATTGACCAGCCAGATACTAGTTGTCACTTGTTGCATACTCCCATGGCCTCTGGATAAGCCATTGCTACCATTAGCTCTCTATACTTAGTGGTAACATGTGCCACGGATATCAACATTGATTCAGGTAGCAGCATAGATCACAGACTTCTGAATGGCTCTCAGTAGTAACATTATGGGAATCAACATAGACACCATTTGCAGTAGGACCACAGACTCAGACATAGCCCTCTGGGATAATGCTCTTGTACACTGTAAAGATTTGTTACTGGCATTGGTTTAATAAAACACTGACTGGCCATCAGTATGAAAGGAAGTAGGGGCAGGGTGAATAGACTAGGAGAATTCTGGGGAGAGGAAAGGTAGAGAAGGAGACATCAGCTAGACACAGAAGGAGTGAGATGAGAATGCTGCACTGAGAAAAGGTACCAAGCCACATGGTTAAACATAGATAAGAATTATGGGTTAATTTAATTATAAGAGCTATATAGTAATATGCTTGAGTACTGGCCCCGAAGTTACTATAATATTAAACCTCTGAGCCAATTATTTGGGAGGCAAATGCTGGAAATTTGAGAGATTCTGTCTGGAATAAACACTTGGCTGTTGGTAGCAGAATGGATCCAGACATCAATGTGACTTCATGTGGCAGCACAAAGAATTGACATTGAATGGCTCTTGGTAGTAACATGTGCCACAGACATCAACATGATCCCCTTCTGGGCTCTAGTATGACCATGGATTCAGACATAGCCCTTGGTGGCAGGATAAACCACCAACATCAACATGGCCTCAGGTGGCTACACAGGCCACTCACATCAACATGGCCTTAGTGGAAGCGTGGCTCATGTATATCAGGATGACCTCAGGCAGGAGGCTCAGACCAAGGACATCTGTATGATCTTTGGTGATAACTCAGGCCAGGGATGGCAACATGTCTCCTGGCTGCTTTAGAATCACAGCTATCCACACGGACCTCCAGCTTCAACATGGCCTAGGGTATTGACCATGGATACACAGTGGCTTCCAGGGGCAGCATGGATCATAGAGGTCTTTTGAGAAGGTCTAGTCCAGAAAAAGAACCATTCTTCATCTTGTACATCTTATTATTGCATAGAAACAAGGTGACTGTGTGGCTGGGAAGTGTGTTCAGGGGCTATGTTAGAGTACAAACCCCAGGCTGCTGTGTACTACCCTGTGTGCTCTGCTTGGCAGTGACACATGTTTGCCTATCTGTGCCTTAGCCCTCTTTCACAACTATCAAGGCCATTGAGTGTCCAGTTCCCCTTCTTTCCACTGCTCACTCACTGCTCCATTTCTCCATCTTTCCCACCTCCCCATCTCATACTTGTTCATCTTGTTGCCATTGGAAACTGCTGTGTGTCACATAGTATTTTTTTGTTCAAACAACTTTACATACAAATATTCATTGTAATAAGTAGTTGATCTGGTTCAAGGTTTCTGACACACCATAAGTACCTGATTGTTGCTAGGACTCATCTTGGATATCCTGCTCTTGCCCAGAAAAAGAATGATTTTGTGACCATCTGCGAGCAGGTTCTGTGACAACTTCAGGCTTCTGCGCATCTCCCCACTCTCTATATTGGCCACCCTGAAGCTTGCCAGGCTCCACCTGTGCTTGAAGGCTGGAGGCAGCACCATTGCCCCAATGCTCTCTGTCTCCCAGTGGAACAAGCAGTTCAGGCTGCAGTTACAGGGGTTACATGCTGGGAGCCTGTGGGTGGCCTTAGGACTGGCCCCATTTAGTAATGACATCTGGTTCTGAGGGACTGGCTCCCCCACTTACTCCAGCAGCTCATAGATGGAGTAAGTGTTGTAATAGACTGACTCAGAGTGCTGTATCTGGGCCTGGGTGGCAACTGAGTCATTGTGCAGGCCTTGGTGTTCTTTTTTTGTTTGTGCTGTATGTCAAAGAAACTTTGTTATGCTGTATCATTTTATTTTTTTCTAGTTGGCACAGAGTACAGTATATACTTACTTCAACTTTGGTATAATGCTATCTTCTTTTGCCTAATTTTTCTTTGTTCTTCTTGTTTCCATGACTTGCCAACCCAAGGCATCATTTAAGTATTCTTTCTCCGTGAAGTCTTTTTTTAATGTTAGGCTCCCTCTTCTGGGCTCTCATGGCATTTGTTCATTCTTCTATTATAACTACAGTCTCATCAATTTGTGATGAAAAATTATTTGTCTGTGTGCATTGAGATTTTCTGTTAAAAAGTTTACACACATCTACACAAATCTTGTACCTAACATGTTTCAAAGTTCATATTATCAACAAACCAATTCTAAATGAACAAAAATAATAGCAAACATTCATCATGTGCAAACTCTGTGTCAGACACTGTTCAAAGTGTTTTCCCTCTAATGAACTCACTCAATTCTCATAGCAATCCTATGAACTGGGGACCATAATTATCACAGTCATTCTACTAGAGAAAAATGTACAAATAAATGAATATAACTTGTACAATTAAAGTAACTTATATAGTTAGTAAGCAGTGGCATTGGGATTCTAACTAAGACAGTATTTCGAATGCTTGGGCCTCAAATGCCCTCTTTGCTTTTTGAATAATCAGCAAACTGCTATTGACCCTTAGTTGTGGAGCACAGTGTAGGCTCAATGTCTATTAGTTACTTTTGATACCTTTTGAATGTTGACTGTGTACTGTGGTCTCAGTCACAGGGGCATGGTTGGTGGTCAGTATCCTAGCAAAAGAATATAAGGAATACATAGTTAATAGTAAAGCAAGATTTGAACTCAGGTCTCACTGACAGTAATTTCTATGCTCTTTTCACATGGTCACCAAAGAGAACAATCTGAATCTGAGATCCTGGTAGACAGATTCTTTAAATTTTGGGGAAACTTATGGGTAGATGATAGCAAGGAAGTAGTTCTTCTGGCTTAGATATGAAGGTAGAAATGTTTCTTTATGATCTAGTACACTCTCCCTGGTCTTGGCATTGCTTATGTCTTTTCCAGAGCCTGGTTCTTAATAATTACCTATACCCTCCTTCAAAAAGGCTATGAGTACCCTAACATGGAATGTAGATTATAACATTAGGGAGGTTTTCATTGTTTGCTAGAATGTAAGTAGTTGTTAAGAAGGTTCTTGGGAAATGTTACCATCTGATTTTGAGACTGTTGAGATTTTTATGTTTCCTTTCTTGCATTGGATCAACACTCATGTAATATTACAAATGAATAAAGTAGAAAAATATGGTCTGACTATATAATTTAAAAGGACCTGATGTATGATCTTGTGCCATCCTCTTTGATTATTATTATTAGTTATTGTAATAGAATTTATTTTTTAACATCAGTTTTTAGGCTCTCACACAAAGATGCAGAGATTTCCCAAGTAATCCCCCTTCATGCTCAAGCATAGCTATTCTGTTATTAACATCTCTCATCAGATTGAAATATTAGTTAGAAATGATGAGCTTACATCAATATTTTTATCCAACACCCTACTCACTTTTACAGTTTGTATGTTTTATGGCTTTGGCAAAACTTATAATGACATATGTCCATAATTATAGTATTACTCAGAGTAGTTTCATTGTCATAATTGGCTTCTGTTTTCTATTTAGTCATCTCTCAACCAATTACTTTTGTTTTGCTAGAGGGAAAATACTGATTTCTGTTCACAAATAATTTGTTTTGAAGCCCCACTGTACTGTGTACTGTGTAGAAGACTGTCCTTCTCTGGGTGAGATGTTTGAACCAGATTAGCTGATGAGGGCACTGCTACTCCTGGATGTTGCGATTAGTTAAGAGATGCATTGACAACCCAATCCTATGCAATCAGGATTGGGGAAAAATCTTTTTGTGTTTGAAAATGGCTCTGTGAGTAAAATGCTTGTATGAGAACATGAGTTTGAATCCACAGATCATGAAAAAATCTGAATATGGCAACATATGCCCTGAAATCAAACTTTAGGAGGTGGAGACAAGGAGACTTTAGGGGGAAGATAGAAAGCTAATATAGCCAATGGGTGAATTTCAGGTACAGAAGGAGTGAGGTTCTTGTGACAGCTAATATTGTCTTGGTGGAACCTAGGAGACAAGCCCCAGGGTATGTCCTAGTCTTGTAGATTAGGGAATTGAAGTGAAAAGATTCACCCTAAATGTAGGTGGCACTATTTCATGTACTGGTTCTCTTTGCTGGATAAAGAGGAGAAATGAGCTGAGGACTAGCATTCATTTCTCTTTGTTTCCTTACTGTGGGTGCAATGAGACCAGCTGCCTCAAATTTATTACACTATGACCTCTTCACCATGATGGATGATATCTTTAAACTTAGGACCAAATAAAGAGCCTTCATCTCCTTAAATTGTCATGTGTTTTGCTCAGCAAGTGGAAAAGCAGTAATACTGTTTTTTTCATATCCCCCTTTTTTGGGGGGAGGATATTGCATGTGCATAAGCTAACCTTTTCTGAATCTATTGAAGACTGTAAAAATTCTGAGTTTGAAAGAATGTTTCTGTGTATTACTCTTCTTTGTATTGTTCTCTCCTCCCTAGTCCAGCTGCACTCAGATGATAGATATAGTACATGATAATTTTGGTGTTTATTTATCATGATAATTTGTTAGCTACTTGTAAGAATTTGAGTGCTGAAGTGACCTGATACAATGCCAAACCAAACCAACCAGGAATTTAGACAGAGGGAAGGCTTGCAGGACTTTGATGAAATATTGATAGCTTCACTGCTAGTGACAAAGCATTTTTCCGACTGCAGATGTGACCTTTAAGAGTTAAAAGTCACCATAGGGATTATTCCAACAGGGCTGGGCCCCCTGCTTTCCAGCAACTGAAGCCACTCATGCTGATGGTGATGGTCATGCTGGGACATGTGGGAGAACACAATGCATAGGTGAAAAGGATGCTAAAAATGTCATCTAGCGCCTACAATTATTCTATTGGGAATTTCCTGGCTTTATAACAACCTTTATTCCCTAACTCTTTCAGGATATTTGAATTGGCTTGAATTGATTTTATTCTTCTCATTGTATAATCTTATTAATATGAAATACTTTTATCTGAAGTTTTGTTCAGGGAATACAATCATGTATAAGTAATTACAAGAATTTAACCCTAACCCTAACCCCTAACCCTAACCCTAACCCTAACCCTAACCCAACATCAAAACCCAAAGAAAGCCTGCTAACTCATGGAGACTAAACATCACTCAGCTCAACCATCTCTGGGTCAAAGAAGAAATCAAGAAAGAAATCAAAGCCTTCCTAAAATTCAATGAAAATGAATCTACAACGTATCCAAACTTGTGGGACACAATGAAAGCAGTCTTAAGAGGAAAATTCATAGCGCTAGACGCC
>PVIH01001681.1:212380-222596 GCA_004025045.1 Sigmodon hispidus | reverse complement strand
AAAAGAATGAGATTCCCAGGTACAGGGGAATCATTTGGCTCCATCAACTCTCCCAAGCCTGGCTCCCACCTTATCTGGGAGACTTGAAAGTGATGCTGCTGCCCTATCAGCAAACCACAACCACTGAACAGCTTGGAGTCTGAAACACTTTGGACCAGCACCTTGGATCCCACTTCCACCAGAGGAACATCTGACCCAGTCTTTATGTTGGGGTGAGGAAAGCAGATCTGCCAAGAGTGGATGCTGAACATATCTACATTGGGACCTTGGGAACTCCTGCCCTTGCTGGGGAGGAGATAAAGGGATGTGGAGAAGAGAGAGTGACTGGAACGGGTGGGAAGGGGAAGAGAGCTTGAACTAGGATATACACAGCTAAAAAATATCACTTTACTCATAATAAATAAAAAAACAGACTCAGGATTTTCTTATGGGAAATATATAAAAAAAAAGAAAGAAATTCAGCTTTTCTCAAAAGAAAGCAACAAGACAAATATCCATGAAGGTACTGAATGAGGCTTTCAGAAAACACAAAGCAAGAATGCTTCCCTCAAAATCTCAAAGATGTAGAAATTTAATGTCTGCATTTTAACAATTTTAACAAGAATCCACAGTAACCTTGACAAAACATATTATCTCAGTTTCCTCCAAAGTATTGTAAGAAAAAACATAACTCAAATAATCCAATTTCGTGTATTTAGTTATTCTGTTTAATGCCTTGGGGAAATGATTTTTACTCTTTCAGTATGTATCACTAAGTAAGGGAACAGGAAGAAAGGAGGGGACTAGAAGAGAAAGGGGGACGGGAGAGAAAAGATGGTGAGGGAAGGAAAGAACAAAGACCCACACTTGGCAAGCGAGGCTGTATCAAGCTATTAGTCACACATCTATCATCCAATCGATTATATATGTTTGAAGTAGGCTGTGGAAGAGTCCCTTTAAGAAAAACTTAAGTTCCCATGGAAACTTCAATTTTATGTTCACATAATTCTATCTTTGTAGAAGAGGTCAAAATTATAGTTTTTTTCTAACTTTAGGCCATAAATCTTTCTCAACTATTAGAGCCACTCGCCACAGGCATCCTGCCCTTCCACAGGCTTCTGCTGTATTTGTAGTTATGATCAGAAATAGTTTTTAATGTTGTACTAGGTACTCTGAACATAATTGATTTTTAAAATGGAATGGGTACTAAAGCTCATTTTGGAGTCTTTTGGATTTAATCAGATATTCACAGAAAGAGAATTAGGAGATGTGGAAAATTAAGTGAATCTCATAAACCAGAGTACAATCTGAAATGAAAATTCTTTATCATGGAACAATTACTTTCCATGATTTAAATGGAAAAACTTAAAGCCTGATTATTTGAACACATCACATTGACAATGCTTAGCATAGAACATGTTCAACATCTGTTCAGCTACAATTGGAAGGAGATGCTCTTGAAAATGTGTTATATATGTTTTAGATTGCTTTATGTTATCTAGTGACTTCAGTTTACTCTACATAATCACTTATTTAAAGACTCAACAGCATTAAGGAGCACTGTCTTCAGATAAAAACACAAAACAAAAGTCAGTGAATATAAAACCTGCATTAGCTTTCACTGGTTTTGTAATGGAGGAAGGCAGCATGGTTTTAAGTTAATAGAGCAAAATATTTTTAGAAATCACTAGACTATATCTAAGTTCTGATGGCATAGAAGCAACATGTACAAACTATAAAAAGATTCACATTCACAGCTTTGTCATCACACAATTAGAAGAAACAGACTGATTCTGATTTTAAACAATCAATCTTTTATTGAGCATAAGAAAATCATGAGAAGAAAAGACATAATTTATGAGCAATTGTTGATTTTGGGTAACACAAACTGAAACATTCATGTCTAGTTTTCCCCTTTTAACTAAGTGGTGAAATGAAAAAGATAAAAAATTTCTAGTAAAAATTAGAAAAATTAGGAATTAATATCCAAAAACAGAGAAGTTTGTGCTAAGCTCTTGAGGAATACATTCAAGGAAAGGGACATTAGTATGCTAACCACTGTAGGATACCTAAGTTCAAAAGTCTCTACCATTCAGCTATTTATCATAGCATCCTAGCTTAGCAACTTGTGGTGATATTCTGACTGGCCATACAACTACCCTTAATGTTGTATACAACTCGGGCAAATACTGGTATACAACTGTAGTCTTATTGTAGAAAGACAATAAGGGCATGTTATGCACATGAGTGAAATGGAGGTTGAAGCAGAATGCAATTACATATAAATAAGATTTTTAAGGAACAAGGAACAAAATATATAGCAAAAATAAAACTGAGCAACAATCATTTTAAAAGCAATCTCAAGAAAGATTTGTCTTTTCAGACAAATAGACAAAAAAATCTCTGTTAGTAGGACCAAGAGAAACAGGTCTGATTGTGTGTGTGTGTGTGTGTGTGTGTGAAAGAAAAATTATAGATATAATAAATTTTCCACAATAAAAGAAAAGGGAAAGTTGGGGAAGGATGGGGGAAGGGAAACATTTAGAGTAGCATAACTAAGAAAAATAAGAAAGAGAAGAACTTGGAGAAAAACATAAACCAAAGTTCAGAGAGTGAAAGACAAATTAATAAAAAAAAAATGTAACCCTAGAATTACATAGTACCAAATTTTCTGTTTATCAACAAGGGTAACTGAAAAATCATTCTTGTGTAGAGAAGGGTCTAGAACAATCTGAAAAGATGGTGGAAGGAATGTCTTTCAAGTAATATATTCCTTTAGTCAAGGTAGAAAGTATAGAAATAAGAAACAATGATAGGAAATCTTTCGAGATCAGCTTTGATTGGATCAAACTTCCAGCTGAAGATCCAGTCTTTAGGACCAAGGCCCCAAAGCACAACCTGTGCCCCTCTCATCCCCACACATTGCTTCTCCAGTTGTAGGCCATCAGGAAAGACTCCTGTGTGCAGGTCTCCCTACTAACACTCCCCATCAGACCCCCAATCTACAAGCCTTACTAGCTCCTCAAAACCCACCCATACCCCTGAGACCTCAGCAGGCCCCTGAGACACAGACTCCACCAGTTCTGAATGGACCAAGAGTGTGCCTATTGGACCAAGAGCATATCCCTGAGACACAGACACCTCTTGAACTGATTGGAGGAAGAGATGGGTAGATACAAGAATACATACAATAACATAAAGAGCAATATGGCACCACCAGAACCTAGTGGTTCTACAGCAAGAAAACTTAAACATCACAATGTAGAAGGAGCAGAAGAAAATTACCTTAAAAATAACTTTATGAAGATGGTAGAACCCTTTAGATAGGAAATGACAAATTTCCTTAAGGTCAAGAAAAAGACCAAAAAAAAATTAGAAGAAATCAATAAATTTCTTAATGAAAGCCAAAAAAAAATACAAGAAAAAATCAATTAAACATGTGAAGAGAGCAGTTTAAAACTTTAAAATTAAAATAGAAGAAATAAGGAAGGCATAAACCAAGAGAATGCTGGAAAAGGAACATTTGAGTAAGTGAACAGGAGCTACAGATGCAAGCATAACCCACAGAATGCAAGAGACAGAAGAGAGAATATCTGGTATGAAGACACAATAGGGAAAATAGATCTGTCAGTCAAAGAAATGAGTATGCCCCCAAAAGTTGTAATAGAAAATGTCCAGGAAATCTGGGACACTATGAAAAAAATCAAACCTAAAAATAATAGGAATAAAAGAATAGCATCTCAAAGGTACAGAAAATATATTCAACAAAATCACAGAAGAAAACTTTTTCAACCTAAAGAAGGAAATACCTATGAAGATACAAGAAGCTTACAGAACACCAAATAGATTAGACTCCCCTAAAAGTGCCCTTGCCACATAATAATCAAGCCACTAAGAATATAGAATAAAGAAAGAATACTAAAAGCTAAAAATAAAAAAGGCTGTGAAACATATAAAGGCAGACCCATCAGAATAACATCCTACTTCTCAATGGAAACTGAAAGCCAGAAGGTCCTAGACAAACATTACGTAGACACTAAGAGACCACAGATGCCAGCCTAGACTACTACATTCAGCAAATTTTTTAATCACCATGGACAAAGTAAATTAGATATTCTATTACAGAACCAGAGTTAAACAATACATGTTCAAAAATCTAGTCCTAGAGTGAGCACTAGAAGAAAAACTCAAACCTAAGGAAGTTAGATCAACCCACACACAACAAAAAGAAAAGCAGACAATATATAATCCCACATAGAAAATCGCAAAGAAGAGAAACATTACTACCAAAAAATAACAGGAATTAAAAATATTGGTCATTAGTATCCCCTAATATCAATGGACTCAATCCCCCTATAAAAATACACAGGCTAACAGAATGAATATGAAAACAGAATCCATCCTTCTACTGCATACAGCACACTTCAACTTCAAAGACAGATATTACCTCAGAGTAAAGGGTTGAGAAAAGACTTAACAATCAAATGGACTTAAGAAGCAAGATGGTGTAGCTATTCCAATATCTAATAAAAAACACTTCAAACTAAAATCAATCAAAAGACATACAAAATGGCATTCCATGTTCATCACAAGAAAATCCATCAAGATGAAGTCTCAATTCTGAACATTTATGCCCCAAATACAAAGGCAGCCAAAATGTAAAAGAAACATTACTAAAGCTTGAATTACACACCAAACCCCATACACTAACAGTGGGGATATTTAACACTCTACTTTCACTAGTGGACAAGTCTGCTGGACAGAAATGTAACAGAGGTGTAAGGCTGTAAAGTGCCTTATTATGTTTACTTATGTTCCATGTATTCCTGATCTCTCTAAGACCTTCAACAGGAAGGGGTGTTGGGTTTTGTCAAAGGCTTTTTCAGCATCTAATGAAATAATCATGTAGGGTTTTTTTTTTCTTTCAGTTTGTTTATATGGCAGATTACATTAACAGATTTTCAATGGAACATAAATAAATTTAATAAATATGATGCATTATTTATTAAGTAACAAACAATCACATCATTACTTATTACAAATTCTTTTGTAGTTTTGTAGGTCAGAAGTCTGGCACGGTATCACTAGATACTTATGAGGCTGTGTTCTTTAAAGATAGGGGAAGATTCCCTTTCCTTGCATTTCTTCCTTTTAATGGGAAACTATATGCCTTAGCTCATGGTTTTTGTCTTCTGTCTTCAAAGTAGTAGTCCTACACCTTCTAGCCATTTGTTCATGTTCCTCTTTTCCTCTGTTTCTTACATTTTCCTTTCTATTTTATCCATTTTGGGTTAGCCTGGATAAAGAAATATAATCTTGTGAGCTTAAACTTTTTAACATAACATTCTGCAGATTTCTTTTTGCCAGGTTCATTTAAATAACTACATCTTTCAGAAATGAAGTCTTGGACACCTTTTAGTAAAGGGTTGTTTTTCTATGTTAAAATATGTTCTATGTTAAAATAATAGAACAAACAAAAATAGAATAAACAAATTATTTCTATTTAATGTTCATTGGTGTTCTACCTACATATATGTCTGGGTAAGGGTGTGATAAACCCTGGAACTGGAGCTACAAGCAGGTGCTAGCTGCCATGTTGGTACTAGGCATTGAACCTAACTCCTCTCGAATAGTATTCAGTGCTCTCAGCTGCTTTGCCATCTCTCCAGGCCCCAAACAAAACTATTCTTCTCTCAGGCAAGTCATAAGAAGCAATGGTTTTTATTGTATGAGTTGGTTTTTGTTTATCTTTTTAAGACACATCACTGGATTTTACCATTCCATAATCTTGTTCTTAATTTAACAACCTAAAGTTTCTAGCTTCTTATCTTTGGTTTTTGAAGCCCAATATTGATTTAAGTATGAGTAATAGCTCTATAAAACAGCATCATAAACTAGTACACTTACATGTGCAATCTGGATATAGAAATGAAAAGAACATTACTGCCATCACCTTTATTGTTCAACCTTATGGTGCTTATATGTGAGGTGGTTATATGCGAGAATAGAAACTAGGCTGGGAACAGAGTGGCTCAGATGTCAAAATGGATTGATTTTCCAGCCTGATGACCTGAGTTTACTCTCTGCACAATAAAAGTTAAAGTGGAAGGTTAAGGATAGACACTTAAAATTGTCCTCTGTCCTCTACTGGTGCATGGTGACATGCACCCAGCCTCATACACAAGCATGTACACACACACACACACACACACACACACACACACACACACACACACACGCACATTTTAGTTAAAATATAATTAAATCCCCTCTCCCCTTTCTTTTTCTACCTCTACTACTTCTTATGTTGTCTCCCTCAATCCCTCCAATGCCCCCTATTTAGGGTTAACCAGTTTTTATTGAGAAAACAGTTGGGGATTCCTCCCCAGGAAGGCTAATCTTACCTCTCACAGTTAGTACTTGTCTGTAGTTCTTTGTCTGGAGTGGGATTCTGTGATATTTTCTACTTCTGCACTAGCATGTCTATTTATATTGTCATTGTTCAGGTAGCCATATTGTTGGGGTTCGTGGGTGTAGCTTTTTGTTATTTTTAAGAGTCTCATGGCAGAATTCCTATTCTTCTGGTGCTTACAATCTCTTCATCCCTGCTCTCTAGTGTTCCTGGAGCCATATTTGCAGAAGTTGTGTTGTAGATGTATGCATTGAGGTTGCTTTATGCATGAGTCACCAACCTCTGAATTATGAATAGTTGCAGATTGTTGTAATGGCCTTTGTTTGCTGTAAAAGAAATCTTTTTTGATTAAGGGTGAGAGCTACACTTATCTATAAGTTTAAAGATGTTTGGAAATGTAGTTAGAAATTATGCTGACCTAGTGAAGTGGCTATAGTAGGTTCTCTTCTAATATCTATGGCCTCACTAGCCCCTAGTATTTGATTAGGTTTTTAGTACCAAACATGACCCCCTTTACATTGAGTGTACCTTAATTTCAATTAGATAGTTTTTGGTTAGCATCAAGATATGATTGCCTCTATTGCATCTTGGAAGATATTTTGTAATTGTTGTAGTCCAGAGGCATCATAGCTGGGTATGACTCTTTATTTCTTTCCTCCCTTGGCAGCTTACATAGATTTCATAGTTTTATCAAAGTTAGACTACAGAAAGAAGACTTTCAAGCTAGAACTAGCTTAAATCTTCTGAGCCCTGTGTCTGAAGAACAGTATCTTCAATAATAGGGGTTTACCTTCAACCTCTGAGAGGCAATCAAAAGTCACAACAATAACTTAATTATTTTGAGTTTTAGTTGGAATATACTTCCTAGCAACTTAAATGGAGGTTTCTAACACCTTCTACTAAAGTTAGATAGTCTGTGGCTCTTGTGAGAATCATTGACAGACAGATAGATAGATAGATAATAGAGACATATACATATATGTATACACACTGGTATGTATATATATATATGCCTATATATACGATAGAATACAATTCTTTGAGGCCCTATTAAACATTCTTATTTGTCCATCCTGTTTTATAAAATGAATTTTAAAAAAGAGGTTCAGTATTTATAGAAGAATGAATAAAAGAAATTTAAAAGAGCTCATATTTGTATTGGCAGAGGTGGGGATTGTAAACAGAAGTTAAATGCAAGGTTAAAAAGTGGTATGCTACTTTTTAAATTTTCAATTAGCTTTGTTTGTTCTACATTTAAAACACTGAACTATGATTTTTAATACTGTCTATAATTTAAAGTTACAAAGTATATATGCATAAAATGTATATCCACATTGTGAATATTTATACATCTGCATATAAGTTTTCAAGAAAGAAGTAGGCTTTTCTGGTCAGAAGCTGTCAGTGGACAAATTTTTCTTCATATGTTTCTCAGAGAGATGAACTAAGAATTGTGATTATAGAAATGCCTGAAAATTTGCTTTTGCTAAAACCCTGACTTCTTTTCTACTAATGATAGAAAAACAGGATTATAGAAGATATTTTCAATCCATTCTGGAAAAACAGCATTAATGTATGCCTGTTAAAGGCATTTATTTGTAACCTAGGTCTGTTGATGTTTTTCTTGGGTTGTGATTTACTGAAGTTTGAAGGGAAATTCTTGGTGTCTTAAAAGCAAGATATTCTAAGGCAGCAAAGAAGACCCCATATCCATAGTTGCTTTTAACACATACGTGGAAAAACTGTGATGTTATTTCAAAATTATTTATTTTGATCAAGTTATAGAAGACATCTGTATTCTGAAGTAGATATGCTAGGAAAATATCAGCAAAGTATTAAGCTTGAAACCGCATTTTAAAGATAATGTGAATGGTTTTCCAAATTGTGGTGCCAAAGGTAGCATGTGAAGGTAAACATATGAAATTTGGTTAATGAATGGAGAAAGTTAAATGCAGAAAAAAAAAGTCTAAGTATAACTGATTTTGTGTTATGCTCCATGCTAAAATGTTTTGGTGCAGTAATAAAACCTAGAGACTTGTACATGCTGAGTAATCATTGTACTCCTAAACCAAAGACTCAATCCTTTGTTGTTGTTGTTGTTGTTGTTGTTGTTGTTGTCTTGGCTAGGATCATGAGCTATGCTTTGCATGCTTCATTTTCTTTTTTCCTTTTTTTTTGTGTTCATCTTTCCCTTTGAATTTTTTTTTCCATCCCTGTATATCCTTATTCAAGGTCCCTTCCCCCACCCACCACATCACATCAGGTCATTTTTCTTCTCCGCAACTCCCCATCCCCTCCCTGGACAGGGAGCAGACAGTCCTATGGTCCCACTGACCCAATAATGCTTGGATCAGTCTCCACTCCTGGCAAATCCAGTTTTGTCCCCCCTCCCTCAAGACTGAGTCAGGTGTTCCTATAGTTGGAGTGGGGTCCGAAGGGTGTTTTTGATCCCAAGCTGTTCAGAGGTTGTGGTTTGCAGCTTGGGCATGCTTGGCTTTTTTTCTTGTTTGTTTGTTTAGAGACCACTAATGAGTGAGTACATCCCCTGATTATCTTTCTGAGATTGTGAAACCTCGCTCAGGAGGATATTCTCCAAATCCATCCATTTGCCTGCGAATTTTAGGATATCATTTTTTCTTAATGCTGAGTAGTATTCCATTGTGTAGATGTACCAGTTTGTTAATCCATTCTTCAGTTGAGGGACATCTAGGTTGTTTCCAGGTTCTTGCTATTACAAATAATGCTGCTATGAACATAGTTGAGCTAATACCTTTGGAGTTTGAATGTGCCTCTTTAGGGTATACACCTAAAAGTGGTATCGCTGGGTCTTTGGGGAGATTGATTCTCAATTTTCTGAGAAACTGCCATATTGCATTCCAAAGTGGCTGAATAAGCTTACACTCCCACCAACAATGGAGGAGTGTTCCCCTTGTTCCGCATCCTCTCCAACATAGGCTGTCATCTGTGCCTTTTATCTTAGCCAATCTAACAGGTGGTATCTCACAGTTGTTTTGATTTGCATTTCTCTGATGGCTAAAGATGAAGAGCACTTTTTCAGGTACCTTTCAGCCATTCGTAGTTCCTCTGCTGAGAATTCCCTTTTTAGATCTGTACCCCATTTTTTGATAGGGTTATTCAAGGTTTTGGGCTCTAAATTCTTGAGCTCTTCATATACCTTAGAAATCAGTCCTCTATCACTTGTAGGGTTGGTGAAAATCTTTTCCCATTCTGTAGGCTGGCGTTTTGTTCTATTGACAGTGTCCTTGACTTTGCAGAAGCTTCCCAGCTTCAGGAGATCCCACTTATTGATTGTTGGTCTTAGTGTCTGTGCCACTGGTGTTATATTTAGGAAGTGGTCGCCTGTGCCAATTTGTAGAAGTGCATTTCCCACTTTCTTTTCTATCAAGTTCAAAGTGGCTGGGTTTAAGTTGAGGTCTTTGATCCACTTGGATTTCAGTTTTGTGCAGGGTGACAGGCTCGGATCTATTTGCATTTTTCTGCACACTTCCATCCAGCTATGCCAACACCATTTGTTAAATATACTATCTTTTTTCCATTGAATGTTTTGGGCCTCTTTGTCAAAGATCAGGTGTTCGTAGGTTTTTGGGTTCATGTCTAGATCTTCCATTCTATTCCATTGGTCCACAAGTCTGTTTTTATACCAGTACCAGGCTGTTTTTATTACTGTAGCTCTATAGTATAGCTTGAAGTCAGGGATGGTGATACCTCCTGAGGTTCTTTTGTTGAGTAAAATTGTTTTGGCAATCCTGGCTTTCCTGTTATTCCAAATGAAATTGAGTATTGTTCTTTCAAGGTCCAAAAAAT
>PVIH01001681.1:129666-212280 GCA_004025045.1 Sigmodon hispidus | reverse complement strand
AAATTGCCATTTTTACCATGTTGATCTTACCAATCCAGGAACATGGGAGAGCTTTCCATTTTCTGATATCCTCTTCAATTTCTTCCTTCAGTGATTTAAAATTTTTGTCAAATAGGTCTGTTACTTCTTTGGTTATAGTTACTCCAAGGTATTTAATACTATTTGCAGCTAATATGAAGGGTAATGTTTCCCTTATTTCTTTTTCAGCTCTTCTATCTTTAGTGTATAGAAGGGCTACTGATTTCTTTGAGTTAATCTTGTATCCTGCCACATTGCTGAAGGTGTTTATCAGCTGTAGTAGTTCCTTGGAAGAATTTTGTGGGTCACTTATGTATACAATCATATCATCTGCAAATAGAGATAGCTTCACTTCTTCTTTTCCAATTTGTATGCCCTTGATCTCTTTTCGTTCCCTTATTGCTTTAGCTAAAACTTCGAGAACTATATTGAATAGATAAGGGGAGAGAGGACATCCTTGTTTAGTTCCTGACTTTTGTGGGATTGCTTTGAGTTTTTCTCCATTAAGTTTGATACTGGCTGTCGGCTTCTTGTAAATCGCCTTTATTATATTTAGGTATTCTCCCCGTATTCCTGATCTCTCCAGGGCTTTAATCATAAAGGAGTGTTGGATTTTGTCAAAGGGTTTTTCTGCATCTAAGGATATGATCATGTGGTTTTGTTCCTTTAGTTTGCTTATATGATTGATAACATTTACAGGTTTTCGAATGTTAAACCAGCCCTGCATTTCTGGGATGAAGCCTACTTGGTTGTGGTGGATGATATCTTTTATACATTGTTGTATACGGTTTGTCAAAATTTTGTTGAGAATTTTCGCATCAATATTCATGAGGAAAATTGGTCTGTAATTCTCCTTCTTTGTTGTGTCTTTGAGTGTGTATGCTTCATTTTCATTATGAGTTGAGATTATAGACCTACCAGTTTCTCAGAAAATTAGAAATCAGCCTTCCTCAGGACCTAGCAATACCAATCTTGGGAATATACCCAAAAGATTTTCATCCACAACACAAGAATACTTGCTCAGCTATGGTCATAATAGCTATATTCGTGATAGCCAGGACCTGGAAACCACCTAGATGCCCTTCAACTGAGAAATAGATACAAAAAAAAAAATGTACATTTACATGATGGAGTATTTCTCAATAGTAAATCAATGACATCATAAAATTTGCAGGCAAACAGATATAATCAGAAAAATTCAACCTGAGTGAAGTAACCCACACCCAGAAAGATAAACACAGCATGTACTCACTCATACATAGATATAAACACATAGTAAAGGATGAACTGGCTAGATTTCACAGTCTCAGAGAAGATAGGTAGAGAGGAGGATCCTAAGGGGGATACATATGGATTTCCTCAGGAAGGGGAAATGGTTACACCCTGGATAAACTGAAAGTAGGGTGTAGAGTGGAGAGGAGAGTGGTTGGGAAATGAGGGTTCAAGAAGGCCAAGTTGGGGGAGGGACTGAGAGGTTAACAATGAGGGAGATATCCTGACAGAGTGAGCCATCATGAGCTTGAGAGGAAACCCAGTGCTGGGAAAGTCTGCAGGAATTCACAAGGAGACCCCAGCTAAGTATTCCTGCAGTACTGGAGAGGGTGACTGAGTTAGCCTTCCCTGTAGTCAGATTGGTGACTAACCTTAATTGTCATCACAGAACCTACATTCAATGACTGATGGAAGAAGATGCAGACACCCACTGACTAGAATGTGGCACAATTCCTGGAGTTCAGTTGAAAAGGGGGAGGGAACAATAAGAGGAGCAAGAGGAGAGTCTGAGCACAATGAAGAAAATCATAGGGACAGATGACCTGAGCTGATGGGAGCTCATGACTCTGGACTGACAGCTGAAGCCTGTATGGATCTAAACTAAGACCTCTGAATGAGGGTGACAGTTGCTCTAATCATGCTGATAGTGGGTCCCCTGGCGATGTGATTAGGAAATATCCTGGTCACATGAACTGGCTATTTGGATCTCAATCCCTATGGTGGGATGCCTTGTTCAGCCTTACTACAAGGAGGAGAAGATATGTTCTGCCTAAACTCAATATGTTGCCTGTGCTGACTGCTCAAGGGAGGAGAAACAGTGGAGGGTATGTAAAAGGAATTATATTAATATTTTTTAAAAAAAATTAAGAAGAAATTATATGCCCATGTCAACAGGCTCAGTTTCTAAATATCTCTTGCTATGATGGGTCAATTCTTTCCCTAACCTTAACCCTAACCCTAACCCTTTCCAAATCTCAGAGTATACAACACTTACAATTTCAGATCTTTCTAGATCAGGAATCAGGTAGCTTTCTATACAGAGCTTTCTAAATGTTAAGGCTTTCTCGGCCCTACAGTCTCCACAGCAAATATTCCATTCAATCACTGGAAAAGAAATTCAGTTACAGGCAATGGAATGGAAACCGTCTGTGTACTGTTTTGAATTCCATCCTACAATTCCCTAAAGTGAGTCTGGGCCAAATCCAGGTTGTGATCCTCTGGAGCTTGAGTAAGAAAACATTGTGAGGGGCATGACATGGGTGCTGGTAACTAAATTCTGGTACTGGAAAAGAGAGCAGCAAGTGCTCTTGAATCCCGAACCATCTCTCCAGTGACCAGCTACTGTTCTCATTCAATTTTAATAGCCATAGTAAAGTTCAGTTATGAGGAGGAAAAAATTAATTGGTATCACTTATAAATATTGGAGCAAAAATTATAAGCACAGTTTGCAAAATCAGATCCATTTATTAAAGTGTCTGTAAGAAATGCATAGAAATATATAATGTTACTTTGATTATATTCATAGTAGAACTTTTTCTATTTTCTTTTGAGATTATAATATAATTACATTTTCCCCTTCTAAACACTTCCACATACCCCTCACTGCTCTGTAGTTTTATAGTTATAATTGAAATTCTACTGTTTCTATGAAACCATTGTTTTATTTTATTTATTTGTTACTTATTTATAGTAACCTATTTAAAACCTTCAATGCTTCTATCTTGGCTTCTAACATGCTGGATTACAGGTAAGCATCCCTGTGCCTGTCTGAGATCAGTATTTTTAAATTTCCACGTGTGAGCAGGAACAGATGGCATTTGTCTTTTTCATGCCTGGCATATTACACTTAAGGTAATATCTAAATAAAATTATTTTTGGATGTTTTTATTGTATAGAAATAATGTTTAAAGAGTCAAACATACTAATTACCTTTATTTGATCATTTCAAATTATAAATGTGTATGGGAATGTCATTCTACACTTCATTAAATTACTGTTTTAATTAAAATGATGAAAGGTGGATTGTTTTTTTCAGAATAACAAGGGCAGTGTAAAAAAAAAGTTAAGTGAGAGCCAATAGGCACAGAAAAAGAGACCCACGAAAAAAAGATGCCATTGCTTCCCAGGTTGCCGAGATAGGGCTCCTCACACCAGTTTTTCAGTGTAATCATCAACAGTACCACTTTCAGTGCCCAGAATCACATTGTTCTCTCTATGGTTGGAATTTTATGAGCTCAACAGAGGCTTGTTTTCACTGTAACAACCACAAAACAAATAGTAGAATAAATATACAATTTTAGAACCAAAGATTCTGGATCACAGGTCAAGCCTTTTAACAAAAGGATCTTCAAGACGATGAGACAATTCAGAAAACAGAAAAATTTTTTAAATATTAATAAACTTTTAACTAAATTGCTAATTTTGCTTTTGTATCACTTAGGTTTTTTCTTTCTTCTATGGAATTACAATAGTTGCTTTTGTGATATCTGATGCCAGGTCAGGAAGATAGTATGATAAAATATGGTAGCCTACAGAATATTTTTCTTTTCTTTACGTAAGTGTGTTTTCTTTTATTGAACATATATTTTACTTTCATGTGTTTATAGTTTTCCTGCCCTCTACTCCTCCCAGTTTCTCCCCTGACCCCAGTCTCTGTCTCTCATTAGAAAAATAAATAGGCCTCTAAGGTATAACAACCAAACATGACAGAATATAATATAGTAAAATGAAATCAAAACAATCATGTAAAATTTGGACATGGAAACCCAATGGGTGGGAAACAATTTCAGGAGCAGACAAAAAAAAAAAAGAGGCCCACCCATTCTCCCAATCAAGAGTCCCTTAAAAATACCAAGCTAAAAGCTTTAATCTATATAGAGAGAACCTGATGCAGAGCCATCAGGCCCTGTCCTTGCCATCTCAGTCTCTCTGAGTGTGGTAGTTCGAATGTACTTGGCCTCCATTGGCTCACAGGGAGTAGCACTGTTAGGAAGTTTGGCTTTGTTGCTGTAGATATGGCCTTGATGGAGGAAGTGTGTCACTGTGGTCTTGTATATGTTCAAACCATAGCCAGTGTCACACTTCATTTCCTGTTGTTTTTGGGTCAAGATGTAGAATTCTCAGCTTCTCCATCACCATCTTTGCCTGCATATAGACATGTCTCACCATGATGATGATGGACTAAATCTCTGAAGGTCAAGCCAATTAAATATTGTCCTTCATAAGAGTTGTGATGGTCATGGTGTCTCTTCAGAGTGATAGAACACTAAAACAGTGAACCCATCATCCTTAGTTGATTCAGAGGGTCTGATTATCCTGTTGTTCCTCATCCCTTCTGGCTCCCAAAATCCCTCTGCCTCCTCTTTCTTGGGGATTCCCTGAGATCTGAGGGGAGGAAGCTGACAGAGACCTCTTATTTAGATTTCCACTCTGAACCATATCTGGCTATGGGTCTACATCTGTTTCCATATGCTGCTGGAGGAAGTCTCCCTGGGTTAGCCAGTCTCTCGTTCTTACTCATCCAAGAAGTGTCAGGTATGGGATCCATATTGTGGAGTGTTGTGGGTCTTAGGTCAAATCAGACACTAGTTTACCACTCCCACATGCTCTGTGAAACCATCGCTCCAGCATATTCTTCAAACAGGACAGATTTTAGATCAAAGATTTTTTTTTTGGCTGAGTTGATGTCTATGCCTGTTGTTGGTAGCCTGCAAAGTACCTTTCTGTGCCAAAGAGACCAGAATGTAGGTGTGAAGATGCTATGCAGGTACCAGCTCAACCTCTCCATGTTCAATATGTTGTGTGAGTAATGTCTTCAGCAATGGAACCTTGCAGTCATTTTGCAAAGAACAATTCTTTGCCTTAGCAACAGCCTGAGTTTGGGGGACTTTCCTTGGGATTCTCTTGGCCAACAATTCAATTGAACACAACCCAGTCTAGCCTTTGGAAGCCCAGGGGCAAGAAATGAAGAGCTGAGAATGTGTACTCCCTACTAATATAAATTCTTGCTGGGATCACCTTCATACTTTCCAGAAAGTTTGTACTACACTGTTTCCACATCCCCCAATTCCAGCCATATCTCCTCTTCACACCATCTTTTCCAACAATTGATACATCTGTTTCTATCCACACCTGTTCCCAGTCTGCTATCTATTCTATTTCCTCTTCCCAGAAAGATCCATGAGTGCATCCCTAAACCCTTCCCTTTACCTAGTCTCTCTGGGTCTAGATTGTAGCTTGATTATTATTTTCATAACAGCCAATATGCACTTATTAGTAGATATATTCTATATTTATCTTTCTGGGTCTGGATAACCTTACTCATGATTATTTTTTTCTAGTTCCATCCACTGGCCTGCAAATTTCCATAATGTTATTTCTTTTAACAGCTAACTAATACTCAATTGTGTAAATGTACCACATATTAAAATCTATTCTTCTGTTTCAGGACATCTAGGCTGTTTTTACTTTCTGGGTGTTATGAATAAAGCCGCAATGAACATGATTAAACAAGTGTCCTTTGTTAGGAGAGAGAACATCCTTTGATGTATGCCCAAGAGTATATAGTTGAGTCATAAGGTAGATGGATTCTCAACTTTCTGAGGAGCTGGCATATCTATTTTTTATAGTGTCTGTATAAGTTTATAATCCCACCAGCAATAGAGGAGTACTTCCCTTATTTCACATCCTCACCAGAATGAACTATCACTTGTGTTTTTTATCTTAGCCATTCTGGCAAGGGTAAGATGGAATCTCAAAGCTGTGATTTGTATTTCCCTGATGACTAACAATATTGAACATTCCTCTAAGTGTTTTCATCCATTTGATATTCATCTATTAAAAATTTTATTTAGATCTGTGCCTTACTTTTAATTGAATTATTTGGTTTTGTGATATCTAGTTTCTTGAGTTTTTTTATGTTTTTTGGATATTAATCATTTATCAAATGTAGAGTTGAAAAACATCTTGTTACATTCTATAGGCTGCTTCTTTGTGTCTTTTCCCTTACAAAAGCTTTTCAGTTTCATGAAATCCTGTTTAATGTTATCTTGGTACCAGTGTTATCTATATTCTGTTCAGAAAGTTATCTCCTGTGACAATGCGTTCAAGGGTATTTCCTACTTTCTCTTTTATCACATTGAGTACATGTGGTTTAAGTTGAGGTCTTTGGCCCACTTGGACTTGAGTTTTATATAGGGTAATAAGTGTAGATCTACTTGCATTCTTCTATATACAGACATCTGGTTTGACCAATACCACTTTTTAAAAGATGATTTCTTTTTTCCAGTATAGATTTCTGGCTTTTTAAATAAAAAAATCAGATGTCCATAGGTGTGTAGATTTATGTTTGGATCCTAAATTAAAGTATTTTTGACCAATATGTCTATTTTATGTCATTACTATATGGTTTTTATTACTATAACTTTGTAGTATAGCCTAAACTTGTAGAGAGTAAAACTTCCAGCAGTACTTTTGAGGTAAAATTTAAAGTTTTTTATTTAAAAAAGATTTTTTTCCTATACCCACCATTCTTCCTTCTCCCTCCCCACTTCACAGTTCTCCCCCAGCTTCCCCCTGCTCTATCACCCCATCCAGTCCTCAGAGATGGTAAGGGACCCCAAGGTGAGTCAATTTAGTTTGGCATATCCAGTATCAAGCCTGGGTAAAGTGTTCCTCCGTAGTGGGATTATGTTGTTACATCATAAATAACTGTCCCATCTACTAGTTTAATAAAAACACTGATTGGCAGAAGGCAGACAGGAAGTATGGGCAGAGCTACCAGACTGGAAAAACTCTGAGTACAGGAAGAACAGGCACAGATGCCACAGAGATGCCCAATGAAGAGAAGGCAGCAGACACTGAGAAAAGAAGCTGAAATGTTGCTCTAAGAAAAGGTACCGAGCCGCATGGCTAAACAAGATGGGTTAGATTAAGAACAAGTTCTAGCAAGTTACATGCCTGGTCCCTAGGTCAATTAGCGTAAAAGTAATAAAAATGTCTGTGTATTTCTGTGGGTCTATCAGACTGCCAGTCAAACCTCTGGTCCAGGCCTGGAAGTCCAAGCCAGAAAACTAAAATAACATTTCTCTGTAGGGAATGGACTCCCAGAAGCCAGTTTATGCACCACCAGGAATAACTGATTCTACTACAAGAGGATCCACAAACTACTCTACTGTATTCTGCATTCAGTGGGTATAGTTCCTTTCCATGAAGGTCCCTCAGGTGTCATTTCAGAGTCAGTGAGCTCCCAATAGCTCGGGTCAGCTGTCTCTGTGGATTCCCTTATCATGATATTAATCCCTTTGCTTATATAATCTCTCCTCCCTCTCTTCAGCTGGACCAGGAGTTCAACCCAGTACTTATCTATGGATCTCTGCATCTGCTTCCATCAGATTCTGGATAAAGTTTCTATAATGAAAGTTAGGGTGGTCATTCATTTGATTTTATGGGAAGGCCAGTTTAGACATGCTCTCCACTATTGATTAGAGTCTTAGCAAGGGTCATCTTTGTGAGTTCTTGTGTGTTCCCTAGCACAAGGTTTCTCTCTAACCCTACAAGGGCTCTCTCTATCAAGATACCTATTTCTTTGCTCTCCCCTTCTCTGTTACTCCTCCCCACTTAAACATTACATTCTCTCATGTTCTCTTTCCCCTTGTTTCCCACCCCATATGATCTCAATTTATTCAGATCTTCCCTATTTCCCCTTCCCAGGGGGATTCCTGAATGTCTCTCTTAAGTTCCTCCTGTTACCTAGCTTCTCAGGGGTTGTGGATTGTAGACTGGTTGGTTGTCCTTTGTTTTATGTCTAAAATCTACTTATGAGTGAGTACATAGCATATTTATCTTTCTGGGTCTGTGTTATCTCATTCAGGATGGTATTTTCCAAATTCATCCATTTGCCTGCAAATCTCAAAATCTCTTTTATCTTATTTTTTTTTTATATAAAGCCAAGAATTGTCTGTTCTTTTAAGGTCTGTAAATAATTGCGTTGGAACTTTGAAGGAGATTGCATTGAATCTGTAGATTACATTTATTAGGATGGCCATTTTCTCTTTCTTTATCATACCAATCCTTGAGCACTGGAAATCTTTCCATCTTCTTGTATCTCCAATTTCTTTAAGTTTTTTATCATACAAGTCTTCCACTAGTTTGGTTAGAGTTACCCCAAGATATTTTATATTATTTGTGGCTATCGTGAAAGATGATGTTTTAGTCATATATATGTATGCACATATATATATGGGGATCTGCTTTTTGTGAGTTAATTTTGTATCCAGCTATTTTTGCTGAAAGTGTTTATCTCCTGGTAGAAATTTTTGGGGTCACACACACACACACACACACACACACACACATATATGTATATATATATATATATATATACCACCATATCATCCTTAAATAATAATACTTTGACTTATTTCTTTGTAATTTGTTATCCCCTTGATCTCCCTCAGTTGTCTTATTTCTATAGCTAAAACTTTAAGTATTGAATAGATATGGAGAAGGTGAGCAATATTGTCTTATTCCTAATTATAGCAGAATTACTTTTAATTTCTCTCCATTTAATTTGATTTTGGATATCAGCTTGATGGAAATTGGCTTTTAGGTATGTCCCTTTTGTGGCTAATCTCTTCAGGACCTTTATCATAAAGGGATATTGAATTTTATCAGAGTTTTTTTCATCATCTAATAAAATTATCATGTTTCTTTTTTCAGTTTATTTATATAGTGGAAAAAATGACTAATTTTTGTATGTTGAATCATCCCTGCATCTCTGGGAAAAAGCTTCATCATGCTGGGTGATATTTTTTATATGTTCTTGGATTTGGTTTGCAAGTACTTTATTGGTTTTGTATCTGTGTTCATAAAGTAAATAGGTTTATAATTCTCTTTCTTTGTTGAGTGTTTACATGGTTTGGGTATCAGGGTAACTGTGACCTCATAAAATGAATTGGAAAAGGTTTCTTGTGTTTTTATTTTGTAGAATAATTTAAGGAGTATTGGTAATAACTATTCTTTGAAATTCTGGTAGAAATCTGTATTTCTACCAGAACATCTTTTGACTCTGGGCTTTTTTTTTTTTTTTTTTTTTGGAAGATGTTAATGATTACTTCTAATTTCTCAGAGTTATACATCTTTTTTGCAGGACAATAGAAACTTTATTGATAATATTGTGACAATTGGACCAATGGTGGTATTAGAGTCGGCGTCCAGAACAGAGAG
Organism: Sigmodon hispidus; assembly: GCA_004025045.1. Taxonomy (NCBI): domain Eukaryota; kingdom Metazoa; phylum Chordata; class Mammalia; order Rodentia; family Cricetidae; genus Sigmodon; species Sigmodon hispidus. The sequence goes on along the minus strand of PVIH01001681.1, from coordinate 202,764 downwards.
CTTCACTCTGATATCGGGTTACAAAGAAGCTTTATTAAACAAGAGCTCGCGGGTCACACAGCACGAGAAGAGGCTGGCGACCCCAAATCCAAGGCTCGCAGGCCTTTTATGGGGCAGTTCTACCAGGGCGGGGGAACAGGGTCTTCCAGGGTGCAGCCATCTGGCCAGGCCAGATGTCTTCGTGGTTTTTCTTGGAATCTGGGTGGGTAAACGAATTCCGAGTTACGTTAGACATCATGTATCTTAAGCACGGCAGGCCAGGCTAACTTCCTGATTATAGGGCATGGGAGCAGGGTGTAACATTTTCCAGTAAGTCTACAATTAGCAGAGCTGGTGTGGGGGGGGGTTCTCTTACAATGGCCTTTCAGTGAACTGAGGTAATCCTAACAAAATGTTATAAAATATTACAGCTAAAGCATTTGAATGAACATAATTGTTTCACCATAACTTTACTTTTTTTCAAGAGATGAGTAATGCAGATGGTATATAGTCTATGATATCTTTTTTTAATTATGAATAAAGTCTCATTTTTTGTCCATGTATCCCCTTGTTCAAACTAATCTTGAATTAACTTTTTTAAGTGATAACTATCAAGAAAATTATTGATTTCTTTTAGATTTTCTAATTTGGTAGACTACAGGTTTTTAAAACACTTCCTTATGGTTCTCTGGATTTTCTAGGTATCAGTTGTTATATCACTTTTTCATTTCTGGTTTTCTTAATTTTTGTATTTTTTCTTTACTTTTTAATTAATTTGGATAAAGGTTTGCCTATCCTGTTTTTTTTCCTTCAAATAACTAAATCGTTCTTTCATTAATTCTTCGTATTGTTCTCTGCTTCTATTTTACTGATTTCATCCCTTCGTTTGATTATTTTTGCCATCCACTTCTCTTGGATGCTTACTTTCTTTTGTTCTAGAGCTTTCAGGTGTGCTATGAAGTGTGAGTGTGAGATTGCTCCAATGCTTTATGTAGGTATTTATTTCATGTTATAAACTTTCCTCATAGCACTCTTTTCATTGTGCCCCCAAATTTGGGCATACTCTGTATTCCTTTTTATTAAATTCTAGAAAGTCTTTAACTCTGTCTTTCTTTATATCTTGAACAACTTTTTATTTTCCATGAGTTTGTAAGATTTCTGTTATTTCTTTTGTTGATATCCAGCTTTAGTCCATGGTGGTCAGATAGGATGCAGGTTTGTTTTAATTTTATCTGTTAAGACTTGCTTTGTTTCCAAGTATAACATCAATTTTGGACTAAGTTACACAAGGGACAGAGAAAAAAGTAAATTATTTTGAATTTGGGTGAAATGATCTGAAAATGTCTGTTAGTTCCCTTTGGTTTACAACACCTATTACGTCCAGCATTTCTCTGTTTAGCTTTATCAGATGGTGGGGTATTGAAGTCCCATGATCAATCTGTGAAGGTCAATATGTGATTTAAACCATAACAATGCTTCTTTTACAAACTCAGGAGCCTTTGTGTTTGGGAAATAGATGTTGAAAACTGAAGTGCCATCATGGTAGATTTTTTTTTCCTTTTTTGATTATGGAGTGTCCTTCCCTATCTCTTTTAATTAGGTTTGAAGTCTATTCTGTTAAATATTAAAATGTCTACTCCAGCTTGCTTCTTAGGTCCATTTGCTTGAAATATTTTTTTCCAAACTTTTACCCAATATAGTGTCTATCCTTTGTATTGAGGCAGGGTAAGTTGTTTAATTTTGTTTTTTGTTTTTTGATGCAGAAGGAAAATGGAACTTGTTTTTAGATCCATTCTTAGTCTTTGTCTTTTTATTGAGGAATTGAGACCATTAATATTGAGAGATTAATGGTCAAGAAATATTGGTGGTGGTGCTGGTGGTAGTGAGCATGTCTGTGTGTGTGTATGTGTGTGCATGTGCATGCATGTGCTTTGCTTCTTTTAATTTTGCTAGTGTGAGATTATTTGTTTCTGTGTTTGTGTGTGTGTAGTTAACCTTAATAATTTGAAGTTGTTCTTCTAGAAACTTCTTTTTTTAAAGAATCTTTTCTTTTTATTTTTTTTCGGTAGTACAGACAGCTGTTAGCTGCCATGTGGATGCTGGGAATCGAACTCAGGTCCTCTGGAAGAACAGTCAGTGCTCTTAACTGCTGAGCCATCTCTCCAGCCCTCTTTTTTTTTTAATTAATTTTTTTATGTTTTATGTGAATTGGTGTTTTGCCTGCATGTATAACTGTGTGAAGGTGTCAGATCTTAGATTTACAGACAGTTGTTAGCTGCCATGTGGATGCTGGAAACTGAACCCGAGTCCTCTGGAAGAACAGTAAGTGCTCTTAACCGCTGAGCCATCTCTCCAGCCCTCTAGAAACTTCTATTGAGATGAATTTGTAGATATAAATTGTTTATATTTGACTTTATCAGAAAATATCTTATTTTCTGCATCTATGGTGATGAAAAGTTTTGCTTGGTTTAGTAGTCTGGGCAGCCATCTGTGGTCTCTTAGAGTCTTCAGCACATCTATTCAGGCCTTTCTGACTTTTGGAGTGTCCATTGAGAAGTCACATGTAATTTTAATAAGTCTGCCTTTATATGTTACTTGATTTTTTTCCCTTGCTGTGTTAATATGCTTTCTTTGTTTTGTATGCTTTAAGTTTTGATTATTATGTTGCAAGGGGTCTTTGTTTTCTGTTCTAGTGTATTTAAGGCTCTTTGTGTTTCTCACACCATTATAAACATCCCCTTCTTTAGGCTAGAAAAAAAAATCATCCTTTGAGCTGAGATTCTTCTCTTTCCTCTATTCCTATTATTCTTAGGTTTACTTTTTCATGGTGTCCTAAATTTCCTGGATACTCTGTTGTCAGGAGTTTTAGATTTATCATTTTATTTGACCAATGTCTCCACTTCTTCTATTATATATATATAGTATCTTCCGTCTCCTGTATTCCATTTGGGAAGCTTGCCTCTGTAGTTTCTGTTTGCTTCTGTAAATTTTCCACTTCCAAAATTCCCTCTATTACTTTTTACTTCTGTTTTCATTTTCAGGTGTTGAATATTTTAATCATTTTATTCAGCAGGCATTTTTTATTTTCTTGAATTTCTTTTTTTTTATGAATAAAGTCACATTTTCTATCCATGTATATCCTTGTTCAAGGTCCCTTCCCCCTTCCACTCCCTCCAGTCACTTTCTCTTCTCCCCATCTCCTCTCCAGCAAGGCAGGAGGTCCCAAAGTTCCAATATGGCTTATTTCAGCATCCACTCCTGGCAGATCCAGTTTCCTCCCCGAAACATCAAGACTGAGTCAAGTGTTCCTCTAGAGGGAGTGGGACCCAAGGTGCCAGTCTAAGGTGTTTCAGATCCCAAGCTATTCAGTGATTGTGGTTTCCAACTTGGACATGCTTTGCTTTTTGCTTTTTTGTTTAGAATTCACTAATGAGTAAGTACATCCCCTGCTTATCTTTCTGGGTTTGTGATACCTCACTCAGGAGGATATTCTCCAAATCCATCCATTTGCCTGCACATTTTAGGATATCATTTTTTCTTACAGCTGAGTAGTAGTCCATTGTGTAGATGTACCACAGTTTGTTAATCCATTCTTCAGTTGAGGGGCATCTATTTTCTTTAATCTCTTTATAGAATTTATTCATTACCTTTAATTGTATCTTTTCTGGATTCTTTAAGGGATTTATTAATTTTCTTCCTAAGGAACTCTATCATCTTAATACAGCTGGTTTTAAGGTCTTCTTCTGTATTGGAATATTCAGATCCTGCTGTGGTAGGATAGTTGGGCTCGGGTGAAGTCATATTCGACTGGCTGTTATAGAATATGTTTTTATGCTGGCTTCTAGGCATCTGTTTTTGGGTTGCTTGTAGGTCTAGGTGATAATTTCTGAGTTTGTCTTTTTTGGGTCAGTGTTTTGTTCTTTTGTTTCTGCTTCTTTCTGGATTTTTTTTGAGAATTTGATGGCTGTATGGTGCCTCTTTTCCTGGCTTGCTTAGCTAGTGTAGTCCCAGGGAATGGCTGCTGCTGCTGAAATCTAGATAATGGTATGAGGTGGGAGAAGGAAGGCTGGAGGAGAAGATATTTATGATCCCTTGAGGATATTATCCAAGAGGAAAAAGAGACTAGATTTGCAAGTTTCTTATTACAGAGCTAGGGGAAATACTAGGGAGATTAAATCTCAGAGTAGTGGGTGTGGTGTGAGTCTGCCTGCCTTCAGCTTATTTGTTGCCCTAGAAACAATATTTGGGTTAGCTGGGATTTAGGGCTAGGACATAACAATCAGAGGAGGAAGTTACAATGGGGACCATCTGTGAGATACACAGGAGGGAGAGCTGGGGTTGGGGGGCAGAGAAGGCTGCTGTAGGTGTGCTGCAGAGATGGGCATGAGACTGGGAGATCAGATTAGGGGTTACAAAGCACCAGAACATATTTCTGTATAAACTTTTTCTGAAGGCCAGCATAACATCTACATATTTATGTTATTCGTTCACATAGCAGGGCTATAAAAAGGGAGCCACTCTTAAAAGTCAAGGAGGTCAGCAGAACCAGTATTGAAAGTGAGCCAGACATTGAACATATCAGAAAGGAAATTTTAAGTGCTCATGATCATCAAATTATAATTTCTGATTAAAATCATAGTGAACAGGCATGAATATATTTTTTCAGAGACAAAAAATAGAAGCAGCAAAGAGTTAAGTATAAACATTCTAGACATAGCTTTTAAAAATAATGGAATGGGATTTTTGAAACTAAGTATATTGTACTTACATAAATATTATTTCAGATCTACAAACAGCAATCAGTGATTAAACCAAAACCTGGGGAGGAGAAATTTTGTATTTAGATAAATACATACAAATAAATACCCCTCCAAACAGTTAAAACAAAAATAAATATAAAAGATATTTCCCTTAGTTAATTATATAAGAAGATAATTGAATATAGTAGCATTATACTAAGGGCCTATGCCAAATGTTAACACAGAATGATCACAACAACAAGATGATGGATGAGAAAGCAGGAAGGATTGTATTCTACATGAGGTAAGGTAGTATATTTAAAGTACACTATAATTATGTGCACAGAAAGCCTTGTGGCAACTCATACATTTTTGAAAGAGATGTATATAATATACAATCATGGTGATGAAATATAATTGCATAGACTACTCAATTATAATTAGTCAAAAGGAGAAGAGGAACAAAGAACAGATGGAAAACAAATAGCAATATGGTAGATTTTAATTTAACTATATAAATATTTATATTTTATACAATGTTTTAATGCACTAATTAAAAGACAGAGACTGCCAGATTGAATTAAATGCAACTTTAGATGAAACCTCTTTAAATATAAAGACAAACATAGATTACATATAAAAGGATGGGTAAGGATATGCTACTGTTGACAGTAATTAAAAGAATGCTGACCTAGTAAAATGTCTCATCAGGTGAAAGTGCTGTTTCAAGACTGACTATCTGAGTTCTCTTGCCACAACCAAAAGATAGAAGAATAGAATTACAGGAGGCTGTCCTCTGGTCTGCATATGCATGTCATGGCACTTGCTTGAATATGTGTGCACACACATATACAATAAATACACATAGTTGTGCTTTGAGCCACACACCTTTAATTCTAGCAGGCAGAGGCAGGCAAATCTCTGTGAGTCTGAGGCCAGTCTGATCTATAGAGTGAGTTCCTGGAAAATTAGAGCTGTTACACAGAGAAACTGTGTCTTTAAGAAGCAAGCAAACAAAAGCAAACAATAAATACACATACAAATACAGAAATTTACTAAAATTTAACTTGAAAAGATAATGTTGGAATGACTATATTAATATTAGGCAAATAGAAGGCATTAGGCTAGTGACTGCTACAGGGATAAAGAAGAACATTACATGACGAGAGTGTAATTAACCAATAAGCAAACTGTTCCTCAGTGCATACACACAGAAAATGATACTTCACTAACTGGAAGTAGAACTTGGGAGAAGCAAAAGGAGAAATAGAAACAGTTATAACTAATTTTGTCAACCTCAACCCTCTTCTCTCAATAATGTAAACTCACCTTGAACTGATAAAAATAGGTTTGAAGAATACTATCAACCAGTTTTACCTAATGAGCAATTTTATAACATGTACTGATAATATTTATTTGACTTTTTGCAAGTATTGATGGATTATTCCCCAACTTAGATTATATTCTGATATATAAAGCAAGCATTAACAAATTTAAAATAACCAAAATCATACAATGTGCTCTCTTTAATACACCATAGCATAAGCAAACTAGAAACTAATTAATAAGAAGACACTTGGGAAATATATTAATAGTTGGAAATCAGACATATTTTTGAGTCACACTTAAAACTCAAAGCAAATCATAAATGTCTTTAATTGAATGAAACTAAAAATATGTTTCATGAAGCTTTGTGGAATGTTGTGCTTAGAGAGAAACCTAAATGACAAGAGTGACACATACCTTGATTATTGAAGGGATTTAGCAATTGCATACATTTGTCTAAAGTCATAGATCTATACAACTAAAAGGGGGGTGAGGAGTTAGAGCATTGCTGACAGCAGGTAAGTGTTTATTATGCAATTATGACAACCTGAGTTCAGAATCCAGCCCCTGTGGACAACCTGGGCATCTGTGAACATCTAAAACTCCAGCTCTGAGGGCTCTGAAGTGCTCTTCTGGTTTCTACATTTACAGAGGTGTATGCTCATGCTGATACTTACACAGAGATATGAATTCAATAAAACTAAAAATGTAAATGATGCTTTGTATTAACTATACCTTAGTGAGTATGACCTTAGAATAATGTAATTCTTGCTAGCACAGTGGCACATAGCTCTAACCCTAGCAATGGAGAGGTCTAAGCAAAAGGATCTCAAATGAAAGCCAGCCTTGGCTGTTAGGGGAGGGCCTGCCTCTTAGACGAGGAAATCAAATGAAACATAAGTGTGTCTCCTTCCCTATTTCTACTCACTGTTAGCTATGTAAATGACACTGCTTGAAGTCTACTAACCTAATGTACCAACCTTTTCATGTTTTTAAAACAATGACTCATTTAAAATAAAATAGACATTTTATGTATCAAATATGACATAATTATTTTACCTTCTCAACTTTTAAGTTGATAGAACATACTATCTTAAACAACTGTTATTTTATTAAGGTTTATTATTTTTTACCTTTTCCCATACTCTGTATTTTCTTTCTTTTCATACAAAACCTGTAAACAAGTAAAATGACGAACATAAATTACTCCATTATGTTTTAACAGTTATTTTTAAAACTTCATAGTGAGGTGAGTCATGTTTTCATTTTTTGTATTAGAAAAGATTATAATTTACAAATTTTAGAGAGTAAAATATTTAATGTACAATGTTCTTGACAATTAGCCTGGTGCCACATGAAACTGACTTAGGAGTTAATGAGTATGAGACTGAATGCAGCTAACCTGCACTTCCCCATGAGGTACGTTGACAAATCAGTCACCTCACACAATAACCCATGCTCAATGCACTATAACTCTCATTATTGTGAATTAAGGAGAAATGGGAAATGTGAGCTTAACCTTTAAGTACTAAGGCTATGATGCTTAACACGATTTTAATGAGTTGCCCTGTGACTTGATCATTCAGCTTTCATTGAAATACAGATATCTTTGGAAACACATCATATTGAAATAAAAGAATGTTTTTATATAAAGCAAGATGTTATATAGAGCTTTGTAGAAGCAATATATATTTGCAGTTACAGTCATTTTATGAATCTTGTTACAGGTCATTTCCAAGAGAGGATGTGTGATCTCAGGCCTGGGGCTCTCTGAGCTTACTCTTTTGTTATATAAGATACAGTCTGTTCAAATGAAGGTAAACACATGTACTATTGTAATAGTAAACAAATAGCTCTTTATTGCATATTAGAATATATGGTATCAATTTTGAAAACCATATCCATTTATACTATCACTTGTCATGAAACAAAAGGGAATCTCTTTGTATAGATATTTTCATTTATTTCTATTGTTTTTCTCTTTGATAGAACTCACATTTTAGCAGTGACAATTAAACATCAAAATTAAAAAGTGGCATTTTTCTCAATTTTGTCACCTCAATCAGTCTAACTTTTAAATTTTTTCATGTTTCCTTTGAAGCCTTAGCAATCAATATGTGTCTATCTCTAAAACTATATTAAACATAGTATTTTTAACTTATTCAATAAACCTTTATCAAATGCTGTTACTTATGACTTTAGAATGAAAAACCCATGCATTCACAAATATTAGACTATTGGTTGTTAAGGCAAACAATAAAAAAGAAAAAAAATATGTGATGTTGTTGTTAGAAAGTTTAGTTCTACTATGTTTAAAATCTAGGGAGTTTAGAGGGGTGTACTTGCGGTGGAAAGGACATCACATTTTAAATATGACAGACACATAAAGACTAGGCTTCCTAGAGACCTAGGGGATGAGACAGTCATCTCTGTGGATACATGGGGAAAGTCCTGACAAAAGCTAGCGTTAACTCTAGGCTTCTTCTCCGAAATATACCTGGAGGGCAGTAGGTGGGGAAGGAAGGGAGAATGCCGGACTTGATGAAGTAAGTGGTGAGACATATCACCTTTGTCAGTCATTCAAATCCTTGATGGCTTTTCAGTCATCATTGTATTCTCTCGTTGCTTACTCTTCTCCTTTCTGTAGTATCAGAAGCATTTTCAGTATCATGTTGGCCCTTTCTATTTAGGCAAATCAAATGACAGAGAGAAAATAATTTCTCATGTTGTGAGCCTAACTAATTCACTTTCTCTGACAAAAAGATACAGACTCGGTGGGTTCTATCATTGGCTCTCTCCTACATTCACAGTTTTCATTTGTCCTTCCCCATGCCCATCAATATGAAAGTATTCTAATGTTATATAACCTTAAAGTATTAAAAACTGGATCTTTTTTTTTCTATTGGGTTTGATCACAGGAGAGATGGTGTCTAGTATAAAGATTACAGAAAAAGAATTCCATTGGAAATTCATATCCCTGTCCAATGCCTGACTGAGTAGTAATACAATGGTGGTAGATATATGACAGATGAATCATTAATAAGTAGATTGGTTCAGGCAGTTATTATATGTGGCTGGATTCAGAATTTGTTACGAGGAAAACTATGAACGATGCAATTCTGAAAAGCATATCTCTCCCATTACAACTTTTTAAAATGTATCTTCTTCCTAGGAAATGGTATTACAATTGCTTTATTTTATACCAGTGTTTCATACTTCTGCCACTTATTCAAAAATATTTATTCATTTTGTTCAAAATTATTGTCAGTATTCATGTATATGCTATCAACAAAAGCAGAGCCTGATCATTACTGTGAAATGCTTTCATAATCTCATGTTATTATTTCTGTTTAGATGAAGCCAGCTAAATGTGTTTTTGAAATGTGACAATTAAACAACACTTCCACATTTTTCCTTTATGCTTTCAAGTGGTTAGTTAATTAGATGATTTACTATTTAAATGCTATCCAACCTATATGACTGTTCATTATATTTATTTCCACAATAAATATAAATGTGGAAACAATGAAGCTTAGACTCAATATTAGTTACATAAAATTAAATGCCTTCAATTCATTTCTGGATATTTTGCCAATTTCACATTAGATGTGTTCCTTTGTGGAAGAACCTTAATCAGTCAAGCTCTTTTTCATCTTCATCATTCATTCCTTATCAAAGAAGTCATTACTTGCAGTGATAAATGAAATAATTATGTTATAATCATATTCAGAAACTATCAATTTTCTTTTAGTACTCTCAAAGCTGTCTATCCTGTCATTTATAAACACAAATACACACACACTTTAAGGTAGTATTTTCTTTGAATAATACAAACAACACATAAACTCCTATTTCCCTGGGTGACAGGATTTTTTTCATAGCTATTCTCTTTTTCTTTCCTTGTTTCTTAACCATGCCATCTTCAGCAATGCCTGATATTCATTGAGATGCATTTTCTTAGCTTTCTCCTATCCTTTTTGTGGCTATTGACTGGCTTCCCATCTATTCTCCCCTACTTGGATCCTATAAGTGATTTCACTGGAGCACTCTACTCATTGTATTCTCCAGTGTATTGATTTATTACCACTACCGTAATCTACAAAACATCCAGCACCATAGTCTTCTGACATGACTCTCCCCAAAGCACTTTTTCTTCCCATCCATATTTCCCAGAAAACAATCTCAACTTTCCAGTATTCCCCTGCTCTAATCTCCAGTTTCTACCTGTTACTCCATCCAACAATTCTGATTACATGAGAACATCCAGTTCTTTCCTTGCTCAATTGTTACTGGCATCCTCCTTCAGATCCCTACCTTCTGTAACACACTCATAATCTGGCAAAAAATGATCTTTTCATGTAAATCAAAATAATTCTTTAGTCTGTACCTGCATAGGTAAATTTTAATGAATACTCATTCACTAATGAAATATATGTTTTACATCTCTCTAATACATCTTTATATCCCTCTAATAAATCCTTCCTCTTTGGAATACATAATTTGGACCAGTTTGCTTTCTTTTTGTAGTATCCCCCATCTTGTCTTTATCCCCCATCTCAATGAACAAAAATAACTCTGTCTTCATACTCTGAAGAATAACTCTAGCAAATGAGACCTTCTAGGCCAGTGATTGAGTCAGCTAGTAAGGGAACGTGCTGCCAAGCCTGACCACGTGAGTTCTATCCATCAAAATGGGAAAAAACAAATCTTTGATCTTCATGTATTTGCCACACGCAATCACACACACACATACACACACACACACTAAAATTAAAATGTTATCTAGATACCATATCTGCCTACAGCTACTTTATATTCTCATTGCTTATGTTTATTCCTATACTCCTTGTCTATATCTCCATATTCTCAATTCTCTTTTCTACTCCTTTGAAGGAGGCTGTTGGACAAGTTGAAGTTAAGTCTGGTAGCCTCAAAGCAGCAGCTACATGACTGTCCTCACCTTTTCCCCTCATATTTTATTGTATGAGATTTGCTGACTCTGCATTCAGTGCTCACTTCTAATGTAGGGGTGCTGTTTCCTCTTGAGAAACATGTCCGTGGATTTCTTTCAATTTTGTACATCTCCTAAGTAGAAGCACTGCCTGTCTTGGTTTGATACTATTTTCCTAAAATATTTTTGACATAAACAGTCTTATAAGCTAGATATGCTGTTTCCATCCACTAAAAAGTTTTGGTATATAGCTATGTCTTCTACTTATATAATAACATAAGAGATTCTTGGGAAATAGTCAAAACTATAAAGGATTTAAATTCTTCAGTATGTAGTTCCTCCAGTAATGGGGCAAAGCCATGGCATGTGTGCCATCTATCTATATTCTTCTCTGTCATTCATCTTATGATACTTGGGAAGTAAGAAAAGTTGTTCATGCATCATGTAACACTGTGAGTAATGGAATTTTTGCCTATTCTACTGTAGTTTCACATCACTTAGCAGGATCTTCAAAACATCATAATAACTTGCTTAAAAAAATTAAGAAGTCTCAGACTAATTACACTTCTTGCCACTTAAGAAGTAGCACAAAGCCATGTACTAAAATACTTTGTGCTTAACCATAGTCATTTTTTCCTCTTATTAATATACTGGTGTTAAATAATGTCTTCACTCCAATGAATGTCAAAAGTCAGGTGGCTGTAAGAGTGTGAACTTACATGTGGATTCTTAATTTTAATCCCTTGGCAAATGAGCCTGATTCTATGTCAGCACCATATTGTAGTATGAATTGGGATTTAGGATGTGGGTGCCTTTGGTAGTTATTTCAATTGTTTACTATTATATAGCTATCTTAGGTATTTTTGTCTTTCAATATAAAATATAACTCATTTTTCAATTTATGTAAAAAAATATCATGGAAGCTATTTGAGATTATAATATAATTATGTACTTTATACATTTTTGAGAATGTTCCTATTTCTCCATATCTGATCACTGACATATATGGTGTCTTCAGCAATGGAGTCATATGATCAAGTACTGGAGTGTAACCAAGGGCCATGCCAATATCCTGTAATGTTTCAGGGTCCATGGGACCTCACTGGCAATAATGCCAAAAGAAGGAACCCATTCCTGCATTGAGTTAGTCATTTTACTTGTGAGTGTGTGGTGCCTAGTTCTATTGCTCCAATATAAGGTAACTCATTTAGTCACACTCTCCTCTCTCTCCATCTCTCTCTATTTTTCTCTTTCTCTGTCTCTCAGTCTATTTCTGTTTCTCTCTGTCTCTCTTACTCATTCTCTTTCTTTCTCATTACACAATTATGAATAGTATTCCTGCATACAAGCATCCCTGCAAGGATGATGTAGTGTGATACCGAACTCACTCTTTCTCTCTCCCTCTCCGTCTCCCTCCCCCTCTTCCTCTTCCTCTTCCTCCCCCTCTCTTTCAACTGGTGACCTCTTTGCTTAGAAATGTATACAGTTCAAACTAAGCATTTAATTTTTTAAGGGTAAATCAAGTGAAACCCAGTCCGAGGCTGGTGAAAATTGCTAATTATAGAAGTGACAAAGGAAATGAGAAGAAATGCAGCAAATACATTTAAGCTTTATGTAAAGAAAAGTAATAAAATTCCATTTAGACGGGCAGTGATGGCTCATGCTTTAATCCCATCACGCAGGAGCCAGAGGCAGGTGGAGCTCTGTGAAGTCAAAGCCAGTCTGGTCTACAAAGAAAGTTCCAGGGCTACAGGGAGAAATTGTCTCCAAAACAACCAAACAAAAGTCAATCTAAACATCTGTGACTTGTGACATCATATGTTTTATTATTCAGAAAAATTCATAAGGCAGCAGATGATAGATTAATATTGGCTTACATTTTCAGAATTAGATAAACTGCCTGAAAATAGAAAGATTACATTTGTTGATCATAGTAAAATAAGAACATTCTATTATCTTCCCCTAGGGAAGAATTTTTCAATCTTCTCTTGAGTATACAGGACACCAACTTCTCATTTACTGTTAAGATGATATTGTACAATTTTGTGTAATAAAAAAGAACCGTTCTTCAACATTATCAATTACTGCATAAACTCTGTGGCTCTTTTCTGACTATCTTATCATCTATAATCCTGTTATCAGACTGCTAGAGATTCATCTCCTAATTCTAATTTGAGTAGGCATAAAACATTCTAAATGCATGAATATTTGCAGATGTTACTGAATCTTTTATTAAAATAGTAAAATAAATGCTCAACTTATTTAAGATTGTTCCAGAGGGATTTTCTTTTAAAAGAAAAGTATAAATTGTGACTCATTCATTTCATGCATTATTGATGGTTGCTCGTGAAATGGTCAACCAAGTCAACTAAAGAATAGTGTTTATTTTTATAATTATACAATGGTCTTCATTTGCGTGGTTACTCATGGCACTGAAACCGCAATATTGAACTCATTTCAACCAGGAGGGAGATCTCAGAACAACAATAAAGTGGTCAGTTTTCAGCAGTGAAGACATGTGGCTAGTCTGCTTTAAAGATCTGTGTGTTGTTAGTTAAAGCTTCCATAACATAGATGTTTTGTGAACTCTATTTCTAACAATAGTGTGAGAATATAGAAAATGTAAAAGTTCATATTAAAATGTATTTAAGCTGTAGATGGATGATTATTTGAATACAGGGTCTGCAGGAGGGATGATTTGATTACCAATCTTCTATAGTGCTACTTCAGACAAGTCACATCAACTGGAGAATTAACCTAAAGTCACCAAACAATTAGGTTTGACCTTTAGGAGGACACAGAATTGGTAGTGAATGTTCAAGTATAGCTAGTGTATAGGAAGCATATGGGAGCAACAGAAACATTTGCCACTAACTCACAAACTGAAACTATTTCCATCCTTAATCTTTGGTGCCTTTCTAACATCTGCTTTAGTCATCTCATGATTCATCTCTAGTATATAAATTCTGTCCTCATTTTAGTTCTAAGGACCTACTTTTCCTTTTGCTTATGATGATGTGGCCACAAATCCTTTTAATACTGACAATAAGATGGAATCTCCCCCTGTTCTCATGGCATTAAGCCAATAAATAACCTTTGAAAATTTTTGACATTGTAATATGCATATCAAGCTCTCTGTGAACTACAGACATAGTTCTATCAGCATTGACAAAACAAAGAGGTATATTACTTGAAGACATCAATAACAATATTACTTATTTCAACATCATTAAATATTACTTGGATTTTCAATTTTTTCTTTACATTCATCTATTTTAATTTAAATTTTGTATCTTTGAAATTTTTATTTGAGTACTTTACCTTCCTTCTCTTCTCTCTAAATCCTCCTATGTGTCTTCCATACTCTGTTTCAATTTCATGACCTTTTCTTCTTCAGTTATTATTGTTTTACACACACACATACACGTACAAATCATGATGGTAATAAAGATATTGGAAGAGCTGTGAGAATCATATACTTTAAAGAGACTTAAATCATATAGACTAATAATGAAACCTTAGTGCCAGGCATAGGAGGCATTTAACATATACATATAAATATATATTTTATATATATATTACATATATATAAAACCCATCATTGGTTTATAACATATATAAATATGTGTTATATATGTTATAACATACATATGTGTGTTATAAACCAAATATGTTATAATATCTTATAATCTGAACCATTTAGTATTACTCATTTATTCATATATTTAGAGTTGATTAACATACCAGAGAGCTCCCTCTCTCCATGGCCATTGGTTGCCTATAGCTCTTAATACAGGGGTAGGATTTTGTGAAATTTCCCCTCCTACATTGGCATGTAAACTGGTGCTCTCATTAGTTAGTTCCTTTTAAGCAGCTATACTATTGAGATTCCATGGGTGGTGCTTTTCTCTCATGTCTAGAAGACACTATCAAGTAGCAAGCATCCTGAATCTCTGAATTTTACAGTCTTTCTATCTGTTCTTCCATGATGTCCCCTGAGCCTTAGTTATGAGGATTGCATTGTGAATATAGCAGTTGGGGCTGAGCAACTCACGGTCATTTTTTCTCTGCATTTGCATTTTGACCAGTTTTGGCTTTCTGTAAGTTTTTATCTGTCAAGAATATAAGTAATCTTTGATGGGGGCTGAAGGTTACACTTCTGTTAGGACTAAAGGTAACTATTTAGAATTCAGTTGGGATTTATAGTGATTTAGGAAGGCGTCAATAGTAGGTTCCTTCAGAGATCTATAACCTCACTAGCCATAGGTGGATGGTAGGTTTACAATGCCAGGCATGATTTCCCTCTTGATGAACAACTTTGGTCCAACTCAACAGCTTTTGTCTATTCCCAAGGGAAAAGTGTAACAATTGTACCCTTGGAGATATGTCCTCAGGATAGTCACTGTTGTGAGTCACAATTCTTATAGTTCAGTGGAACTACTGGTGACTTCTCTCCCTTGGCACTTAAGGAAGAGTATAAAGACTTCATAAAATCATTAAAGAAAGAGGAAAATTACTACATTTGAAAAAATATACATATATTTGCATGAAAAAGAGTTAGCAATCACATTTAAAGGACAAAATATTAATTGTAATTGGGTATATTTTTAGTTATGTAATGTAATAACAGTTATGTAAATATTACTTTACATATAATATAAATTTATTTAAAAATAATATTTTTAATTTATTTTAATTTTTATTTATTTAAAAGTTTTTTTAAATTTTGCATACCAACCACAGTTCCCCTTCCCTCCCCTCCTCCTACTAGACCTCAGCTTCTCCCACCCTACCCCTCATCCACTTCTCAGAGAGGGTCAGGACTCCTACAGGGAGTCAATATAGTCTGTGTATTAAGTTGAGGCAGGACTAAACCCATCAACCCTATGAAGGCTGAGCAAGGTATCCCTGTATAGGGAATGGGCTTCAAAAAGCCAGTTCATGCACTAGAGAAAAATCCTGGTCCCACTGCCAGAGGCCCCACAATCTACCCAAGCCACACACTGTCTTCCACATTCAGAGTGCCCAGTTCAGTCCCATGCAGGTTTCCAACTGTCAGTGCAGATCCCATGAGCTCTAACTAGCTCAACTGTCTCTGTGTTTCCCCATCACGATCTTGACCCCTTAACTTATATAATCCCTCCTCACTCTCTTTGATTGGACTGAGAGTTTGGGCCAGAATTCTGGGCCTTTTTAGAGTTTCTGTCACTTAACTTTTCTTTTTCTCATTTATTCATTGTATTTAATTCTTAGAAGTGGATGGCCCAGTAGCAAATTCAGTGGAATTTTTTGAAGACCAAATGCAGATAGATACTAGTTCCAAATAATATCATTGTAAGGAAAGCTAAAGATCCAAGACACTCATGCTAAAGATTTCCCCTCTTTTAGTGATGTAAAAATGCTTTTGCTTAAGATCCACTAATGAATGAGTACATCCCCTGTTCATACATCTGGGTTTGTGAGACCTTGCTCAGGAGGATATTCTCCAAATCCATCCACTTGCCTGCAAATTTTAGGATATCATTTTTTCTTACTGCTGCGTAGTACTCCATTGTGGAGATGTACCACAGTTTGTTAATCTGTCCCTCAGTTGAAGGGCATCTAGGTTGTTTATATGAATATTTTTTTTACAAGCATGACTTCTTTTAAAAATATTCCTAGATTTTCAGTGCTCCAAATTTCTTCTTTTCACTCTTACTTTTTTTTTTCAAAGTATACTTTGGGGGATCTACTAATCTATTTCCAGTGTAGATTTACCACAGTTTGTTAATCCATTCTTCAGCTAAAGGGCATTTAGGATATTTTCAGGTTCTTGCTATTATGAGTAATGTTGCTATGAACACAGTAGAGATGAGGTCTTTAGAGTACAAATGTGCATCTTTAGGGTATATGCCCAGTAGTGGTATTGCTGGGTCTTTGGGGAGAATGATTCCCAGTATTCTGAGAAATTGCCATATGGCAATTCAGAGTGGCTGAATAAGCTTACACTCGCAGCAACAATAGAGGAGTGCTCCCCGTGCTCTACACCTCTCAAGCACAGGCTGTCATGTGTGTCTTTTATCTTAGCCAACCTGGCAGGTGTAAGGTGATATCTCAAAGTTGTTTTGATTTTCATTTCTCTGATGGGTAAAGATGTTGAGCGCTTTTTTAAATGCTTTTCAGCCATTGGTAATTCTGCTGAGAATTCCCTTTTTAGTTCTGAGTCCCATTGTCCCATTTTTTGTTTGGGTTATTTAAGATTTTGGGCTCCAGTTTCTTGAGTTCTCTACATATTTTCGAGATCAGTCCTCTGTCACTTGTAGGGTTGGTAAAAATCTTTTCCCATTCTGTAGGCTGTCGTTTTGTCTTATTGACTGTGTCCTTGGCTTTACAGAAGCATCGCAGTTTCAGGAGGTCCCATTTATTGATTATTGTTCTTAATGTCTGTGCTACTGGTGTTATACTTAGAAAATGGTCACCTGTGCCAATGCTTGGAGAAGATTTTCCACTTTCTTTTCAATCAAGTTCACTGTGGCTAGGTTTGTGTTGAGATCTTTGATCTACTTGGATTTAAGTTCAAGTTTTGTGCAGGGTGATAGGCTGGAATCTATTTTTATTTTTCTACATAATACCATCCAGCTATGACAACACCATGTGTTAAAGATACTATATTTTTTCCACTGAGTAATTTGGGCCTCTTTGTCAAAGATCAGGTGTTCATAGGAATCTGGTTTATGTTGGGATCTTCAGTTCAATTCCATTGATCCACAAGGTTGTTTTTATGCCAGTACCAGGCTGTTTTTATTACTGTAGCTCTATAGTATAACTTGAAGTCAGGGATGGTGATGCCTCCTGAGGTTCCTTTGTTTAGAAAAATTGTTTTGGCAATCCTGGCTTTCCTATTATTCCAAATGAAATTGAGTATTGTTCTTTCAAGGTCTGTAAAATATTATGTTGGGATTTTGATGGGCAGTGCATTGAATTTGTAGATTGCTTTTGGTAGGATTGCCATTTTTACTATGTTGATCCTATCTATCCAGGAACATGGGAGAGCTTTCCATTTTCTGATATCCTCTTCAATTTCTTTCTTCAGTGATTTAAAGTTTTTGTCAAGTAGATCTGTTACTTCTTTGGTTATAGTTACTCCCAGGTATTTAATGCTATTTGTAGTTCTTATAAAGGGTGATGTTTCCCTTATTTCTTTTTTTTTTTTTTAAAAAAAACTTTATTTTATTTATTTATTTATTTGCCTTGGTGTTTGTTTGGAACTGGAACTACAGACAGTTGTTAGCTGCCATGTGGGTGCTGGGAATTGAACCCGGGTCCTCTGGAAGAGCAGACGGGGCTCTTAACCGCTGAGCCATCTCTCCAGCCCCTCCCTTATTTCTTTCTCAGCTATTTTAGCTTTAGTGTATTGGAGGGCTACTGATTTCTTTGAGTTAATCTTGTATCCTGCTACATTGCTGAAGGTGTTTATCAGCCTTGAAGTTCCTTGGTAGAATTTTGTGGATCATTTATGTGTACAATCATATGATCTGCAAATAGAGATAGTTTCACTTCTTATTTCCAAATTTTATCCCCTTAATCTCCTATTGTTCTCTTATTGCTTTAGCTAAAACTTCAAGAACTATATTGAATAGATAAGGGGAGAGAGGATATCCTTGTCTAGTTCCTGATATTAGTGGGATTGCTTTGAGTTTTTCTCCATTAAGTTTGATGTTGGCTGCCGGCATCCTGTAAATTGCCTTTATTATATTTAGGTATTTTCCCTGTATTCCTGATCTTTCCAGGCTTTTATCATGAAAAAGTGTTGAATTTTCTCAAAGGCCTTTTCATTGTCTAAGGATATGATCATATGGTTATTTTCCTTCAGTTTGTTTGTATGAAGGATGACATTTACTGTTTTTCATATGTTGAACCATCCCTGCATTTCTGGGATGAAGCCTACTTGATCAAGGTAGATGATATTTTTTATATGTTGTTGTATACGGTTTGCCAAAATTATGTTGAGAATTTTAGCATCAATATTAATGAGGGAAATTGGTCTGTAATTCTCCTTCTTTGTTGTGTCTTTGATTGGCTTGCATAGTAGGGTAATAGTGCTCCCATAAAATGAGTTTGGCAGTACTCCTTCAATTTCTACTATGTGAAACAGTTTGAGGAGTATTGGTAATAGCTCATCTTTGAATATCTTGTAGAATTCTGCATTGAAACCATCAGGACCTGAGCTTTTTTTAATTGGGAGGCTTTTAATGAGAGCTTCAATTTCCTTTAGGGTTGTAGCTCTGTTTAAGTATTTAATCTGATCTTCATTTAATTTTGGTAAATGGTACCTGTCCAAAAAGCTGTCCATTTTTTGTAGGTTTTCCATTTTTCTGGAGTATAGATTTTCTGATAATTCTCTGGACCTCATGGTGGTCTTTTGTTATGTCCCCCTTTTCATTTCTGATTTTGTTGATTTGGATACTCTTTCTCTGCTGTTTTGTTAGTTTGGATAAGGGTTTATCTATCATGTTGACTTTCTCAAAAACCAACTCTTTGATCCATTGATTCTTTGTATTGTTTTTTTTGTCTCCATTGTATTGATTTCAGTTCTAAGTTTGATTATTTCCTGCCATCTATTCCTTCTAGGTGACTTTGCTTCCAATTTTTCTAAGGCTTTCAGCTGTGCTGTTAGTTCTCTAGTGTGGGATTTATCTAGGTTTTTTATATAGGCATCTAGCACTATGAATTTTCCTCTTAAGACTGCTTTCATTGTATCCCACAAGTTTGGGTACGTTATGGATTCATTTTCATTAAATTCTAGAAAGACTTTGATTTCTTTCTTAATTTCTTCCTTGACCCAGAGGTGGTTCAGTTGAGTGATGTTTAGTTTCCATGAGTTGATAAGCTTTCTGTGATTTTTGATGTTGTTGAACTCTAACTTTAGGCCATCGTGGTCTGACATGATACAAGTGACTATTTCCACTTTTTTGTATCCATTGATATTTGCTTTATGACCAATTATGTGGTCAGTTTTAGAGAAAGTTCCATATGGTGCTGAAAAAATATGTATATTCCTTTGTGTTTGGGTGGAAGCTTTTGTAAATATCTATTAAACCCATTTGCGTCATAACCTCTGTTAAACTCCTTATTTCTCTGTTGAGTCTTTTTCTATTTGACCTATCCAAGGGTGAAAGAGAAGTATTGAAGTCTCCCACTATTAGAGTATGAGAGCTGATGTGAGATTTGAGCTTTAGTATGATTTGTTTTACATAGATAGGTGCCTTTATATTAGGGGCATAAATATTCAGGATTGAAATCTTATCTTGACAAATTTTTCCTGAGATGAATAATTAATGTCCTTTCCAGTCTCTTTTAACTGATTTTAGTTTGAAGTCTACTTTGTTAGATATTAGGATGGCAACCCCAGGTTGTTTCATAGGGCCACTTGATTGGAAAATCTTTTCCCAACTCTTTACTCTGAGCCTGTATCTGTCTTTAAGGTTGAGGTGTGTTTCTTGTATGCAGCAGAAGGATGGCTTCTGTTTTTGTATCTATAGTGTTAGTGTGTATCTTTTTATAGGTGAATTGAGTCCAGTCCATTGATACTAAAGAATATTAGTGACCACTGATTGATAATTCCTGTTATTTTTGGTGGTAGGTTACATATATTTCCTTTCTCTGGGTTTTTCTTCAGTGGGGTTATTGATTGTTTGTGGTTTCACGGTTATATCTGGGATCCTTAGGTTGAAGTTTTCCCTCTAATACTTTCTGAAAGGTTGGATTTCTATATAGGTATTGTTAAATCTGGCTTTCATGAAATATCTTGTTTACTCCATCTATGGTGATTGATAGTTCTTCTGGGTACAGTAGTCTACTTTGGCAGCCTTGCTCTTTCAGTGTCTGTATAACTTCTGCCCAAGACCTTCTTGCTTTCATTGTTTCCATTGAATATTCAGGTGTGATTTTGCCTTTATAGGTAAGTTGGCCCTTTTCTTTTGCAGCTCTTAACATTTTTTCTTTGTTCTGTATGTTTTGTGCCTTCATTATTATGTGACAAGCAGACTTTGGGGGGCAAATCTATTTGGTGTTCTGTAAACTTCTTGTATCTTTATAGGCATTTCCTTCTTTAAGTTGGGAAAGTTTTCATCTATGATTTTATTGAATACATTATCTGTGCCTTTGAGCTGGAATTCTGCTCCTTCTATTACTATTATTCTCAGGTTATGTCTTTTCATGGTGTCCAAATTTCTTGAATGTTTTGTGTTATGGCATTTTGGTTTTTGTGTTTTCTTTGACTGATGTATCTATTTCTGCTATTGAGTCTTCCACTCCAGAGATTCTCTCTTCCATCTCTTGGATTCTGTTAGTTATGCTTACGTCTGTAGTTCCAGCTCTTTTCTTCAGGATTTCTATTTCCACCTTTGCCTCCGTTTGTGCCTTTTTAATTGCTTCTATTTCAGTTTTTAGTACCTGGAACATTTCTTTCATTTTTTGATTTTCTTTACAGGATTTGTTTATTTCTTCCAATTTTTTGTTTGTATTTTCTTTTATTTCTTTAATGGAATTTTTTATATCTTCTATGAAGGCTTCAATAAACTTCATAAGGATGCTTTTGCTGTTGTTTCCTTCTGATTCCTCTTCATTGCTCTGTTCAGGTCTTGTAGTTGTAGAACCATCAGTTTCCTCTGGTTTTGCCTTGTTGTTCTTTATATTGCTATATGTATTGTTTCACTGGTGCCTGTTCATAATTTCAGTGTTTCACAATTACTCAACTCCTAGGCAGTTGTGGCAAGAGGGCTTGTGTGTCTCCTGTCTGTTTCGATCAAGGTGTCTGTTTTATCTTTGTCTCTGCTTTGGATGGGGACTGAGTTTCCAAGGCCCTCAGTCTTTGTCTGATGATGCAGTTCATCCTGGAGATGGGGCCCAATGGGGGGAGTGTCCTAGAACATTCTGCTGGGATGAGTCTGAGATCAGATCCTTGGGTGTGAGCCCGATCCTGGAGAGGAATTCTCTGGACTGTGGCCCAGGAGTTAGGATCTGATCATCTTTGACTCTGCTCTGGATGGGGATGGAGTTTTAAAAGCCTTGTTTTTGTTTTTGTTTTGTTTTTAAGCAAGGTTTTACTATGAAGTGCTGACTGGCCTGAAATTTACTATGTAGACAAGCTGGCTTCAAATTTATAAGGATATACCTGTAAGGATCTTTAAAATATTTTACAGCTTATAATGAGTGCTTCTCAGCTACTTTGAGGTACCACCTTATGCCTGTCAGAATGGCTAAGATTAAAACATAGATGACATCCTATGCTGGAGAGGATGCAGAGCAAGGAAAACACTCCTCCTCTGTTGGTGGGAGTGTAAACTTGTCCAGCCACTCTGGAATGCAGTATGAAGGTTTCTCAGAAAACTGGGAACCAATCTCACCAACAATCCAGCAATACCACTTTTAGTCATGTACCCTAAAGATGCACATTCACACCCCAAAGGCATTAGCTCAACTATGTTCATAGCAATGCTATTTATAATAGCAAGAACCTGAAAACAACCCCTTAACTGTGATGCCCCTTAACTGAAGAATGGATTAGCAAACTGTGGTACATCTACACAATGGAGTACTACACAACAGTAAGAAAAATGATATCCTAAAATTTGCAGGCAAATGAATGGATGTGGAGAATATCCTCCTGAGCAAGGTATCATAAACCCAGAAAGAGAAAAAAGGGATATACTCACTCATTAGTGGACTTAAAAGAAAAGAAAAGAAAAAATGATGTTATTGTATACAAGAGCTCAAAGCTAAAACATAACTAAATGACACAGTGCTTTACTTGTGCATTGATGGCCTCTGGCAGGGGTGTTGATGAGGAAGGTCTCATTTTCTTTAAGGGTCTGGCCACAGTGAGTTTAATTATGCCCCAGTAAGTAAATGAGCAGCATGAATGGGCTTTTTATAAATGGGGAGATCATAAGAGTATGTATGAAACTGAGAGGACTGATAACTGTTTCATGGGGTGCATGATGTAAAATTACCAAATAATAAACAAAAACAAAAAAATTCTTAAATATTAGACACAGATGACTGTTAAAAATTATCATAGAAATGCAGCCCATGTGGTTTTTCTAGTAGAATAGAAAAACAGTGTGTCATCTAGGTAAAGTGAAATATGAATTAGTTTGCATATCTCTTTCAGAAATTAAGAGAGTATAAAAATGTCAAGCTTAACTGTGCATTATCTTCAGAATTCAATCATTCATTTAAAACAATAATGATTAATAACATGCAGGAAAAGAAAGAGAGTCTGCCAGCTTCAGCCTTGAGATATTTTGTGTTCTCTAGAAAGTGTCAATTTTGGGGGTTTTGGTTTCTTGTCCCACAGGGACCTGAAATAAATTCCTCTGTGAGGTGTTATCCAGTAGTTTGTAGAAAATGTTTTCTTGCCAAAGGCGCAAAGTGTGGCTCTTGAATTGTCCCACAAGACGTAACTGATTCTGAAGGTGTCAGGAGTAAAATGACTCCATCTTATAATGTCTCCCAGAGGCAAAGAGCTTCTAGCTTCCAGAATAAATTGATGGTGAGATCCATTTTCCAGCTGCCAGAATGGTGATCAACAAAGCTTTCACTCCAGTTTGCTGACAGGGAAAATGAGCCTATCCCAATTGGCAGGTGTATGTGATTTAAGAAATGGAAGGCTTTATAGCCTGGCATGCACCATAGTCCCAAGGAGTGTCTTTATGTGTTATGAGCACAACTATTTGTAAATTGCACTCACAGAGGGGCCCCCTCCTCCCTTCTGCATATATAACTCTGATTTGTACTTCCCCAGTGTGATGCTTTGTTTTATAGCTAGACCATCCATCCCGAGGCACCCCCATCTTATTTCACTCAGAATCCAATCTGATACCCACATGTGTACACTCTAGTGCAGCTTTACACAAAATGTAGAATCTTTCACATTTGTTTCCTATACACTTTTGTCTCTGAGCAGATATCACAATCTTATTTTACATCCAAGGACACAGAAACACAAGACACAAGCTATAGTGGCAGAAGCTGGATTCCCTGTGTTCTACAGTTTTCACAGCTCTCCTTGGAACAGTCAAGAATGAAGTTCCAAAACATAAGCTATTAAAAAGCATTCAAACTGCTTGCTAAAAATAATCATTAATATTGTGCATAATGTTCATTAAATACTTTTTTAAGCACCTCATATATTAAGCAACTGAATTTTTCTCACAACACCCTGAGTTTAAAACTATAATTTTCCATCTCACAGGAAAAAAAAAAAGCAACAGTACAAAGAGATTTTGTCAGTCATTTAAGACTAACATTTGGTAAAACCTGGAACTAGATGTTCTAAGTATCACCTGTATTCTTGGCTCCTTAACAAGACGCTAAGAAGATTCTTTGTTCCCTTTTCCAGAAATGTTTACAAAGTAGAATGTCCATGATGGTCTCCAGAACCCAAAGTTTCAGTACGAGCTTTCCCTCAGACCAAAGATGCTTTAATTCCAAAGTTCTTGAACTATGTTTGGAGGTTCAGAGACCTTGGTTAGTCTTCAGTGATAAAACATCACAATGGGGAAGGGAATTATGAACTAATGTGGCTTTTAAGAGGGTGAATGTTGTGAAACAGAAAGACTATTACTTCTAGCATTTTCCGGCATGTGAACACTTAAAATGGAATTATTATTTCATCATAATATTTAAAAATATTTAAAAGTAAAACAATAATAAACTTACTACTTGAAATGTTTTAACCAAAATCGAGTTGAAACATACATATTATGTAGATAACCAAAGAAGTAAGGACCTTCTCTTCATATTGTTTTAAAGTTGACTTTTCAATAATTTTAATATTACTCTAGAAACACTTATTAATTGTAAAAGTTTTAAAATAAAATTACATATAATCTCTGCTCTTAGACCTAGCACACAAATGTCATAATCAATGTTACTTTACTACCCCCACACGTCAGAGATGCTATGAAGTCTCCTAGCCTAAGGTTTGACATGAAGCCATGTTTTGTGTATTCATTTTAGGTATGATCACTATTTGCTAAAAGCTATTTATGTTGACATTTTGTTTTCAAATATTATCACAAGTTATCTTTGAATATTAAGGTTTCTCAATCTAATTTAAGAATTTTTGTATTAGATATGTTTTCCCAATATTCTATGTCTCAGTTGGTCACAGACAGAGGGTGGGTTCCCCCATTTCCCTACTGAACCTTATTGAAATCCACTACTGCTGTGTGCTGCATCTGGTAGAATTGAAATTTCAGTTGTATGGCTAGTGCACCCAGCTTTCAGGCTGTTTCCCCTGAGTTAGGGCTGAGTAGTTCAGCTGCTGGGTAGTGCTGTTGTGTTCATTCCTGATCAGGCTCCTAGCCTTAGAACCTCACATTTTCTCAATGCTTTAATTAGCAACCAATGCCAAGCCAACAAATAAGGTCACGATTTATGGGAAAATAAATGAGAAAACCTTACTAAAAGGGACAATCTGTGCTCCTGTGGATGATTGTCTCTCTCTTCCAGCCCGCAGAGGTCAACCTGGAATTCTTCTCTATCCCTTCTTATAAGTTTATAGTAATTTAAGAACTAGCCTTAGGGATAGCAGTAAGACATTCTCTCACTAGTTCTAATTATTTTAAATGGAGGAGCAACAGCCACATCATTGCAGTTTTCCAATTGAATCAATGTTCGTCAGGAAGCTGGAGGCTGAGAGAAAAATTTTCTTGAGTGCTAATAGCTTAATAATCTCCTATTTCTTCATATGAAATTATTACTTTTGATGCTTGTTGCTGCCACATTGCTCTGAATGGGACTTAGAGATATGTTCTGGTAAACGGAAAGGCTAGCATAAATGATCAGAGTCTCACAAAGTAGAGAAGACAAATGTATACATGCTCACACACACACACTCACATGTTCCCTCTTGTCCCAAGGCTCACTAAACTCTCGTGACAAGTGTGTGTACAGGTTTTTCTTAAGACCAGAAAAATACAGTAAAGCAGAGCAAAGAGGCCTTTAGGCCTTTGATGACCTATGACCTGGTTTAATTTTTCTTATTTAGCGTGTCAGCATGGGAAACATCTAGTAAGAGCTCACAGGAAAAGGGGAAGAATAACTTACTGAAGCCCATTGAGCTGCTAAGGTCCTAAAGAGAATGAGGAGTAGCCTAAAGAATATGAGTCTAATACTAATAGGGTGACATCAAAATGTATAGGAAAAACTGTTTTCTTGGACTTCACTGGGAGAGTTTCTACTAATGTTGTCAGCAGGATTCAGTTCTTTGTGGATGATCAGCTGGACGACACTAGTTTCTTTTGGCTATCAGTCAACTGTCTTTAATGCATTGGTGGGTAGGGCTTCTTAACATGGTCTGTAGACCCCTGCATGACCTTTCCCTGCACTCTGAACCTTAAGACAAAGACCTGTGGACTGCTGGCTGCACATTCTATACTTAACATCCAGTTTCAGTAAGTTTCTGGTTTCCTGCCTGTGGGGGCTAGAACAGAAGAGTTTAAGTGAGAACAGGTGAGCCTAAGTTGGTTGCTACAAGTCAGTAATATTCCAGCCACCTGGGGATAAGTTATTTACCCCAAGTCAATAATTTCCAGCCACCTGGGGAATTTCCACCTGTGCTCTACATCAGGTATTTAAGACTGACCCAAACTCTCAATGAACAGCATTCAGCATTTCTCCTTGCACGAATGACCCAGAAGTCTTGTGTCTAGTCTGTATGTCTTTCAGTTTCTAAGCCTGGGCCCTACTAGCAAATGAAGCAGGTAGCGAAGGCATTCCAGGTGCTACAGTGGTATTTGTTTCCTGAAAGCCAACAAGGAAAGACTGGTGTTACAATTTTATATAATGTTTGCATGTTCATATAGTGGTGCCTATTCCATCATGTGTGAAGCTTACACATGTCAGGACTTGCTCACGCGCAGGAAGAGAGTTACATAAGGGCAGGAATTGCAAGAGGCAGTGAACATGGGGCCATCTTAAAGTTTGCTTGCTAGCCTCAAAGGGTAAAGGAGTAAGATGTTGTGGGCATCAATTCTTCCATAACTTTATGAAAAATAGTGCCAAACACACCAAAATTGCCACACACACACACACACACACAAAAAAAAACCCTGTCAAAATTGTTACATTCAAGGAACAAAATAAAACATTAGATCTCCAGGAAAACAGAAAAAATAAATTGTATGTGTGTGTGTGTGTGTGTGTGTGTGTGTGTAAAGTGAGAGGGAGAACATCAAAGAATTGGCTCAAGCACCTCTGCTGAGTTTATGTTACTAAGTCATATTGACAGTATGAAGACTTGCACCAGAGGTGATGCTGAGATTGACTTTGAACTTCTCTAGGAAACTGGGTTTTATTCTTAAGGCAATGGACTGTTGGTTGAGATTCCTCATATAAATATTTGAAAGTATTCTCCCCTCGTTTACCTTGAGTTTACCACATTTATTAAGACCTTCACAGCAATACCCAAATTAGTATACATTAACTGTCTGGTAAGGCAACACAACCAAGTTACCACAGAAAGCTCTGGTTTCCTACAGTGTCACAAACTTGAGTGTTCTAAATGACAGAAACATACTGTCTCATAGTCTTGAGAGTGAACCCCAGTGTTCTCAGGACTGAGTAGCATACAGCCTCTAGAGAAGGAGACTTTCCTAGCTCCACAGATCCCAGCATGGCCATACAACCTCAATCTCAGCTTCACAAGGAGGCCCTCCTCTGTGTGTACTTAACTTCAAGTTTTCATCTTCTGAAGGCATCAGTTTTTTGGAAGCGTTCATCCCACCCCAGCATGACCTTTTCTTAAAGTAATTACAGCTGCAAAGAGACATTTGCAAAGAAAGCCATATTCATGAACAACAAAAGAAGAATGGATGCCTAGCTTGACAAATCCTGTCTTGTTTCAGATCTATTCTGTCTCTCGTTTCTCCTTGTGGATTCTGTATCTCTCCACTACAGTTATTCGGAATCCAGAAGGACAAACACAGTATTTAACTCACTTATAAGTGAATATCAGATGCAAAGCAAATGATAACCAGGCTACAATCCACAACTCCAAAGAAGCTAGGTAGAGGAGAACCCCATGAGGGACACTCATTGATCACTACAGGAAAGGGAAAGGGTTAAGATCTCCTGGATAAACTGACAGGCAGAAGTAGAGGGGAGGAGATGGGAGGTGAAAACATGAGGGTTTTAGATGGCAAAATTGGAGGAGGAGCGGAGACAGGAAGCAATTGAAGAGATATCTTGGCAGAGTGAGTCATAATGGGATTAGGGACAAATCTGGTACTAGGCATATCCCCAGGAACCCATAAGGATGTCCTCAGCTAAGACTCATAGCAATGGTGGAGGAGGTGCTTGAACTCACCTTCCCTGGTTCTCAGATAGATGACTACCATAATTGCTATCAAAGAAACTATATACGTAACTTATGGAAGCAGATTCAGAGATCCACAGCCAAGTACTTGGTTGAGCTCCTGGAGTTCAGTTGGATAGAGGGAGGAGGTATTATAGGAGTAAACAGGGTTAAGATTATGATGGAAAAAAGCACAGAGACAACTGACCCACGCTAGTGGGAGCTCACAGACTCTGGATTGACGACTGGGGACCTTGCATGGGACAGGACAGCACTAGGTCTTCTGAATGTGGGTGACAGCTGTGTGGTTTGACTCATCAAGATTATATGAACTGGCTTTTTAGAGCTATTCCCTAATCTGTGATACCTTCCTCAGCCTTGATGCAGGGGGGAGTGGTTTGGTCTTGCATCAACTTAGTGTCCCAGCCTGTGTTGATTGCCCAAGAAAGGCCTTACCTCTAGCACAGCATCTTAAGGCAAATAACCCAAACTACTTCCTAAACAGCAGAGATTTTCTTGGTATCAAGGAGGCAAAGCGGATTCTGAGATAATGGCCTAGCCAGGCCAACACTACCTGGACTGTTACCATGGAAATGTCCGATTCTTTCCTTTATTTCTTTTTCCTATGTACTACTGAGACTTCTGTAAATGATTTCAAGACACAGTTGAGGTCATTAGACCTCTGTCCTTCCCAGTGTGCTCACAGTTAATAAAGCTCCTTCCCTGTCTCCTCTGCTACTTATGTCTGTGATTGGTTATGTTAGGATGGATGGCTGAGCTTAGTCCAGTGGGTCTTCCTCAAAATGAAGATTTTGACCTAATGTGCACTTTAAAACCAAGAGTCAGATCATCAGCCTGTCGTTAGGAAGACTGTAACTCAATTTGCAGCACTGATCTTCACCAACTCTTATAACACATCTGTTTTTGCATTGTTGGGGGAGATTCTCAGCTTGTCTTCAGTCTAGCCTGCCTCGTACATGCATCAAGTACGCCAACAGCAGGAAAATAATCTCAAGCAAACCTTACTGTATAAAGCCGCTAGCATGTATGAAAATCACCTAGGAAATGACAACAAAGGACACTCAAAAGTGAGATTTACCTAACAATCCTTGCCTTGACCATATTGAATTTATTAATATCACAGTTTCTAAATAAGCCATAAGGAACCATAAAGTAATCATCTTAAAATCTGAATTCTGAGAGATTACAAACTACTACTTTATCATTCTTTTATGAAATAATAGTAGAATTCAACATTTTAAAAAAGGTACATACATAAGACATTTGAAATCGATTTTCTTATTGTCATTAGAATTTGTATCCCCACCCTGGACTGACCCTTCGAACCCCACTCCAACTATAGGAACACCAGACTCACTCTTGAGGGAGGGGGGAAAGAACTGGATTTGGCCAAGAGTGGAGATTGATCCAAGCATTATTGGGTCAGTGGGACCATAGGACTGTCTGCTCCCTGCCCAGGGAGGGGATGGCGAGTTGCAGAGAAGAAAAATGTCAAGAGGTGGTGGGAGGGGGAAGGGACCTTGAATAAGGATATACAGGGATGGAAAAAAATTTCAGAGGGAAAGCTGAACACAAAGTAAATATATGTGTAGAAATCTTATTTGCATTTCCACCCTTGATAAGCCATGCTTATGATACTTATCCTCTTCATAGTTATTGTTAAGTTTTCCTCATTTTAAATTCATGTTACTGTTTTTTTGTTAAATACAAAATAAAATAAAAAAAAAAAAGAATTTGTATCCCAGCAAAACACATTCTGACCTTTACTATGAAACAGATCTTAACTTGCTAAAAAGTAAAACTATTTTAATTCCTTTAACCTGACATTGAATATGCAATGAGGTTGGTCATAGAACCTAGACTATGTCTATACTAGGATCAACTGAATGCTTATGTACAGTTGATCTCATCTTTGAGTGAAAGTATGCTGGATGCTAAGGAGAAACAGATCGCCTGACAGGGAAAAGGATAAAAAGACAGTAATGATTACAGAGACAGCTCTTGTCCCCTGAGATTTGGTTTGCATTTCTTGCTGGCTGAGAGTCAAGAATTCTGACACAAGTGACAGAAACCAATCTGAAGAGTGCCTTCACAGAGGCAATTCTGTTTCTTAAAGATAGCTCACAAGCATTCGTGTTGACACAGCTCATAAGCCATGCTGAAGGATTTGGATTTAATTTTATTAGTATGTCCCTCTTATTGTGTATGTGAAGATCCCTGAAAACCTACCTTGAAATTTTACTTATAAGGGGAAATTTGTTAACATAAGATGAGTAACTTAGCTAGTTCTATTTTATCCTTGTTCCCACTGTTTTGACACAGGGACTCACTCGGTTTCCCTAGCTGACCTAGAACTCTCTAGGCAGAAACAGCTGGCCTCACCCTCCCAGAGAGTCACCTGCCTCTGTCTCTCACATGATGACATTAAAGAAGTGTACCATCATGCTTAGCCTATATTTATTTCTAAATTCTGCTTAACTTTAATCTTTGAACAAGGTTATATATTATATAATTTCAACACTATTACTTGAAAAGTCATAAAGTTATATGTAGTTAGCTATTCCTAAAGTACTTAAGCATGCCTGGTCTCTCTTCTACTCACATCTTAATTTAGGCATGTTTTATCTTTGTCCTAATAAACCCCAACTCTTCATTATACTGTTTTTTTTATTATTATTATTCTGAAATTCTTTTCTGTGACAGAAGTCAAGATCCCAGGCACATTCAAGTAGGGACTGGAAGACACAACTTATTTTCCATGTTGTGTTTCCCTCTACACATCTGGGGCCAACTCTGAAGTCTGAAGAATCCATGATGTATATATTTTTAGACTTGTTATTAAAGGATTCTTAAACGTGCTGATTTAATTAGAAGAAACATTGTTTCCCAGCCTTGGAGTCAGAACACTAACGCTAAGGCACAAGCAGGATTTTGCAGGATATGTTCAGTGTTTCCCCTGAATTTCCATGGTTCTCTAGGACAACAGGGTTCTAAGGAATTGCATGTGACAATAATCCTACATGTGTTTCTCTTCAGATTTTCAATTTTCAAGCTACTTCTCTATGGCTAGATTTGAGGTCTGTCCTCAGCCTGGTTGCATTTGTAGAAATTCTATTTCCAAAAAAGGCCACATTCTGCTGTCCTGAGAGTTAGGACTTCAACAAACATAACAAAAACCTTTGTCTAATTTCTAAAATGTGTTTGTCTTTTCTCTTTCTAATTAGGGGTTATTGTTTTTAATCATCCCATTCTTTAATAAACTGAATTTGGCCTCAAATCTTTGCTAGTTTGACATAGGAAAACCTGTGCAGAAATCTGCAAGTACCTGTTAAAAAGAAGAAAGGAACCTAAAAACTTCAGCTGCTAAGAACAAAGGTCACTAGCTTGAATGATTAGTGACAATAGGACAGATTTTTCAGGAAATATAAATATGTCTTAGTTCTGAATGCCTTAACTTGTCCCCACTGCTATAACTGATGCCAAGGATCACATGATTTATAAAGAACAGAAATTAATTTCCTTAGAGTTCTAGTGGTGAGGCAGTACAAGACCCAGCTGCCAGCAGCTTTATTGCTTAGCAAGGGCTTCTCTCAGCTTCCAAGTCATCACCTTTATGCTTTGTGCTCCAGCGGGAAGGACATGGTTAAAGAAAAGAAAATGTGCAGAAGAGCCTGTGGTGGAAATATTCTCTGTATGCTGAAAATAAAGGAGCTGTTTTGGCCTATGTGGAGCACTGTAGAAGTGGGTGAAGAATCAGAGGACAGACAGGCAGAAGGAGGGTGAATTTAGCCAGTCTCCTTCTGACCCCAGAGGAAGAAACATGTAAGGAATTCAGGTGAGCCACGAGCCGGGCCATATGGCAGATAGAATACTAGAAATGGGTTGAATTAAGATGAAAGAGCTAGCTAGTAATGTGCCTGAGACACTGGCCAAACAGTATGAAATTAATATAAGCATCTGATTAATTTCTTTGGGGGACAAAAGCCACCGCGGGAAAGGTCCAAACTTCTGGCCCAAATGGGGCCAGACACCTTCTACAACAAGAGCCTAGCAAGACCATTCCTCCTTTTTAGACGTCATGATCACATTCAAGATAGCCCCTGGCTTTGCTTTTTAACTGCTTCCAAAATGATCTTACATATTAATATTGTCTCATGAAATTTAAGTTCCATCAGAGATTTTGAATAGATTACATACTTCTCTTTTACAATTATTTATTTCTAAAATTGTTGTTCATTTGTATGTATATATGTGTGGGTAGGTGGGGGAGTGCCAGCCACATGTGGGCAGGTGCTGAGGGGGCCAGAAGGTACTGTTAGATGTGGTGATATGTTACATATTTAATAAACCTGGAATATCAAGAGATTGACCCACAGTCAAACTAGGAATTTCAGGGATAACAGCATCAGGATCCAGAGGATCTCTGTGTGTACAAGGCCAAATAGCTAGGCTTCAATGGCACATACCTTTAATCCCAGCACAGGGAAAACTAGGAGTGATGACCTAAACCTTTAATCCCATAACTCCAGAGACAGAGATCTTTCTGTGTTTCTGTGAGTTCAAAGCTGACTACTAAATAGAGTAGCTTATGCCTTTAATCTTAACCTGGATGGGATACAGCTGGGCTAAGAAGTATTTAAGACAGGCTTAGGAAATCAGCAGGGAGGAGAAGCAAACAGGAGCAAGACTGAGGAAGCCGGAAGATAGGTGGGTGAGATTTGACTGTGGTGCTTCCTCTCTCTGATATTTCAGCCTTTCCCAATATCTGGCTCTGGGTTTCTTTCAATACAACCAGAATTTGTGCAACAGTTGGGTCCCATGGAACAAGAGTTACAGGTGGTTGTGAGCCATTGGATAAAGATCCTAGAACCAGAACTCAGGTCCTCTAGAAAAG
The DNA here is from genome assembly GCA_004025045.1 of Sigmodon hispidus. Taxonomy (NCBI): domain Eukaryota; kingdom Metazoa; phylum Chordata; class Mammalia; order Rodentia; family Cricetidae; genus Sigmodon; species Sigmodon hispidus. The sequence goes on along the minus strand of PVIH01001681.1, from coordinate 169,510 downwards.
GAGTATGTATGTACTCTTAATGGTTGAGGTTTCTCTCTTGCTTGAAATATGTAATTCTAAACCATGGAACCTAAGAAGAAAAACTTGGTGGGGTTAATGAGGATCTGCCACTATTAAAGCAGATGAAACTTGTACCATTATTCCCATTTTCACAGGAAGAATGGATCCAAAGGCTGTAACCTTTGATGTACTTTTAAATTCCATCTCACCTGTCCCTTCATAAAGATCTACACATTAAAAAGCTTTCTGAAATGGCTATAGTTCAATCACAGTATGTATTAAGTATTAAGTAATGCAGGATGAGAAATGCAATTATGAGAAGACCTGGAATACTTGAATTGGTCAATAGATGCATAGAGTTCCTGGGGCTCTTTTTTTTTTTTTTTTTGTATGAGACACCCATCAGAAAGCACCTTTCTTATTTCTGTCAAACCTGTAACCATAGGCAAACCAAGGAGAGCTAGCTGTCCAGCATCCTGTGCATCTCTCAGTTTCCTCTCCCTGGAGACCACAGGAGATCTGTTCAGTATATAAGAAGACAAATGAATGGTATATGCCTATAATACCCAGGGCTTACTCGAATCCTTCAAGCTCTGGAGCATATCAGTCCATCTTCACTGAAAGTGCTTGTCCCCACCCTACCAGATGCAGAAGCAGAAACAGCGCAGATTTATAACAGCCTCTTTTTTTCTTTTTTTTTCCACGTTGACTATGCATTCTCATTATAACCATCTTTCCCTCAAGTAAAACAGAATATACATGTAGATCTTATCATACTTTATACACCTCTCTACCATTTCTATATTCTATATTTTCAAGTGTTCTCAAGCCTTTTGGTCAGAAAGTCACATGCAATTTCTCAGTGAAATCCCCTTGATAAGCAGCTGTAACCCTGCACAGAGATTACCCCTTTATAAGTTAATGTCACAAACCTTACCTCAATGTTGTAGGAAGGTATTTCCTTGGAGCTTCCATGCTCTAGTATGATTCTAGATGTTTCAATTCCTCCAATTATCTTTCTGGTGTAGAGATTTAAGATGACTTTGTGCCTGTCCAAAATGATCTGCTTATCCATTTGACCTTTCTCATCCTCTAGCCAGCCTCAGACACAAGACCAGCCCAGATATACAAATGCAGAGGTAGGGACAGTTAGACCCCTCTGTTTTCCAGGCTTTGACTTGATGTCTATCTGTAACAGGATGTGTGTGCCTGCTGGTTGTTCCCTGGTTCAATAGCTTCTGCCATCTGCAGCCAGCACTTCCTGGTCATGATCTGGGCTTTCTTATCCCTGGCTTCCTCTTGTCACAGACACAGGAATACTGTCACAGCCCAACTCCTACAATGTAAACATTTAGTAGGTTTTGGATTTTTTTTTTTCTCTTTTCTCCCTTTTTTCATTTCTTGTCATGGGAAAACATATCTCTTTATCATGGAGATGAAGTACATTCTTAAAAAGAACGTTTCTAACAAGATTGCTCTATTGTGGATATTGGCTGTGACCTGTTAGAAAATGAATTGAACCATTCAAACATGTTAGTAGCCTGGTGCTTGAAATTTATTTTCTCATTCTAATGAAAGATGATGGCTTCTTCAATCACAAACTCAGCCTGGTTTTATTTAAACATTGGAAGTGTCATCTGCAGAGAATCTATTGCACTGGCTTCTGAAAAGACAAGCTAATAGTCGCATACTGAGCTCAACTGGGCCTGATGTGGTATGACATGCAGGGTAATTTATTCTTACATTAAGTCCAATTAAGTGGACACAATCCCCAAGACAGCAGAGGGCTTAATGGCCTGTGCAGAGTTTATATGGATTATAAAGAGGTCTCTTGGAAGAAAAACTTACTTTGAGATGTTCTATTCCACTGTTTGTGCCAGAAGAAACAATTTTTCTTGAAAAAAATTGTTACTGATAAATATCAGAAGTCAGTTCCTAGCCTTTAGTTAATCATACCAGCTACAAGGCTGAGTGCTCACCCATCTCTTACTGTCCTGAGGCATAAAATGAGATGGGAGAAGGTGGTCCAGAGAAAGCTGCAGAATGTGGGCTGGGGCCACAGTGAGTGGGAAATCTACCTCTCTCTTTACTGAGCTACATGCCTCTGACCTCTGTCTTCCTCCACTGTGTCATCTGGGAAACATGATGCTATTAGATAATGTCTAATATTAGAATTGGTCTAAGGATTCAATACATTAAGATATGACAGAATTGTTTATTGCTAACAAACAAAAAAATATTAAGGATAGTAGTTGTTATATTACAACATAGTTTTAATTATTTTAGTATTCAATTTAGGCCCAAATTCTGAGTCAATTTGGGGTGCTGGCTATAATTCACATATCTACTTTTAGTATTATCAAAGTTACTTGAAATTCAGATTTTTATTTACATAAGGTTTTGATTTGTTTTAGTGTGAGATGACAGAAAATGGGAGTTCAAGAGTTGAACCATAGCTCAATCATTTTACTATCTCAATAACTGAATGATTAACCTTACATCTTCCTTCTTTTCTACAGAATGGATTCACAATTTTTATCCATGGCTAATATTTATTAAGCACTGACTAACTACCATAGGTGCAGATGACTTTAGCCATATTAGTAACAAGAATTCATTTAGAGGACTGGAAGATGGCTTAGTAATTGAGATCACTGACTGCTCTGTCAGTAAAACCAAGGTCAATTTTCAGCACCCAGAAAAGCACAACCATTGATAACTCTATTTCTAGAGCTTCTAACACCTGACAGTCACTACATATGTGCAGTGTGCAAACATGCCTAGAAGGAAAATTCTCATACAAATAAAATGAATAGATTTTTTTTAAGAGAAGTAATTTAATCTTCAAAATTGTTCTGTGAGGGAATCAGCACATTGCCCTAGCTCTGAGGCTAATAAATAACAGAACTGGGATGGAAATCTAAGCAGCTCAATTCTGGAGTTTGGAATTTAAAAGTAGCATGGATTCATTCCATCAAAGTTTATTTCATGCTCTCCATGTTTTTAGGTGGTGTGAGTATTGCAATGAATGAAGTGTATGGAGAAAATAAACTAACACTTTCTGTCAATGGGGCTCACTAAGGTGACATGTGAGTTAACATACATCACTACTGTCCATTGGAGACATAATGTGAACCACAAATATGAACCACATACATAAGCTTTATATTTTCTGAAATTCACATTGTAAATGTTAAAAGAAATATCTAAAATTAATTTTGTTCTATTTTATTTAAAATAAATTATTACCATGATAAAATGTAGCTTATATGAAAATCATTAATGTGATAATTTTGTTTGTATAATAAATGAGTCAATAGAATTTTATTTTTGTAGAGAGTATGCTTGTAACACAGCCTTAAAAACTGGGTGAGAAGATGTATTTTTATTCAGAGTTTGTAAATTTACTTATTAATTTTTGTGTTTTGAAAATCAATATCAAACTTAAGCAAAACATCCAGGATAGCTAAAAAAATTTTAAAAAAAAACACACAGTAATAAAATTTCTCTTTTCTCTAAAATACATGAAACAAAAAGTAAGATCCAAAACCAGGATAGGCTCAGCTACAGATAAAGAAAGTACAGTAGGTCACAGCTAATGCCCACAGGTGTACTATGGCCATCACAAATTTCTGCTAAGCAATCCTTCTTAGCAAAACTTACAGAAGTTGGTTTGTGTGTGCATGTGTGTGTGTGTATGTGTGTGTGTGTATGTGTTAGTGAGAGAGAGAGAGTTTTAAATCACTTCATTCACCCATCGTCTTTCCTTTTTTTTCTGTATACCTTTTATTGTTATTATTATTATTATTATGAACAAAGAAGTCATGCTTTCTATCCCTGTATATCATTATTCAAGGTCTCTTCCCCATCCCGCCACATCAGATCATTTTTTCTTCTCCAAAACTCCCCATCCCCTCCCTGGGCAGGGAGCAGACAGTCCTATGGTCCCACTGACCCAATATTGCTTAGTTCAGTCTCCACTCCTGGCAGATCCAGTTTTGTCCCCCCTCCCTCAAGAGTGAGTCAGGTGTTCCTCTAGGTGGAACCCCCATTGTCTTTCAATGAATAAAGAATGTTTTTGTTTAAAGTCCACTAATGAGTGAGTACATCCCCTGCTTATCCTTCTGAGTTTGTGAGACCTCGCTCAGGAGGATATTCTCCAAATCCATCTATTTGCCTGCAAATTATAGTATATCATTTTTTCTCATTGCTGAGTAGTACTCCATTGTGTAGATGTAGCACAGTTTGTTAATCCACTCTTCATCTGAAGGGCATCTAGGTTGTTTCCAGGTTCTTGCTATTACGAATAATGCTGCTATGAACATAGTTGAGCTAATACTTTTGGGGTGTAAATGTGAGTCTTTAGGGTATATGCCCAATAGTGGTATTGCTGGATCCTTGGGGAGATTGATTTCTAGTTTTCTGAGAAACTGCCATACTGCATTCCAGAGTGGCTGGACAAGTTTACACTCCCACAAACAGTGGAGGAGTGTTCCCCTTGCTCTGCATCCTCTCTAGCATAGGCTATCATCCATGTTTTAATCTTAGCCATTCTGACAGGCATAAAGTGGTACCTCAAAGTAGCTAAGAAGCACTCATTATAAGCTGTAAAAAATTTTAAAGATCCTAACACATCTTTTCTAAACAAATGTGTCCTTTCCTGGCTACAACCAAAGTATCTTCCATTACAAATTTAGAAATACTTAATATGAAAATATTTGTCTTGATATACAAATTTAATTTTATTTCAATGACATTCAAAGACTTATTCTCTAATTTGAAAATGATTACTAGAGGATTTCCTGTTTTACCCCAAGCCTACCCACTTATTCAAGTACTATTTTACAATTCAGCTGCCTTTGCATATAATTATCAGACAATTAAGAATTCAAGTGTGTACTAAGAATGTGAAGCTTCTTGGAAGTATAATTGGGCATACTGACAAGCTGAGTTTCTCTCACCAGTCCATGGATTATTTATTTATTCATTCACTTGCTTTACAGAGTATGTGAGGGAAAACAGAGAAAGCTGTACTCGCAGGTTCATTTGTAAAAATGATGGGTCTTGAGAATGTAACCAACATTCTCAAAGTTAAAGTGTGCTTTTCCTGCCTGAAGGTATGTCCAAAATGATATGACAGTTCATAAAACGAGGGAATTCTTAGACAGACATGGACTGAGGCAAGTTTTCAACAATGTGGAAACTTCCTAAAGGATAATCTTCAAAGGTCTGGCAGGAGAAACAGGTGACCTGCTCAAGGGAGATCACTCTATTCTGTTTTTAAGATGAAGTCTCAACAAAAAGGGAGCATTAGGAGGGCAAGACCGAGAGGCAGAACACAGTGACCCAGTTCACAAAGCTTTGAAAGGCAAGCTGAACTTCATAAACTTTATTTTCTAGAAAACAGGATATCTAAAAAAAAAAAGTCACAGGAAAGAAAAAGCTTTTTGTTTCTTAGAAATTCTATCTTTTAAAAATGCTTGCTTTGTCTCAGTGTAGATTTGTATATGTTCATGTGCATGTGTGTTCACAATGTTTGTGTGCCTGCTGTATGTATTTATGTGTGTGGATGTCAGAGATTAACTTCCAGTGCTTTTCCTCACAATATTGTTTGAGAAAGGGTCTCATACTGACCTGGGACTTGTCTAAATGGGCTGCCTGGCCAGTGAGCCTCAGAAATGACCTGTCTACTTCTACAGTGCTGAGATTACAAGTGACTACCATTGTACACTTTGTAATGGTGGTTCTTGTTGCTGTTAAAAAAGGTTGCAAGTATTCTGGCAAGTACTTTATCTAGTGAGCTACATCCCCTGCCTCTCTCCACAAAATGGTTAATATTTGCTCATTGAACAAAATCATGGCTCCATTTTGTTGCACTTTTGTCTATCATTTGCGTTGACTATGTTTAGCCCTCCTTTTCCTCTGAAGGTTATAATTTGCTAAACACATAGATGAACTGGAAGTGTACAGGGAACATAAAGATAAATTGCAAAGTAAGTAGGTCCAGGGGTTGTATAGCAGTTTGCATCTAATAGTCCCTCTGACATTTCAAATTCTAAATCTCAAATTCCACACTGTCAGCAAAACAAGTTGGCAACGTGCATTATGACAGCTTCTAATCTAGCAAGAATAAGATACAGGTGGACGAGTGAGAATCTGATTTGAAACAAAGGTGTTTGGGGACGAAAAAAGTCTTACACACCTCTTATCATTCTCCAATGTGCTAAATGAAAAGACATGTTGCAGTCAAAGAGAGTCTAGGAGGATGGAGCCTTAGAAAAAATACATGAAGACTTGTAAAGCTCAGGCTGGTCCTCTCCTTGGGAGACCAGACTTCTAATACAGTCCCTCAGACATTAGCTATTAGCTGTCTTCCTTCCATTATTCGGGCAGTGAAATCATAGTTACAATACCTGCTAACAAGTTAGATGGACAAACTGTATTGAAATGCCTGGTCTCATTTTTCTCTTTAGGAAAGAGTGTATTCTTTTGTTGTCTAGGCTTTTGTTTGAAAAAAAAAAAATTCTCTGTGTTTGTCCAGAGAAATCTGGTCTACTACTTTATATTGTATTTTTTCCACTTTTGAAAATAAGAAGACTAAGTTTTTTTTTTTTTAATGTGGTGTTATGATTGGCCTACGGTTTCATGTACTGAAATAAAATATTTCTAGCCACTTGGCCTTTGCTTTTTGAAATTGATCTGCTCTTCCAAGCTTTGTATAGGAGCCTTTTATTCAACCATCAAGCATCCCCTAGTCCATCTTTTAGACTCTTCAGTGACTTTTTTGCCTTTGATTTTAGTAGTATGTAGTGATGGGCAGGTTTCTTTTTCAGAGTCTGATATCTTTGGGAACACAGGTTGTTACTCATAGTGATTGGTTAATGAATGATTAAAGAATGAATGTGTATATGTTAACTTAGTATAATGAGGACAGTCTATGTACCAGAATATTATTACTAAGCACTTTGCTGTGCCTTCTCATTAATCTTGTGAGTTGAGGCTCCTGACTACTAATTATGCAAATACAGAACTGGGGTATGAATTCAGGCATAAGGCTTAGCCTGTATGCTTCACTACTGTGGACTTCATCTAACAAGTACCTATAGTCCATGTTCCAATTTGCTATCCAGGTGGAGTGAAAAGGAGCCACGGGAAAAATGAAGTTGGCAATATTAACATATGATCCTGGACATAGGAGTTTACATACGTAAAAAATGGTTTTGCAATTGCCTGAAATAAAGTAGATTATACTAATATTCATGTTATTAAGACTTTGGGGGATAAATGTGACAAGCATATAATGAGTGGGAGTGTGTGTTTAATTCATATCTTCTTTGAGATGGATATCTTGGCTTCTGCCCAGATATCTTGCTTCTGTTTGTGGATACATAATTTTCCCTAAGAACAGTAATTTGCAACTAATGTAAAGCTATCTATTAATAACTGTAAAAAAATTTTAAATGACACTCATACACATCAGTAGACATATACACCAGGCCCAAATAAAGTATTTTTTAAAGGGTTTTACAAATTTGAAACTTCAAATCAACCATTTTCAACTACTAAATTTTAATTTTTTGAGGGATGACCATTTGGCACTGGACAGCCATTAGCACATTCTCCCTTGGTGGAAACCCTCTCTCATTCTCAGATTTCCACTTGGGTAACATTCTAAAGACTGGAAAGGTTATATTAAGAAACATATGTGAATACATGCAATAACCATTAGTGAAGAAGAGGGCAAGAATTTGAAGCAGAGCAAGCAAAGATATATGGGAAGGTTTGGAGGGAGGAAAAAAATGGGGGACGGGATGTTGTAATTAAATTATCTCAAAAACTGAAACCGCAGTTGTTTATTCTTTCCATTCTTTCTCTTTCCTTGCTTTTTCTCTCCTCCTCATACTCTTCCTTTTTCTCCTTCCCAGGCCCTATCTTTTTACCATGCTGCATATTAGTCTGGAACTCCCTAATAGTGCCCCTTTTGCCTCTGTCTCAGTGCCAGGATGCCCATATTTCTTGTTGTCCTATTATGGAGTGACTACTGAGCCAATTCATCCATAACCTACTCCTTAAAAAACACATTGTATGTTTTGTTAACATCATTTAACTCGTCTATTGTGTATTTTGTCTATAGTATTTAGGAGCCCAATTCAGCAAACATTCATAGAAAAATGTAGAATGAGGTTTCTGGCCTGAAAGCTGAAGGTCCAGACTCACACACCTGTAGTCCCAGACCAACTAGCCCCAAATAATCATACAAGGCTTATATTAATTTCACACTGTTTGGCCTAAGACTCAGGCGTATTGCTAGCTAGCTCTTTCATCTTAATTCAACCCATTTCCATTAATCTGTGCTGCCACATGGCCCGTGGTTTATCTATTTTGTTACTTCTTTCTTCTTGGGTGGTTGGATCATGTCTCTCTGACTCCACCCTCCTTCTCCTATCTATGCTCCAATTTCCCACCTACTTCTAAGGTGTTTGCCATAGGACAAAACAGTCTCTTTATTCACAGCATAAAGACATTCCACATCAGAAGAAAAAAAAGACTTTCCTTTTTCAAATGAGAGAGTTTATTTGCTTTTTTTCTGGTTATTTGAAACTGTCCTGACAAAGAAATACATATTTCCAAAATAATAGTAAGAAATAAAAATGGATATCTCAAATGCAGGAGCAAAAGGTGGCTGAAAAAGAAACGCATCTTTTAACTCTACTGTATTCCCAGAGAGCACACAGCCCATGGAGAGAGAAAGGAGCATTTCTATTGCAGTATTGTGTAGCACAGGATCTACTCCAGAAAAAGCAAATACGTGATTCATTCTACCCACTATCTCTTTATAAGTGTGGCCACTGTGGCCTCAATTTGGCAAAGTTTTGCATACTATAATAATGACTTGAGAATTTAGATTTAACTACAGATACAGATTCATATTTATCTAACTTTTCTTCATCTCTCCTAAATCATGAACATGGGGGCAATTTTTAAAACCATTTGTAGGTCAGCTTTTTACAGTAAGGGCATTTCCGTGTGTGCATTGAATGTGAATGTGTATGTGTGACAGCCAAACACAATAGCTTGTGAGATATTATTAGTTTCTTTACGAAACATCTGCGAGGCTCTGACAGTTTGAAATTTTACAATATAAAGTAAAAACTTTCAAAACATTAATTGAAACTCAATGGGAAGTGATGTCTTATATAAGCCTGGCTCACTGCTTTCAAGCGTGCTCTTAATAAATCTCACTGTGTTAAAATGATGACTCTTGTGTTTTGCCTGCATTGAAATCATTTAGAAGGTAATTGGTTTAGCTTATTATAAAACTGCCTGATAATATTTCTTTTCCTTTTCAAGCAAAGAATAAGGTACCATTAAATGACTGTTGCATGGGGAACTCATGTATTACCAGTGTCAGTGAGTACAGAATCGGAAGTGGACTTGAGAAAAATAAATACACTTTATAAAGGAACCTCACAATAGGCTTCATGGTATTGCTTAGGTCATTCAAATATCTTCTGTTCAATAGGCTGCCATTACATGAAAGTCCACGCCATTTCTTTTTATTGTATTGAATTTACTAATTAAAAAATAAAAACAAATCAAGCATTGGAGTTTCTATTTGGGAAAAATGAACTGACTTGACTTGAAATATCAAAGATTAAAGTGTTAAAGTGAGACATTATTATTTTGAACATTTAAGAAGTACGTGTTATAAGACTCTAATTTTTGTTCCTGAACCTGAAGCTAGACAAGGGATAATTAGATTTTCATAATTTAAATGTAATTTAATAATAGCATAATTAAGATAACAGGAAAACTTGAACTATTTTAAAAACTAAAGAAATCTTATTAATTGTATATAGATATATACTACACATACAAATACATTTGCATAAATATATATGAATCTCTGTGTGTATGCTATTTGTGTATTGTCAATTGGGGATTTTAATAAATTGAAGTAAATATTATTTCACCATGTTTAGAATGGTATTTATTGAATAGATTTAACAAAGAACATTAATATCTCATGGTTTGTTTTTATTTTTTCCTTTCTGGGCTTGCTCTTGGTCACTAAGACCTGCCAACCCACTCCCTGGTTCTCCTGTGTTTTTTAAAAAAGCTAGGAAACATAGACTGGGAGATTTTTCATTCAGGAAAATGCTGTTGTGAAAGCATGGACTGAGTTCCATGCCCATAATTTATGGAAAAGCCAAACACCTGTAATCCAGTACTGGGTTTGCCAAAACAAGTGGATCCATGGGACTCACTGATTAGCCAACGAAACTGCCCAACCTACTCCAGGGTCAGGGAAAGATCCTGTCTCAAAAAATAAGTTGAATAATTGAAGGAATAATAAGCCAGGTTAACCTTTGTTAACCTGTACACATACACATGTACCTGCACACACATTTAAAAATAAAACTTGAAAATCAACTGAAAACTAAGATACTAGAAAGCAGATGTTAGTAAGAAAAAATGTATTTACTCAGAGATCCTTCAAACCTAGAAAAGACTTGGTTTGTCTTGACTTTTCCCTTAACAGTATTGAAAAAAAGAGGAAGCCAAACCCAATAGTTATGCATATGTAAATCTGACTGTGAGATAAGCAAATGAGGCAAGTTTCTCTGGCAGGCAGCAGGCTTGGCTTTTCTCCAGCTCAGCATGAGACTCATGGGAAAGTTCAATTTCAACAGCCTGAAAACTGCAAGATGGTGCAGAGTATCTCTCTTTCAGTATCTTCTCTCCAGCCAGGACTTCTGCTCCCTGCCTGAATCGGAGAAAAGGAGTCATTCTGAGTCTCCACCCAGGAACCTAGTGTTTCTTTGGCATCCAGCTTAATATTGGGGCTTAAAAAATGTTTTTAGTATACTTTAGGTTAAAATAACATGACATCACATTATTTTCCCGTCTCTTTTTCCTTCCCAGCACCTTCATGTTCCTCAATTCTCAAGCTGATAACCTGTTTTTCTCTTACTATTGTTACATACACACACATATATGTATACATACATATTTATATATTTACACATAAATATCTCTCTGTGTGTGTATATCCACAAATATAAAAATATAACACATTGACTGCATTTTTTGATGTTTATGGTTTCAGGGTTGACCACTGTGTACTAGATAACCAATAAAGGGATTTCATCTCTAGTAAATGCTAATTCTCCCACTACCAGTACTCATTAGTTTCCCATAGTTCTTTGTGTTGGAGTGAGACCATGTGAAATTTCTCTCCATTCATGTTAGCATGTTCATTGATACTAACATTGTTCCAGTGTTGTTTATGGAGCCATTCTTTGAAGAAACTGCATCACAATCGACTTTCTGTTGTTTTGGCTCCTAAATGTTTCTGCCCCTCTTCTGCCATGTTCTCTGAGCCATAGATGTCATAGATTTGATGTGTATACATACATTGGGTCTGTGCTCCCCACCATCCATTGATTTCTATGTTGTGTCCCTTTGAGGTTTTTCAGCTCTCTGATTGGACTTAAGACCCACTCAATAGGAGGAAAATCATTCCTGGTACTAGAAACTTAGCCAACTTCCTAGAGCTAGTGATGCCACAGACCTTAGAACAGGATCTGCTACATCTGCTGTAATAGAGCAGCATAATTCCTAACAGCATTCTAAATTTTCCTTATGACCACAAGTAAGTATAGCTACCATTCTTCACCAAAGATCTCTGTGCAGCAAATAGAGAGGAACACAGGGTCTTTTTAGAATTTTTCCCAGCTTGAGATGGAAGGCCAAGAGCCTTTCAAATGGCTGTGAAGTCAGCTAAGAACATAGAATGTAACAGATAACAAGGACCAAGATGAAGGAAATCAGAGTAAGAAAAGCATTGCCAGTGGCTCTGAACACAAAGGACAGTGGGGCTTCTGGCTTTATGAAGACGTGCTGGAATAGGATGCTTTTAGGGTAGTTAACGGCCAGCTGCTCTGTAGCACTGCTATACATAAATTTTATAACTTTACCAAGCTGAAAATAATTGAGAAGCCAAAGGAACAAAAAAATCTATTGTCTTTCTTCTTATTTTACAGCAGCTTTCTTGCAACCTGAACAAATGATAAAAGACTTCTAAATAACCACCCAAGCTAACTCTGGTAACAACTTTACATATAACTTCACATCTCATTATCATACTCTAGATGTATAGATGGTTGTAGAACACAAAGGTATGGCTTTATAAAATTAAACGAATTGTAAGATTGAAAAAATTGAGCATTTCTCCACAGGCAGATTTCAGAGCAAAAGCATCTATGACAGATAATGTATTTTGGAATTCTCAATTATTTGCAGGAACTTGTCCAAAAAGGTGAAATATAAGCATGTGAAACGTGTCTCCTCTATAGTGTAGTCCATTTTAAAGGACTCAGACATGGCAGGTGATAAGACAAAAAGAATTGTAGGAGCTAAATGAGCTCAAGGCAAAAAGTTCAAGTACCAATTAAGATAGAGCCTAATAGAACTATTTGTCAGCTATTAAGTAATTCCACAGATGTGGAAAATCTATTTGCTTCAGCTATTTGTGTGTGGCTTTAACCATACTTAAGTATTTTAAATATTTTCAGATTCCAGCTGAACTGAAACACTGAGTGCTGGGAATAAGATTACCTTCACTAAGATGTATGCTTAATGAATTGACAAGATCTTTGGTTGTTCAATCCCACTGTCTTAGTTTGCCTTCTGTTTTATAATTTTTTACTTTTACATCTAAAAATAATGTTGGGGTATGAGGCAGTGAGGTAGCCCAGAGTGGGTACTTGCCACCAAGCTTGACTACCTGAGTTCAAGCACCAGGATCCACATGGGAGGAAAGAAACAACTCCCAAGACTTCAGCATGAGTGGCATTGATATACATCAGTGAAACAATCCACAAACATTTAAGTTAGCTATATATTACAATATAAAGAATATTTAGAAAATGTGCTCAAATGATGATCTTTGTACACACATGCACTAACTATAGAAAAAAAATTGAATGCTCTTTGTGCCTCTGTTATATATAACCATAACCATAAAAGGTATTTTTTATATGTTAATCTTACACTTGTGATATGACTACAGTCTTGGCTTTTTGCCAACCCTTACTTCTTTAGACTTATGATCTTAGTCAATGCAATTGATTTCTTTAGGAATCAGTTTCCTCATTTACAAGATTATTTCTCTGGCCAGTTTGGCAATAAATGACAAATGATTTAAGGTATGCTATTCTATTTTTGACAAATGTAAAAGTTAAAATTAAAACTTAATAAGCTTGGTCTTCATTGTTAGCAAACTCCTGACATAGTTTCAAAAAAAAAGTAGAATTTGCATCTAACATTTTCTTATTGTATATCATGCTTTTATTGTTAGCTCAAGAACACAAAATATGAATATTGTATCTAGCCTTATGACCTTTGACAGGATAGCGTTTGGTCATTTTGTGGGTAAGCTTTATAAAAATAGGACTCAAAGGAAATAAGAGACTGAGAATTGAACCTATGTGAGCATCCTTCTACTGCACCTGTTGTTCACTTCTTCCAACCTCGTAGCTTCCTGATTAAAATGGCCACAAAGCACAGGTGGGGCACATAATCTGGATCTAGAATGTGTGATCCCAAATACTAAGTTGCATGTCATCAAATAAGTTGTCCAACCCTTAATGTACCCTTGGTTTCCTTGCCAGAAGCGCTTAACTTGGGGACAAAATACTTTAAAGATTCTTAAGTTATCATGGGGATTAAATAAACACACATAAAACCATTAGAATTCAGCAGATCCCAGAGTGATTGGTATGACTATGGCCATGGGACGCTGTCAAAGTATAGAATGAGGGTCTGGTATATGTAGCATATGTGTGTGTGTGTGTGTGTGTGTGTGAGAGAGAGAGAGAGAGAGAGAGAGAGAGAGAGAGAGAGAGAGAGAGAGAGAGAGTTTAGAGACTGTGACAGACAACTCTGTACTTCAGTTCACATAATCACCCCAGCAGACATGTCTGTATGTAGTTCTAGTCTTCCGCTATGATGTCCAGTTCCCCTACCACCTATACCCCTACCCACTCACCCCTACCATTGCTCTGTTTGTCCATTCTTTGTCATCTCCTTTGCTTTACACTTTGGATAATTTCATCTACAAAATCATTTTGCTTCTATTTTTCTTAGTCCTCTTTTCTAATCCTCAAGACCTCTTCTACCACTTTAAACCTGGTGGTGGCGGCACACATCTTTTATACCAGAGGCAGGCAGATCTCTGTCAGTTTGAGCCCAGCCTCATCTACGGAAAGAATTTTAGGACAGCCAGGCCTACTACAAAGATAAACTTTATGTTGAAAAACTAAAATAAATAAATAATCAAAATCTCCAAGTATATAAAAAAAGGTTGTTTTTTTGTTGTTGTTGTTTTTTTTACATAAGAGGAACTTTGATGCCAACTTTTAAGACAGTATTTTCCAACTTTTATTCAATTATTTTGCTTTCCTAATTTAAAAATCTATGTTTTTTTTTTTTTATTTCCTCTAGGATAAAATCTTAGCTCTTTCACATGGCATTAATAGTCCTTTATAGTCTGTGGCAGGAATCCTAATTAGTCTTATAATAAAATCTGAAGCCAGATATTGAGTTAAATGTTAAAAGAACAGAGAGACAAGCCACTGCCACTTCTCACCTCACTGCCTCCCCCCAACTCCTCAGCCCAAAAAGGGAGATCTTCTCCAGGAATCCTCAGACCGAACACCCTGAGATTCTGTCTTCTCCTGCCTTATATTCTCTTCTCTGCCCAGCCATATCACTACCTGTCTCAACCTTCCTAGTGCTGGAATTAAAGGTATATGACTTCCAAGTATTGGGACTAAAGGGTTTATTACCACCTAGTAGGTTCCATACCTTAAACGTGGGTAAAAATATGTGTACAACAAAAAAATTGATCTCAACTTTATCAATGATCTCTGACTTAGCTATTTTTGTAATGTGATCTTCATGAAAATAAAACAAGTAATGTGAAAAAGTTACTCTCATTATATCATCATATAAAAAAATAAAGTTAACTTTGGATGTCAACATCTATCATTTCCTGTGTGATATATTATGAAGGTATATCTACATGCATTTTAAAAAATTTTAACACCTATCTTGAATACTTTCTTGTATCTTATTTAAGCAAAATGGTCTTTAATATCAGTAACTTTAAATCTGTGTAATCATTCATAACACTCAGAAATTTTTGCTATATACTAACAATAATTATTTTATTAATATTGTGACTATTGTACACCTTTTAAATTTTTGATGTCATATACAAGAATGTTATAAATTTTTAATAGCCAAGCAATTAGCCATTATCATTGATGATGAAACTTATCATACAGTTATAAAAGTACAGTTACCTGTGAATAATTTTAATTATATTTCACTGAAACTTGAGTGGTACTATATGTTATTAAATTATGACTATTTCTCTATTTGGGATGTAAGTTGTATCTCCTGGATATATTTAATACTGAACAGAAATAATGTTTAATATTTTAGAAATAGTACTTTGGTCAAGTATGGTAGGGCAATGTAGTCCAGCTCCTGGGAAGGCTGAGGTAGGAAGATGCACTGAGTTCAGAAGTTCTGAGCTGTAGAGAGTGTGCTATGCCATTCAGGAGTCTGTACTAAATCAGGTATGCATTCATATGGTGAGTTCTCAGGGGAGATTGCTCAAGGAGAAGTGAACCAGCCCAGGCAAAAACAGGACAGGTCAAGACTCCTATGTTGATCATCAAAATTAATACATTGGCATATTTGTTAATCAAAATTGGTTCTATTTAAGCCAATGAGAAATGTCTTTCTTAGGCATGACACTTGAGAATTTCAATAGTTATATATTTGGGAGGACAAATCACCTTTGGTAAAAACAGAAAGTGGATATGGAATATCTTTCTGTATGCTGTGAATTATCATTGTATAATAAAGGAACTGTTATAGCCTATGGCAAGGCAGAAGCAGGTGGACAATCCAAGCATAAATAAAGGG
Organism: Sigmodon hispidus; assembly: GCA_004025045.1. NCBI lineage: Eukaryota > Metazoa > Chordata > Mammalia > Rodentia > Cricetidae > Sigmodon > Sigmodon hispidus. The sequence goes on along the minus strand of PVIH01001681.1, from coordinate 153,508 downwards.
GTAAAAGGGCAGAGTCAGACCAAGATAATGTGAGCTGATGCCGAGGAGGAAGATATAAAGAAATTTAGGTATGTCACTGGCCACATGGCAAAACAGATTAATGGAAATAGATTAAATTAAGATATAAGAGCTAGCTAGCAATATGTCTGAGCCATACGCCAACTAGCATGTAATTAATATAAGCCTTTGGGTGATTATTTGGACCAAGCAGCTGTGGGTAGTCTATTTGGAACTGCTGTTCTGGATCTTGGGGCTAGTCTGGGCCAGAAAGTCATACTACAAATGGCATTCCAAAGTGGGGCACACACATCCACATAAAACCTTAGAAAACTTAAAAAGAATTCTAGAGCCAGAAACAAAGATAAAAGCAGCTATGGAGTTGTGTCTCTCAAGTGGGCCATGGTACAGAGATGCCCTGGCATGACTTGAGGGCTTGAACTACAAATTATGGGGTATTCTGAACATAGCTTAAGCTGCAACAAGGCCGGTTCCTGAAGTCTCACAAAAGACTCAGTACAAACACAAACTGCTTGTAACAGATTTAAGTTACTGCTCTTATAGGTAAAAAGGATAATAATAAATTTTTAAAAAAATTTTTAAAAAGTAATTAAAAAAAAGGAAACAGAGTCTAAGGAAGCTTCTTAGTAGTATCTTTTTCTTGGAAGGGCTCTGTTTACTGGAAGAAAGCAGAAGCATGACTTTTTTAAGAGATACTTTCTGACTCACTTTTAGTGGCAAAAAATGTGTGACTCTTTTAAGAAGCCCTGAGGCCAAATACTTAAATGGATTAATGAGCAGTTGGCAGAGGTGCTCTACTTGGTGGCAATGTGGACCCTAAAATTCCTTAGAGTGGTAATTGTGGCTTCTGCCAGTACCCCTGCTAAAAACTATGAAACTAGACTAAGAACCAGGTGAAGCTAGCCAGTTGCCCTAGCTTACCCCTTAACCCTAGCCACACCTTGGCAGATTAAAGATATGAGGAGAAACAGAAAGAAATAGAGGGAGCTGGATGGAATCAGCCACCCTAGCCAGGACTTTAATTCTAGCCACACCTTGGCAGATTAAAGATGTGGTGAGAAACAGAAAAATTTAAGAGATATACAGTAAAGGCAGATTTAAAAGAAAAATTCTAAATGGTTTACAGTGTGTTTAAAAATATACATAGGCTTGAGAGTGAAAAGATGAGGGGAAAAGGATAAAGTACTTAAAAAAGAAATAGGGTAAAAAAATTATAATAAGTCACATAAAGATGGAAATTAAAACAGTGTCTGGATACTATATTATTATCTTGTCTTTAAGTTTTTTGACTGCAAAGGAAGAAGTAAAAGCTGCTAAAATATTTTTTATTATAAATGCTGCTGGATTAATGTAATCTACATGTTTTGTAACTGAGTTGACTTTAAAATTAAGATCAAAAGATATTCTACTTTGGAGAACAGGTTTTCTTTTTATTTCTACAGAAAATGAGAGTCTGCGAACTTACTCGGGCTTAAGAAAAAACAGGTTATACAAGGATAGAAAGTGTGACTTCTTTGTTCATAATAATAAAATAGAAAATAAAAAAAACTAGACAAAAACAATTAAAATATAAAAAGAAAAAGAAAAAACAGGTTTGATCAAGGAAAACCCTCTCTGATTTTTAAAGGCTGCCAACTAAAATGATCCAGGTTCAGGATTCCCACAAGGTTGCCAGTGCCCCCAATCAGCAGGAAGTAGTTTATGAAAAGCTATGCCCAAATTCTCAAAATATTTTTTATAAATGCTTGTTTTTTATTATTAATGGTTAATGATCATAGTCAATCTTTTTCTCAAAAAGAAGGGGATATGATATAGAAATGATTTTTACAAAGTTAGATTATTGAATCTAATCTAAAAATCAACGGTTAATCTCAAAATACTTTATTCTGTTATTGATTTTATTTGTTGATACAATAAGGTCAATTTTATTATGCTATATGTATATTTCTACTTTGTTTAAGATATTATGCATATGCAATTCTTTTAAAGTTGTAATGTATAATTAAGGAATACAGATTAACAGTTAATCCTTTATGGTAATCAAATTTATAATCATGTTAGTTGGATTTTTTAGCTATACAAAGATATATTTCAATTATATAGGTAATCTTCAAATACTTTAAAGACTTACAGAATATGGCATTTAAAATGTTTAAAGAACTTAGATTTTTTGGGACAGTGAGACATGTCTGCTCTTGGCAGCACCAATCTATTTCAAGAGAAGAATTAACATCAAAAAACTCCTGTGAAGTTTCCTTTCTTTGTGGCAGAAGTTAGCCACTGGGCAAGAAAGTGTTCTTGCCTCAACTGCCTGACAGTATGCTGTATAAACAAGACATGTAAGATCCATAGGAAAGTGACCTCTGAAATTTGCCAGAACAAGTGAGATGGTTCTTGAGGTTCCTTCTTCACAGATTAAACTCCAGATGTTCTGCAGGACACAGGGACAGGTAACTGACAACCTATGCAAAAATGAATGAAATAGTTCTTCAAATTTTCCACTTCAAAAAATTAGTCTGCCAGAGACACTAGACCTATAAGCTGAAAGTTGTTGCCCCAACATTACAAAGGAACTGGAGGTGACTGTCCAAGTAGTCAGATGTTATCTCTATCATTTCTAAAATTTGGAAGTTACTTGCACTTCCTATTTACTTAGGTATTATATCCTTCTCTGGTCTTTGATGGAGTTGAAGATTAGATATTTATAATAATAGTTTTTAGTTATAATGAAAGGTAAGTTAGATGTGAAACTTAGAACTCACAAAGATAAGGTAGATGATAAAATGTTTTCATTAATTTTACTAAATACAAATAAAGATATTGTAATTGTAATTCCTGTTTGATAGTTGTTTTGTTATACTTAGTTTTGAAATTGAAACCTTCCTCTTTGATTAAACAGAAAAGGGAAAGTGATGTGGGATATCTTTCTGTATGCTGTGAATTATCATTGGATAATAAAGAAACTGTTTTGGCCTAAGGCAAGGCATCTTAGAAGCAGGTGGGAAATAAGAACACAGATAAAGGGGAAGGAGGGTGGAGTCAGGCAGAAATTCTATGAGCTACTGTCAAGGAATTTAGGTATAAAGGTATTCAGTCAAGTCACAGGCCATGTGACAAGACATATTAATGGAAATAGGTTAACATTACAAAAGATAGCTAGTAATATGCCTGAGTCATAAGCAGCACATAATAAGCCTTTATGTGATTATTTGGGACCAAGCAGCTGTAGGTGGTCTATTTGGAACTGCTGGCCTGGATCTTGGGGCTAGGTTGAGCCAGAAGCTACTTACTGCAGAAAGTGAAAGTAAAACCTGAGCTTTTAGAAACTTCCTTTCTTGTAACAGTGTCAGGCAATGAAGAATCTCTCTCTCTCTCTCTCTCTCTCTCTCTCTCTCTCTCTCTCTCTCTCTCTCTCTCTCTCTGTGTGTGTGTGTGTGTGTGTGTGTGTGTGTGTGTGTGTGTGTGTGTGTGTGTGTATACAGGCCCATCTTATTATTTCTCAAAGAACCTGATGCTTGTTTTTTCAGAGGTAGCTGCCCAGCAAGTTCCAGTGGTCCCTTTGTCTCTGATACCTAACCCTGAAGTTGCAGGAATGTACCACTCACTACACTTGGTTTTTACATAGGTGCTAAAATCTGAGGCCTTTGTGATGCCCACTGGGTCATCTGTTCAGCCTCTCAGATAAGAATTCTTATATACATTTACATACAATAAATTAAAAATAGAGGAATATATTTGTGTATTATGTCTTCTTTTCTTTCAGAGGAAAGAAAAAACTAAAGAACAGAAGTTTCACATTTGTGATAAAAATAAAATACCTGAAATAACCAAATTATAAAGAGGAAATGCTTGTTTGGGCTCACAGTGCTGGACGTTAAAGTCTGCGAGTGGTTGATGCGACTGCTTTTAGGCCTGTGGTAGAACAGGATACCATGGTTGGGAGCACAAGGCATAGCAATCACCGTCTTGCTCAGACACATAATAGAAAAGATCCTGCTGGTCTATAATTACAATAGGCCCCACTGCTTAGAGTTTCTCCCCCTCCAAGTAGGACCAACCTATGAACCAAGCTTTTACCACCAGGTCCTGTGGGAGACGTTACAGATTCAAATTATAAAAGCCACTAATCTGGCTCACGGCACTTGGCCCTTACCATCACCTCCCAAGTGCCTACCTACTCTTTCTCTCTCTCTCTCTCTCTCTCTCTCTCTCTCTCTCTCTCTCTCTCTCTCTCTAATTTAGCTTTATTTATGTGCATTTGGTATGAAGGTGTCAGATCTCTAGAATGGGAGTTACAGACAGTTGTAGGTGCTGGGAATTGAACCCGAGTCCTCTGGGAGAGCAGCCAGTGCTCCTAACCCCTGAGCCATCTCCCCAGCCCCCTACCTACTCTCTTAACACTATTAATCTGGCAGGTTTCAGTATACAAATTTTGAGTAGATACAGAAATTTAGACTGCAGACATATCTTTACAAATGACCATTTGTGCATGAACACACAAACACACACACATACACACACACACACACACACACACTATGGAAAGGAAAGAAATCATTCCTGCCTGGCTCATTGCTGAATTTGCAGCTCCTAGCAATGACTTGGCAAGGAGTTTGCATTTAGCTGACTGCATTATGCTGAGGTCAGTCATAAATCTAAAGCTGACTTAGCTGTCCAAGGGGTTTCTTTAGAGTCTTGCTCTTCCACTTGTGCCTCTGGTACCTCCCATGTCTCTGGGAAGGAGCATATATTCAGAATTAAGCTTAATCAAGCTGAATTCTATTTGTATTATCTTGACTCAGAAATAACAATAACTTGAAATTCTACTTCGTAAAGAATTGCTGAGAGAATTAGAAATATTTCTTGTGAAAAAAAAAGAAGAATTTATAGAAAAATAGGGCATGTCTGCTGAGAGAATTAGAAATATTTCTTGTGGAAAAAAAGAAGGATTTATAGAGAAATAGGGCATGTCTTCAGATGTCATCGGCACCAATAAAACATATTTCCAGCACTGAAATGGAGTATGAACCATCAGATTTAATATGGGCTCTCAGGAGCAATGAGTCACCCATCACTTGGAAGTTCCCATGAAAAGTCTGGGAATGTGATAGAGAAATTTAACATGTGCACTTGATGTAAGAATCCAAGATTTGAGATTCTATTATTCTTCTAGATGGGTGTATAGCAATAAATTTCTTCAGTACTTGTAAACAGTAAGTTTACAAAGAGTGTTATAAAAACAAATAATTTCTACCCTTTTCCCAAGAAGGTTCATTTCCAGCAAGAGTACCTTAAATCTTACAAATGATTTTCACATGTCCTTGCAGAATCTTTGAATAAGTAGAGAAAGCTTTGCCTAGCCTCCTGTGTGTTTGGGGTGGAGATTGGGGGATGGATGGATACTTTCTGAAACTGCCTCCTTAACCTGAACTCACACTTCTAGTCAATTGCTGAAAACACAATGTAAATTTGGCATCTTTCTATTTAAAGTTTGAAGTTATGCTCCCAGGCTTTACACCCTTTCTATTGTTACTGAAGGTGAAGAAATGAAACAGCCATGTTTTCAAATACTAATGCCCATCTTTCTTTGCTGAAAGTCTCTGGCCAGCCTTTGGTAATTTACATCTTAGAATTGTGCTTTAAGTAATATGATCAAGAATCTGAAAACAATAAGAAACAAGATTACGTCTGGAACACAGAGTTCCAAGACCTTAGCTTGCTATTTATCTCCACAGAATATGACCACTGTTTTTTTTTTTTTTTTTTTTTTTAAAAAATTAACAGTGCTTTTATATAAACTTCTTGACAAGAACATATTTATAAATCATTGTGCACCATTTGCAAGTATTGTTATATTATGAAGGTTAAAAGATTAAGAAATGACATTGGCTTTGTTGAAAACCTTGAATCCCTGTAAGCAGACTCAATAAATATTTTTTTTAATTTCACTGCCCTCTAAATATTATTAAAGCTCTTTATAGTTGGTAACAAATAATGGCAAATAGATGCTTGTTTTATAACAATTACAATACAGATGAATTGGATTCATGTGCCACACTGTGATGAAGAAAAACCTAGAAACACATGACTAAATGGTTACTGGGTAAAATATGAGTTGGTTGCATGATCTATGTCCTTTGAGTAACCTGAAATTAGCTATTAAGAAATATTCTAACAATGATTTGGACTGAGAAGTAATAACAACTTTCTATAACATAATCGTTGTGTGCATTTTAACTTTCTCCACCAAACATTTTTTTGACATATGGAATCTACATTTCTCCCACGTGATCCAACATGTGATGATATTCAATTATAAAGAACCATTTTTACCAAGCTTATTTGACATTTTTTTTTGTTTGAAATTTGGCTTTGCTTCAACTTTATTCACAGGAAACTGCATAAATTGTGTTCTTTTAGCTTCAAGATGTATAACATTATTACATAATAATCCCGTCAAGAGTAAACTTTGAGGTTAGGTCTGAACCAGGACTGGGGAATTTTCAAAGAGACTCAAACTACATGTCAGACTTAATTTATTTGGTAAAGCAAATTCACAAAATTCTTATGTGAATATGTGAGAAATTCCATGGAAATACTTGGTTTTCTTTGTTCTTTATTCACCTATGTCTCCCTTTTGCTTCTCCCAATAGCAAACCACACTCAGACAATAATAATCCCCATAAAACTTCCTTTTGGGGTGGAATTAGCTGCCATTTTTAAAAAGCTGTGAGGAGGACTGTGCCAGCACAGTATTTCATGCCTAGCTGTCTGTCATGCTTCTCAAATCTGATCCTCATTATCACACAAATAACCCCAGGGAGGGAGTCAGTCCCACTAGTAAAGGGATCATGGGTATTTATCCTAAGCTACTGTTACAGTGGCCATAATGGGGAAAGGTATGCCACAATTAAGAGCTATAGCCAACTAATTAAGCCAAATTACATTTAATTATAAATCCAATAATCTATGCCAAAACTAGTTGTTGATAGCTAGGGAAAAATCATACAATTTTAATTAACCTCCATTATGGATTACTGTTTGAGGATTACTTTAATTTGAATTTCTTTTCAATACAAATACTTCAATCTTCTCCTAACTAATGCTTTGGTTTAAGATAGAGAGGCAAGAAAAAAAATCAAACCTTATTTTAGCAAAGAATAAAATATAACTGTTAAGCTTTCATATTAATTGCACTACTTAATATTCTTAGAGAAATGTGGGAAAAAAAGCTCTAAAACAATAATGTAGTTAGATACTTATTTAATATAATGTAATGAAATACTGCTAATATAAATTGAGAAGAATACATAAAAACTGGGAGTGGTCAATTGTGGACTTCCTGAACACTGAGGTGAAAAAAACAAGACACTTATGCCGTCTCTCCATGCATTAATTAGGAACAGCAGAGGAGTCGCTTTCAAATAGTGCTGATGAATGGTTTTGAATATTCATTATGGTTCGAGGGATGGTTATACTAATAACATCAGTTTGATTATAAAGAATTTGCAGAATGTAGAAATATCTTACATTATATAATCTCTCTAGGAAACTATAAAGCCTTCCTCTCTCAACATCTTCAAAAACGATCTTTGAAACAATAATAAAAACATAAACTGAGTCTATCTGGAGACTGCAAACATGAATAATGGACCTAAGTTTTTCTGTCTTTTCTGATTTGCATATTAACTCAGGAAAAATCAAACTATGATATTGGCTTGTGTCATATTATTTTACAGAGCTACAAACACAATTGTATATTTCCTTCTGGGTAAACATTGGGAAAGCAATGCAGAGTGACCACCTAGATTCACATGGGTGATGTTTCTCAAAAGTCAGTGTGCTGCTGCTTCTGAGATAATACAACAAAGACCTGAGGGTTCACACATGGGTTGAAGGGGATGATGTCTGAGCATGACAGTGCATTCATACATTTTAAATATGTACATGCATTGACTATCTTGACTACCTACTACATATCCATCATTTTGCTAGGAAAATACTGCAAAAATTCAAAGTATATTTAAAATAATACTTAATTCTTAATGCCAAGAAACTTAAGTTTAAGAGAAGTAAGACCTGAATAAAAATTATAAAAAACAAAAAGGAGATAAGGTTATCACAACAGGGAGAGGAATAAAATACTATGGCTTCAAGAAAAAAAATACCCTTTTTTTACAAATGACATATTAGAAGACTTTATAAAAATATGTCAGTTGACAATTATAAATTTAAATGAAGTTTGGCAACATAAAAATTAAAGAGATTCAGAACGAGCTATGTGGTTCAGTTGAATGATATGCATATATATGATATGATGCGATATCTCTTTCTTGTACACTGTGAATTATACTTTATTACTGGTTAACAAAGAAACTGTTTTTGCCTATGGCAGGCTGCTTAGAGGCAGGAAGAAAATCCATGCATCAATAAAGAAGAAGGGCAGAGTCAAAAAGAGTCTGCAAGCTGCTGTCCAAAGAATCAAGGTGTGAAAGTACTGGTAAGTCACTAGGTACATGGCAAGACATAGATTAATAAGAATGGGTTAAGTTGTTAGAACTATTTGGTAATGAACCTGAGCCATCAGCCAAACAGTTTGTAATTAATTTTAGCCTTTGAATAATTATTTTATAAAGAGCTGCAGGATTGTGGATGGAAAAGATTCCTCCAGACCATGGGGCCAGACAGATTAAAAATTTCTGGCTACAATCATAACACCAGTATTAAGTGTAAGCTTAAAGATTATGAGATAATTTACCTTTTGAATTATAAATATTTTGCAGATGAGTCTTTTATTTCCTGTAAATATAAAAGCATTTTCTCTCCTTTTCTTTGAAGATTATAGAATCCAAGCCTCTGGCTTTTTTTTTTAACCTCCATACAACCTAAAAATGAAAATTTCTAATACAGATCTCTTTATAGAATTTCAGACTATATGCAATTACTGATCTTATCTCTCATGTGCCTAAGTATAATTATCTACTGAGCTGTAGTAATAATGTCCCCAAACCTGGGCTTCCCCTGTACTTCTTGTCTCAGCAGCTACCATCAGTATCTATGAGCTTATGCAAATCTGTGTAAGAAAACCCTTACAGCCGGCTTCTGTACCAGCCATAACCAATTCAGTAATCACTTCAAATAATCTAAGGGTTTTTTATCTCTTTTTAGCTTTCTTGTTTACTCAGTTGAGCTTACCCTTCTTACTATTATCTGCAGCACCTTCTTTTCCTGCCAGAGGGTTTGCCCTTTTATAATCCAGCCTCTACATTGTACATGGAATTTTTTTGTAAGTTTGTTTAAAATCTTCCACAAGCCATCAAACCACATTCCCAACAGATGTTTAAGATCTTTTATGATCTTGTCCCTAATCATCCAATGTTACTTTTTCTCATGTTTATTGAGTCATTGAGTTCATAAAAGGTTTTTTGATCATATTTATTCCCTCCCCCAGATCCTTCCAGATCAGTTCCCTTTCTCTACCCAACCATCTTTGAGTCTCAATTCTTCTATAACCTGTCAATTCCTATCTGTGCTGATCATATAATCTTGGATATGTAGTCTTTTAATGGAGTGTCCATCTTCCTCCATGGTGGGGATTTTGTTAGGTTCTGTGCATCCTGTCACAGCTGTTCCGAGTTCAGATGTGCATCTGTCCTTTGGAGCCTTACAAACCCTGTTTTCTTATAGTTACCTATCACCCCAGCCTCTAATAATCCTTCTATCTCTTTCCCCAAATAATCCTTAAACCTAGGAAAGAGGGTTGTAACACAGTTGCCTCACTTCTGGCTCAGCACTCCATAGTCACTTTAGATTTGCATTTGACCAGTTGGAGGTCTCTATGCTAATGGCTATCTACTGCAGAAAACCCTCCCATGAGAGCTGAGAGATGCACTAATCTATGTGTTTAACAATGTCATTATGTGTCAGTTTAATACTATGTTCATTTAGCAGAATAGTAGTGGAAGGTTTTCCCCCTAGGACCTGTGTATCAGTGTCTCACACATGCTGGGCAAATGCTGCTTCCCAAAGCTGTCATCTACAAAGCTCTAACTTGGTGTTAAAATGGAAAAGGCATTCTTTGAGTACTCAGTGTGCTGTCATCCCTCCTGTAAACTACACTGCTGGAATTTGCTACTCTCTGACTTAACTGCTTTCTATTACCACATGGTCCTATTTATCATTTTACTTACTCATACTAGTCTTTTGGTTTTCAGTTAAGAGAACCAGCTCATTTTTTTATCTTCTTTTTCTTTTTTGTTTTTCATTGTAAGATTATTTGCCTAAGGCACACTTTTTAGTTTGATGGTGGAACCTGTATGTAATCCCAGCAGCTGGGGGACTGAGGAAAAAGAAGCATGATTTTGAAACCAGCCTGAACTTCACAATGAAATCTAATCTTAAAATCATGAAGAAAAAACCCATAAATGTATGAAGAACAGGATGGCATCTATTTTATTCAGAGCAGAGCATATCTACTAAATCATGCAGCTCTGGCAGTGGTAAATACAATAGCATTTGTTGACAAAATATATTAAAAAGATGCATTAATATAAAATTCAATGGTAATAAAATTAAATGATATGAAGATAAGTTCATGGTATAACGAGGTAAAAACATGTTTTCACATATTTGCAGAGCTTAAATTTTCACTAGAAATGTGTAAACTCATAGGAATAAAAATGAATACAGAATGAGTCAACACCTGGTGAGAGAGTTAAACAAATTGATTAGAAATAGAAAGCAAACCAAGTGAAATTGAACTTAGTAGAGCATAGATTATAACTCAAAAGATATGTAAGCGAAGTAGCATCAAGAGAGATCAATTCTTACATATAGGAATTCAGAAAGTGTCTCCAAGCGAACAGATGAGACAGGAGGATTATTTGAAAAGCTGTATTACAAACCCGCCATGCAACCTGGTGACAATAGTCTACCCCAGACACATTAAAGTAGCTGGTGGTGAAGTATCCTCTTTCCTGAGATAAAATCAAGTGCTATTGCCTGAAGACATTCAGCTAGAAATTTTTGGACTAAAGCACCAGATGCAATATACATGCTGAGGGGTGAGGCACTAAAATGATAAGAAGAAAGATGAATGAGGATCCACACATCACATTTTAACAAGTCTGAAGTACAAGCAAGGGTGGATAAAATAGAGTATTCATGAGGCAAATAAAAATGATAAAATATTCTAGTTCAGAGAACCCAATAGACTCCAGATATAAGGCCTCCCAACCCTGGCATTTATGGGTTCCTAAATAAATGGAATCTTCTTTGCTCATCAGTTGACAGGTCACAACTATGTATACATGTCATCTGCACAAGCTTTTTGATGCCTTGGTCTTAAATGTGACAGACATTGGAGAAAAACTGAAATAATTAAAACTGTGTAACAGAAAAGATGACAAAGGGATTCACAGCAATCAGAATCTGAGGCAGGCAGCAGAAGAAAATGTTTCAGTAAACAAATAAGTCATCCCTGCATGGAGGACATGAGGTGACGCACAAGAAATAATTAAATTAAAATATGTAATGTAAAAAAAGCCTCAAGGAAGAATGTGGAAACAATATATTTGTAATGAAACACATGATCCAAAGTGAAAAGTTTAAAAACAGTTTGGAAAGGGAATTCAACAAAATCTCTTGAACTTTAAAATAGAAAACACAAGACTGGACAATATACAAGAAATGATCAATTTCAGGAGTTAATCCAGAAAGATTAACGTGTGTCTAAGAGAAGTAACAAAGAGAAAGTCAAAAGACAGGCTACATACAATACTATTCCAGAATCAAAGAATACAGGCTTCCAAGCTAAACTGGTCTACCAGCTGTCAACAATGGAGGAGGAGAAGAGGTCCCAATGATAATGCGTGCTTTGTAGTTTTAGATCACTAGAATAAGAGAAGATCATGACACTGAAATTGGCTGCTCTGATAACTTCAGTCTGCTTCCAATTTAACTGTTAAACAAACCAATAAACAAAGAGTACCAAGGAGTATCAGGAAGATGGCGTATACATGAGCAGATGCTTTTCACAAAGGACTCCTATGAGTGCTATGGTCAGGGTGGTCCACATGGAGTAAGGAGTGACCCACTGAAAAGAGTACTGAATGCATCTGCATTGGCTATGTACAGCAGGTACTATCAGCACTCAGCAGTGTATACGTAATCACTAATATCTTATAACTCTGCCTATGCTGCATTCATACACTTCCAAGTTTGTGTTTCCCTCTTCATCTTTCTCCTTCTTTTCCTCCTCTTTTCTCCCTCACTGTGTGTGTGTGTGTGTGTGTGTGTGTGTGTGTGTCTGTATTTAGATGCACATGAATTCATGCAAGTGTATGCTGAAGCCAAAGCAGGATGTTACATGTCCTTTATCTCTCTCTGCCTTAGTAACATGAAACAGTGTCTCTGGCTGGGACTGGAGCCCACCAGCTTTTGGTTTTTGCTGCTGCTATTGTTTGTTTTGTATTATTTTGGCTGGGTTGGTGGCTAGCTCAGCAAATCTCAGTGATTCTTCAGTTTAACCCTTCCACTTAAGCTCTGGGTGTATCAGCATGTGTGACCAGACCCAGCTTTATATGTGGTTAACAGGAATGCAAATACAGGACTATATGCTTGTGTAGCAAGCACTCATACCCAGTGAGCTACCTCCCTAGGCGTATGTGCAAGGTTTGTGTCTTGTTCCTCTCCAGTCAGACAAGTGGCCCAACAATGCCAAACAGATGGAGGTGCTGTTTCAGCTTCTGTGTAGTGGCTGAGCTTTAAACTGCTATTGACCAGGCCACGCAGGCTGTATCCTGAGGGGAATTCTGTTTCCCTAAACAATGGCTCTCTTGCTGGCTGCTAAACTTCACTATAAGTAAATCTTTATCATTCTAATAAAACTCAAAGTTCAAATGCTAGGGTGAAAACCACAGAGTTCAGAGAATTAGAGTAGCAACTGGCTCAGTTTTTCCCTGTGCTGGTGTCGCCTGGAAGCCTCCCTCCTTCCATACCAACCTAACTAAAAGGAGCCCATGCTATTATGCTCTTCCCTGCTACTTCCTGTCATCTAGTTGCTAATGTTCCTCCCTGAGCTCAAGTTAATTTAATTTAATCAAGGCAAATGCAGCACATCTTTACATAGTTAAACAAATACAGCATAAACAAGTGCAGCACATCTTCACATAGTTTAGTATTTCATAACATAAATGTAATACGTCTGTACATAGTTAAAATAATGTTCTACAGCATGGAGGTAGAAGAACAAAAATGACATCAGCTATTGGAGAGATCCTACATCATACCTGAAAGAAACATAACTGAAGCAAGCCTTCAAGTCCCAGGAGAGATTGACATCTGATATGGAGTTTCATAACAAGTCTTACAAGAAATAAAGTATCAAAACTTACTTTCCATAAATACTCTCAGGAAGCTGAAGTGTGTGTTCTGCCAACAAAGAGCACATTTTACCATCCATAGAACCTACACAGCACAGAGCCAAAGGGATTTATCGGATCAGGGTAAGAGAAATACCCTGGACAAGACACACACACAGACTTGAGGGTAAGATTACAGAGGCACAGGAATAAAACAAAACTGATTACCTAGTTTGGCCTTTCAGAAAAAAAAAATGTAACTTACACTATGAAAAAAGAGTTTTATGTTGAGAAGAATTAACTTCTTCAACATAACTTAGGCTTTGGATTCCAAAAAAAATTCTAGGATTCTGTTTTCTAAGATATGCCATCAACTTAAAAATAATTCAAGTTCAAGGTTATTCATTGACATTATGTATAATATCAAAATGCAAAATGATTCAATTAGTTATCAGTGGCTATCACCAATTTGTTATGGCAAATGGACTGATATTTATAGCTAAATAAGTGCCAGTTATAGTCAATATCCAACTCAAAGCATTCATGCCACTTATAGTTACTAGACATTATTAAAAAGAAATTGTTTAAATGCATCCTAAACATTTCTCTATTTTAAGAAAAAGTCTTATTTTTCTTGTCTTAGTGTCAAAAACTCAATCCCTTAATTGGTTGGAAAAAACACATGAACTTCTGGTTTTCTTTTAAATAGAATAAAGTGCTGATGTGCTCTGTAATAGTGCTAACAACCAAATCTCTTAAGAATAATGTATTTCAAATGACATTTAACTTGGTAATTAAGGAAATTATGTTAGTTTTATGTTCTCCTTGCATTGGGAGGTTGATGTTTTTAGGCTAGCTAAGTTGATATTTTAAATGATAGCAAATTTTCAGAGTCAAAGGGATTCAGAAAACTTCTTCTTCAGCCTGAAATTTACTAGCTTGGAGTATTTAACAATTCAATCAAAATATCTAGCAAAAAATGGATGATAGAGTGGTAGACAGACAGACAGATAGATAGATAGATAGATAGATAGATAGGTCTTTAGATAGGTAGATAGGTAGGTAGATATAGACAGCAGACAGACAGATATGTAGGAAGATAGATGGATGATAGATAGATAGATAGATAGATAGATAGATAGATAGATAGATAGAATGACTACTGTGTTGCTGAATTAGCCAATACTAAGAACTAAGATTCTAAAGACAATTGAACAAATATTTTGAGTTCAGTTCTGCTCTAAACATTTGTACATCTTGATTCTGGTCAGGCAGAAAGCAGTGTGAAGATGTGAGGATGCCAACAAAGCACAATCCTTCAGACACTGGAGTTCCATATGGAGATATGGAGATGATGGTTATGGAGGCCGACATCCAGGTGGGATCAGAAGACAGGGAAGCCAGTCAAATGAATATGATCTACACTGAGGCATTTGCTTCATCCTAGAGCTTCTCAGAGAAAGCAAAGAAGAAGCTATGTGGAAAGCTAGCAGAAGGAAGTTAAAATTAATCAGAATCATTATCAAGTTCATTGGATAGAATGGATAGCACTGCAGTCTTTTGTTTGGGTCTTAAGTATGTTTCCTGCAATTGATATGGTGATGTTTTAATCCCTAGTCCTTCAGAATGTGAATGTGTTTGGAAACAGTTTAACAAGATAAAGTTAAATGAGATTATAAACACAAATACTATACAACCAGTATCTTTCTGGAAAGACATTAGGATATACATACATAGAAGGAAGACCGAGGGAGAAGATAGCTATCCAGAAATGAGAAGAGAAACCTCAGATGAAAGCAGTTGGCAACAATTTGATCTCAAACTTTTAGACTCCAGAACTGTGAAGAAAAGTTTTTATCATTTGAGTTATCTCCTCTGCTATGATAAACCAATTAGGTCAATACATTCTATAAGTCAGCTTTAATAAAATATTGTAGATTTTAAACTATTTTAATAACACTTAAATTCCCTAAAGCACATGGATAAGATTTAAAACAAACAAACAAAAAATTTCCCAACAAACCAATATTTAGGGGAATGTCACCAACTCACTGACCCTCCTCTAGCAGTTCTGGATTGCTTCTGAAATGCTTTTTAGAGATGTGTATTAGTTACTGCTTTGTGGCTGTGATGGGGTTAGTTTGGTCTTATGGTTCCAGAGGGTGATTTCATAGTAGAATGATGTATGACATAATGTGGCCAATCACATTTTAACAGAACATAGTAAACAGAGAGAACACAGCAGGAAGTGAGGCTGGGTGAGGTTGTATACCATCTATATTCCCAAATGAAAAATGACACAAACATGATTATATATAACACTGATATATTTAATTTCATGTATATTGATATATTCTGTATAACCAAGGACAAATGAAATAACTGAAAATTTCTTTTAATGTTATATTCCTTTTTCTCAATTTTCTGACCATTTATTCTTCCCTTAAACCTGCAGTTCCTGACTTGTTTCCACAAATGAAATCTCAAAACATTACCACTATTATGAACTCTCTGTTAGAGCAAGATCTTTCAATCACCATTTTCTACAGTGTTTATATAAAATAAAATGTGTCAAAAACAAACAAACAAAAAAACCCAGCAACCACTAACACACTGACACTGCAGAAACAGGGAAATGGCAAGGCTACAATCTCCTTAATTTCAAAATGATAGACCAAATCTCTGAGAAGCAGATTACGTATGGGTGATTCAATGATGAAATCTAAACTACCACCTTCTTTTCCTGCCTTCTCTGTTGGCACAATGTATTCTAAATTCTCACTTAATAATGATTGACTCCTAATTATTTTGTGAGATGTAATCATAAACACTAAGTGATAAATTAACTCTCATGTAAGGCTGCTACCAACCAACTAAATTACAACTACTTTTAATTTTTTATTGAATTATATAATCTTGGGTGTTTCCTCAATTTTACATTCTGCACTCAATAGTCTTTATAACCTGCTTAAAATGGCCTGCTAAAGTCCCATGTGAATACTGATTAAGAAATCATTGTAAAATTCTAATAACAATCTAGGTTATCAATGAAATTATCAAGCCTTATAATTGATTTTCCCAACATCTTTTCGTTAATTACATTCTTTCCAATTTATATTGAAAAATAAATCACCTAGAACAGGCATTTCCTTTCAGAATCCTTCACATAGTTTACATGTAATTTCTCTTTCTAAAGCCATAATCAATTTTTTAACATTATTTCTGAGAAAAACCTCAAGCTATCTGACTTTAAAATATAAAAAACATTTAAATGTAAAGTAAACTTGGTTATAATGTGGTTGCTTTTGGCATTTCAGTTTGATTGCCAAAATATGTACTCTAGCATATTTTCTAAAATAAATATAAAATGATAGAAAATGATCAACATTTCTTCTATTTTGTGCATAAAGCTAAATATCACTAAATTAATGTGCTCAGAAATAAAAGGTGGCATGCCAATTCAGCTGATTATCACTGATATGCTGTGAATTTATATTCACCAGAATTATGAATTTTGTTACTTGTCCAGATATGGATCAGAAAGAATTTAATCTTTGGCAAGTTACTTCTCTAAATTTATCAACTTTGACATATTGAAGAATGAATAGTTAAAAGAGGTCATATTGACATAAACAAAAGCATTTTAGACTCATACATTGTTATCAAATGTGAATTTTAATACATATAAATGTATGTTCAAATAAAAACACAATTTACCAAATATTATAAAGATAAGACATATATTAATACAAAAAACATATCAATAAAATTTTATTAGTCAAAATTTATTTTGAAGCTGGATCAGTTACCATTTTGCCTAGAGAAGTATATTAAGTATTTGTGGAAATAAAAACAAACAATACTATTCTGCTTATGCCCAGAATAAATAGCAGATGCAGTCTCTTTAGCTATTAAGTGAACATTTTAAGATGGTCTCCTGCTTATGCTTATAAAACCCAACTGAAAGATTTTCTATAATTAATAATGACCTATCTCAAAAATGTCTGAATATCTTTACTTATGTTAGTTTCACTCGTCAACATTTTCCATTTTCATAATTACTACTAAATGGATGACGGTTTCCTCAAACATTCAATATCCTCTGCTACAAAACATCTCTTTATTTTAGTAAAAATTCACCTACTATTTTATTGAAAAGTATTGAAGCATCCAAGGAGCCTGAGCACAAGCTTAAATCTGTCCTCTACCCATGGTACGCTGTTTCAGTCCCATCCCACTCTGCTGCCACTTCCTTCAGCTGCATGAGGCTACTTACATTTCAATCACTACTGCTATTTCAGCAGTCTCTCCCCTTACATGTTCCTTTCTCCCTATGGGATATTCAACCTCCATTTACAACTTGACCCTCTCTTTCAAGCTTTTGAATGTTCCTCAATTAAAAATAAATTAAAGCATATCTACTTGTCTCTCTGAAACACTGCATTACATTTTCCGCATAATATCCAACACTTTCTCTATAGCCCATGCCTTCCTTAATCACTTAGTCTATCTTCTGCACCCCAGTAATTCCCACAAAGCCTAATGCTCACAACACTTGCTGTTCTTTGCTTTATTGACTCAATAAGGTTTGAGTTCTCCATAGTAACAGAATGCATAGGAAATGTGTAGATAAGGAAACATTCCCAAAAACTGAATCGTAATCACAAAGAAGTCCAGGAATATGCCATCTTCAGAAACAAGAACCTAGACAGCTGGGTTTCTATGGTTATAATTCTGTCAAAAACAATATAGATGACATGTAACTCCCAACTTGAGGCTTAAAGTCTGAGAAGCCAGAATGGGGGGGTGGGGGTAGGAGGGTGCGGGTGTGGGATTTCGAGTTTAAATACCTGAAAACCAAGTCTTTCAGTGATGCAGGAGCTGGATACACTAATTCAACAAGAGAGACTAGAGCCCTGGTACTTCTTTGGCTATGTTTTTCTGTTCCAACCTTCACTGTATTGTGTGATGTCAGCCTGAATTGTTGAGTGTTATTTCTCATTATTTAACTGACATTTAGCTAAAATGTCATTGTTTTCTGGACACACCCAGAAAGCATTCTGAAGTTCTTGGCCATCTATCTGCATATCTCTGAGCTCTGTCAAATAGACATGCACAATTAGCCATCACAAATTGTAATTATTTTCTTGGGATCTACTGTGCACTAAGTACTTATACTTGAGATGTTTTAGGTGGTGGAACAGAGGGCCCAGTCCTAAGAAATGTATGTACATATATTTCCAGATGTGTCTCATCAGCATATATGTTCTTTCCTACACATTTCTCCATGAAGCATCCTTTCCCTTTGTGTCCTTGTGACAACCATTAGCTAATTTTTCTTCTACTCCAATGGGCCATTCCTCCTCTGGCTACTATAACAGACCACTCAATTTCAAAGTTGCTCAAACTACAATTGTAAACTATCTTCTCTTTTCTGGAACCATATGTCCAACCATCAATCTAACATGTTTAAACTATCAAAATTACATCACTTTCGACCGCAGTCAACTGAATGGGTTATACATCCTGGCAAACAGCATTGCTAGTTTGGATACCTGTAGCATGGCTTTATATCTTCTTTTCTAACTCATTATCAACTCTTGGAAATTTCATTTTCTAAATGTTTCTTTATGCACTTCTGTTTTTCACAATTTTTCCTTGGATACAATCACTAACTCCTGGATTAATGCCATAGCCCTACCTCAAGGCTTCTTACATCCTCCCTTAACCCTGTCCCTTTTGAATCTAGAGAATAAAGACAAATCACTTGTATATTTCCTATAATGATTAGGTGATATCCAATCATTCATTTGATCTGACCACTTTTACCCCATTCCTGACATTACCAAACACTATCACTTCATGTCCATTGTAATTGAGAAAGACACAGCCTCAAATGTCATTGTTCCAATTGGTGATATTCAGAAACATCAAAATTCCCAAAGGCTTACATCAGGGGTGGTTTCTACTGAGAGGGGATCTGGTCATTGGTTTACCAGGACCATATGCCCTCTATATACATTCACTTCCTCTTCCCTTCTTTGTGTCTCTGTTCAGTTAGCCCATTTTAATGAGAACACCAGTCACACTGACTGAGGCCCTGCCCTAATGACCTCCTTTTAAGTAGATTACTTCTGTAAAAACCCTATTTTCAAATAAGATCACATACTGATTTACTATAGTCAGTGCTTCAACCTATGTGTACAAAAGAAGTTGCAGTTCCAACAAGTACAATAGCTCTATGTATTCATTTACTGAATTGATGATAATTTATTGCTAGCCTGCTCTACAGCAGGTACCAAATTCCATGCTGAGACTATAGTGGTGCACATTTGCACATGTGGTTCTAACCATGTAGCATGTAATCTGAAGAAATAAACCATTAGGAGGGGAACAAGTGCTGTCTGCAGAGTCCCAGCACACTCTGGAGCAGGGGGGGTGGGCAGGTAAACTCTGCCTGTCACCATACCCACACAGCTCATGCTGAGGGAATCTGCACGGCTACCCACTGCCACATCGAACTGAGGGAACTGACAACTACAGAGGTCCCAGAAGGACAGACTCAGACCCTGCCCAGAGAGGTGATAGGAGGCACACAAACCCAAGTGCCACAACTGACCAGAAGCCATCTAATCATAAACCACTGAAGCCATGGGCAAACATCAGTGCAAAAAATTACATAATAATACAAAGAACAACATGGTAACTCCAGAAGAGAGTGGCGATCTTACAAATACAAGACCTGAACTGAGCAATGAAGAGGAAACAGAAGGAAGCAACACCAAAAATTCCTTTTTCATGATCATCGAAGCTCTCAAAGAAGATATGAAAAAAAATCCTTAAAGAAATAGAAGAAAATACAAACAAAAAATTGGAAGAGATGAACAAATCTATGAAAGAAACATGCCAGGAACTAAAAGCTGAAATAGAAGCAATAAAAAAGGCACAAAATGAGGCAAAGATGGAAATAGGAAACCTGAAGAAAAAAGCTGAAACCACAGATACAAGCATAACAAACAGAGTTCAAGAAATGGAAGATAGAATCTCTGAAGTGGAAGACTCAGTAGATCAAATAGATATATCAGTCAAAGAAAACAGTAAAACTAAAAAAGCTATAACTCAAAATGTTCAGAAAATCTGGGACACCATGAAAAGACCTAATGTGAGAATAATAGGAATAGAAGAAGGAGAAGAATACCAGCTCAAAGGCACAGATAATGTTTTCAATAAAATCATAGAAGAAAACTTTCATAACCTGAAGACGGAAATGCCTGTAAAGATACAAGAAGCTTACAGAACACCAAATAGATATGATCCCCAAAAAAAAGTCAGCGTGCCACATTATAATCAAGCCACAAAACATACAGAACAAAGAAAAAATTTTAAGAGCTGCAAAAGAAAAGGGCCAACTCACATATGAAGGCAGACTCATCAGAATAACACCTAACTATTCAATGGAAACGATGAAAGCTAGAAGGGCTTGGTCAGAAGTTATACAGACACTAAAACAGCATGGCTGCCAAACTAGAATACTATACCCTGCAAAATTATCAATCACCATAGATGGAGTAAACAAAATATTTCAAGACAAAGTCAGACTAAAGAATATCTATCTACCAATCCAGCACTACTGAGAGTATTAGAGGGAAAACTCCAACCTAAGGACCCCAGATACACCCACGAAATCACAAACAATAAATAAGTCTATAGAAGAATACCCTAGAGAAAGGAAATACAAACAAGTTGCCACCCAAAATGGCAGGAAATATGAATCAATGGTCACTAATTTCCCTTAATATCAATGGTCTCAACTCTCCTATAAAACGTAACACGCTAACAAGATGGATACAACAACAGAAGCCATCCTTCTGTTGCCTACAAGAAACACACCTCAACTGCAAAGACAGACACAGGCTTAGAATAAAGGGTTGGGAAAAGATTTTCCAGTCAAACGGTCCTAAGAAACAAGCAGGGGTTGCAATCCTAATATCTAACAAAATAGACTTTAAGCTAAAAGCAATAAAAAGGGACCAAGATGGCCACTACTTATTCATCACAGGAAAAATTGGTCAAGAGGAGATTTCAATCTTAAATATTTATGCCCCTAATATAGGGGCACCTACATATGCAAAAGAAACACTGCTAAAGCTCGAATCCCACGTCAATTCTTACACCCTAATAGTGGGAGACTTCAATACCCAACTTTCAACCCTGGATAGATAAACCAGACAGAGCCTCAACAGAGAAATAAGGAGTCTAAATGACATTATGATGCAAATGGATTTCATAGATATCTACAGAACCTTCCACCCAAAGGCAAAGGAATATACATATTTCTCAGCTCCTCATGGAACTTTCTCCAAAATTGACCACATAATTGGTCATAAAGCAAATATCAGCAGATACAAAAAAATGGAAATAATTCCTTGTAGCATATCGGACCACCAGGGCCTAAAGTTAGAGTTAAACAACATCAAAACCCAAAGAAAGCCTACTAAATCATGGAAACTAAACATCAATCAGCTGAACCACCTTTTGGTCAAGGAAGAAATTAAGAAAGAAATCAAAGTCTTCCTAGAATTCACTGAAAATGAATCTACAACGTATCTAAACTTGTGAGACACAATGACAGCAGTCTTAAGAGGAAAATTCATAGCACTAGATGCCTATATGAAAAACCTTGAGAAATCCCACACTGGAGACCTAACAGCGCAGCTGAAAGCCTTAGAACAATTAGAAGCAAACTCACCTAGAAGGAGTTCACGGCAGGAAATAAACAAAATTAGAGCTGAAATCAATACAATTGAAACAAAAAGAACAATACAAAGAATCAACGAATCTAAGAGTTGGTTCTTTGAGAAAGTTAACAAGACAGATAAGCCCTTAGCCAAACTAATCAAAAAACAGAGAGAGAGAGTTCAAATCCACAAAATCAGAAATGAAAAGGGGGACATAACAACAGACCCCCAGGAAATACAGAGAATTGTCAGATCATATTTTGAAAATCTGTATTCCACAAAAATGGAAAACCTAGAATAAATGGACAGCTTTCTGGACAGGTACCATCTACGAAAATTAAATGAAGATCAGATTAATTTCCTAAACAGGCCTATAACCCTTAAGGTAATTGAAGCTGTCATTAAAAACCTCCCCAAAAATAAAAGCCCTGGTCCAGATGGTTTTAGTGCCAAATTCTACCAGACATTCAAAGAAGAATTACTACCGTTACTCCTCAAACTATTTCACACAGTAGAAACTGAAGGAATATTGCTAAATGCCTTTTATGAGGCCACAATCACCCTAATACCCAAGCCACTCAAAGACACAACAAAGAAGGAGAATTACAGACCAATTTCACTCATGAATATTGATGCGAAAATTCTCAACAAAATCATGGCAAACCATATACAACAATGTATAAAAGATATCATCCACCACGACCAAGTAGGCTTCAACCCAGAAATGCAGGGCTGGTTTAACATACGAAAACCTGTAAATGTTATCAATCATATAAACAAACTAAAGGAACAAAACCACATGATCATATCCTTAGATGTGGTAAAAGCCTTTGACAAAATCCAACACTCCTTTATGATTAAAGCCCTGGAGAGATCAGGAATACAGGGAGAATACTTAAATATAATAAAGGCGATTTACAAGAAGCCAACAGCCAGTATCAAACTTAATGGAGAAAAACTCAAAGCAATCCCACTAAAGTCAGGAACTAGACAAGGATGTCCTCTCTCCACTTATCTATTCAATATAGTTCTCGAAGTTTTAGCTAAAGCAATAAGGGAACGAAAAGAGATTATGGGCATACAAATTGGAAAAGAAGAAGTGAAGCTATCTCTATTTGCAGATGATATGATTGTATACATAAGTGACCCACAAAATTCTTCCAAGGAACTGCTACAGCTGATAAACACCTTCAGCAATGTAGCAGGATACAAGATTAACTCAAAGAAATCAGTAGCCCTTCTATACACTAAAGATAGAAGACCTGAAAAAGAAATAAGGGAAACATTGCCCTTCATAATAGCTGCAAATAGTATTAAATACCTTGGAGTAACTATAACCAAAGAAGTAACAGACCTATTTGACAAAAATTTTAAAACACTGAGGAAAGAAATTGAAGAGGCTATCAGAAAATGGAAAGCTCTCCCATGTTCCTGGATCGGTAGGATCAATATAGTAAAAATGGCAATTCTACCAAAGGCAATCTACAGATTCAATGCACTGCTCATCAAAATTCCAACACAATATTTTTTGGACCTTGAAAGAACAATACTCAATTTCATTTGGAATAACAGGAAAGCCAGGACTGCCAAAACAATTTTACTCAACAAAAGAACCTCAGGAGGTATCACCATCCCTGACTTCAAGCTATACTATAGAGCTACAGTAATAAAAACAGCCTGGTACTGGCATAAAAACAGACTTGTGGACCAATGGAATAGAATTGA